>WBMY01003003.1:601873-644286 GCA_013397315.1 Donacobius atricapilla | reverse complement strand
TTTTTTTTTTTTTTTGCGGTTTTCCACGCTTTTTGTGCTCCTCCGCCGGCCACGCACCTGAGAGCCCCGGTGCCACGGCCCTGTCCCCAAGCGCTTCAGGGTTCACACCTGCCTTAAAAGTGATCTTTGGAAAGGGAGGTAAAAAACTAAACCTCCTGGAAGGTGTCGCACATAAAGGTCAGGTTTTAATGGGTGTTTCCCCTCGAGGTTTGGCCGCTGGATTAAAAATAGCAACTTGGAGTGTTCACCAATTTGTGGCTTTTTCCCCTCAGTGTGGGAGGGTTTCTGATTGTGTTTGATCACTTGAGGCAGAGCTGAGGCTTTAGAAGGAGGAGCTGTCTGGGAGCTCCTGGGCTACCACGCTGTCCCGGGGCTCATGCTGGAGCTGAGGGCACAGATATCACGGGCATTCTCTATGATATTCCAGTTCTGATTCTTTGATATTTCAATTTTTGTTCACGTGGTGCTTCTTCACTGCCTCCCCCTTCTCAGCGCAGGTGCCAGGTTAGATCCCGTGCTCTCCACAACTCATTTTCCTGTGCAGCAAACTCCCTGTTCCCCCGGATTTATTCCCAATTTTTGCTGCTATCAGAAAAGCCAAGAGGCAGGTTAATGAGATTTGGGAGAGCTTTTCCATCTGCCGTATGACTTTTCATTATCTCATTAAGCATGAGGATTTTGCTGGATTACTGAGCTATTCATTCATGACGCTGCAAATTGTGTAAGGGAGATGGGCTCTTGTTTATTGGGGAATTCCTTCTGACAGAAAGGACTTTTTAATTTTTTGGGGTAGTGGATGGATTGCACAGCACGAGGCTGTTGTTCTTCAGGATATTATAATCTTTTCATAGTTAAGAGGATAGCTTCTGGAAACATTGTGGAGCATCACTGCCCTTGATTTTCTTGGATTAATTCAGGGATTTAATGTATTCCTTCTGCAGAATGGGATTGACTGGCAGGCACAAGCCCTGGGGAATTTCACACCTTCACCGCAGTTACCTGCAGAATAAATAGCTAAGCCTGGGGTTGTGCTCCACAGGGCTTGTCCAGCTTTTCCAGGAAAAGCTGAAGCAGCAGACCTGGCAAGGAGCCCCTGCAGCAGGAATCCTCTGGATCCATGTCCCCGGGGAATCTGTCCTGTGCCAGGTCAGCCAGCACACCTTGAGCTGCACCTGCAGCAGCCCTGGGAGCATTCCCGAGGTGCTGACACGAGCAGCAGCAGCCAGCTGCGTGCTCTGGAAGCTCCAGCCTCTGAGCAGTCTGGAAAAGCTGCCCGAAATCCAGTGTGGATTCCAGGGGCATAAATCACCACAGGATCTCGCGGATCAGAGAGGGATCAGGACGAGGGATTGGGAGAGGGGAGAAAACCTGGTGCTCCCGAGTGTTGCTGAGGCTCCAGGGTGAAGTGGAGCACAGGGAGTTCAGGGGGGAAGCCTGGCGGGAGATGCTGCCCACATCTCAGGACTGCTCGGGTCCTTTCTCACCAGGCTCCTTTCCTAATGATTTCGGCCCCGATAACCTTCGAGTTTGGTCCTGATTCCTTTTGCCGTCAGTGCCAGTCACAGAGGACGCCAAAAGAAGGCAAAGTCTGCAGGCTGTGAGAGGGAGGAAGGCAGGAACATCCTTGTGCCCATAGGGATGGGCTGGTGAGGGACTTGGAGCTGCACTGTGGGTGTCAGGAGCTTGGTTCACCTTTAGGAAGAGATAAAACATCAGCATAGCCTCTGGGTGCCCTCATTGGGCTGGAGGCCAGAGGGAGACAGGGCCGGGAAGGCAAAGGATTCGGGACAGCAGTGGTGTTATTGAGCAATTAACTCCTCACCACCTTGCCCTCGAAGTTCCTCTCCAGCCCCGAGCTCAGTGGAGCTCTGCTCGACCTCCCAAAGCCTGGGTTTATCCCTCAGCCGTAGTTAAACCTTCCCTGGGATCTCTGTGGCCAGAGTTAGGCAGGGCTGTGCTGAGGAGGCTGGCTCTGATTCCAATCCGAACACTTCCATCTGCAATGCAGAAAGAAGGAAAGTCCTACAACTGTGAAAGCTGCTCAGTACCAAGGGATCGACTCCTCAGCCACTTTCTCTTCCAAGTTCATCTCCAGCAATGAAATTGATTAAATTCTGGCCACTACATTTATCCAGGTCTCCTTTTGAGAATTCCTGACTTATTTGGTGCTTTCAGCTGGGGGAAGAGACCATATAAACATTATCCCAATGATTTCCCACCTTGCTCTAAAATATAGCTCTAAATACATCTTTAAATTTCCTCATTCAGTTCCATGAGTATCATTAAATTTCCACTTTCCTTTTGCTCATTGTTCAGCTTATTCTCAACTCCTCAGAGCACTGGTTGGGGTCTTGCTGCTCAGAAATTCCCACTGATGGGGTAACAATGACGGTGCAGATGCCAACAGCTGGCACAGGTTTTAGTTATGGAGTGGGATGGTTCTTAATCAGCCCTGGGATAAACAATCTGCAAAGAAATTCTTACCCCTTAAATTGTGCATGAGAAGTTCAGTATCTTTTACCCGCTGACATGATCACCAGAAGGTTTTTAATATCTGAGCAATGCAAGTAACTTTTTGGGTATTGGAATAAACTCAGCCGTTTCAGTGATTTAACACTGGAAATTATTAACGACTTGAAGACTAAAAATTAGGTCCTGCTGGATGGCTTTGAAATTAAAGCACGTTTGAAGTGAGTTTTTTTGTTGTTTAATTTTGCAATGTCTTCTACAAATTGAATATAATGGTTGAGCAATGAAGCTTGTTAACACAGAGATTTCAATTAAACCATGTATCAGTAGATAAAAGCTTCAGGAGCTCCGATTCCTCACAGTTTTCCAGCCAGGATGGTCATAGAGTCCAGCAGGATGAGTGTGGCTGTGCCAAGGCAGAGGCACGGAGGGGTTGTTTTCCCAAAAAACGTGTGCCCTAATTGGTGTTATTCCCAAACATTTGCTTTACTGTGGGAAAATGTTACAAAAAGCAGAGGAGCCTTTTTTAGGCTGGTGATATACGAACCTCCTGCTGAAGCTGCCACATTCGAAACCAACTGGAAATCTCTTTATACCAATTCAGCCATTTAAGGCAAGGACAAAAATGTCAAATATTTCTGAATAATCCCTGAACTTCTGAAAAACAGCATTGTACCCAAAAGAACACTGAGAAAATGAAGCAGATGGTTTGTTGAAGGTTTCTGGTGTAAGAACTTGCAGTATTGTCTTTAAAACTTGTACAAAATATTAATCTGTGAGCATTGGTCTGCTCTGAGTAAAAGCAACAGGACCCCTCCATTTGGGATTCCTGCCTTTTCACACATTCCCTGGGTTGTTCATTTTATGCCAAATTATTTGTAGGAAGTGATAACTCAATCTACTGCACTTTGATTTAATATCTCAGATTGGGCTGAATACAGAATATTGATGTTGTTATTACACACACGAGCAAAAGGTTTCCAGGCCCAACAAGAGATTCCTCAGGTACAGCCAAGGGAAGGTGATCTGAGCTTTACTGGAGGTTTGTCTCCCAGATCACCAGTGCTGTCTGGATGAGGGTGAGAACCTGCTCTATCCCATATCTCTTGAAGGATGAGACACGTCTGGTGCTTCCAGAGACATTTGCAGGAGTGATGCATGAAGGGTCACTTGGTCACCAGGAAAAGCACAGGGGACATGAAGAAGCTGCTCTCAGTTCTCATTGCAGGAGAATTTTGGGGGCAGCAGCAGCCACCTGCATTTTTTAAAGCCACACAGGAGATTTCCAGGAGGCAGCGTTGGGCTTCCAAAGTGAGCACGAGGAGGGCCCTGAAGCACAGCCCCACTGAGCCTCACATGCTCACTTTGGGATTTCCTCTGATCCACCTTTCCTTTTTTCTCCAAACCACCCTGATGTTACTGCAATGAGAATTAGAAGTAATTCAGGGATATTGGATTATCTAAACAACAGTTAGGATTGAAATAAATGTGTCCCCAGAGCTTTCCTTCAGAAAGCAGCTCCCATGACTGACAGGACACGAAGCCTTTGACTGCCCATCGGGACATCCCTGTCCCTCCTTCATCACAGCCCCCAGGACAGCTGGCTGCCCAAAAAAAGCTGGATAAAATGTGTGTAGTAGAGAACTGAGCTCCCCGTTAGGCACTTCTTTAATTTTCTTTTTAAGGCCACAGAGAAAATAGTAGAAGCTGCCAAAATCCACCAGTCCAGGTTTTTATCTGGAAATGGCATTTGATAGAAGGGCCTGCTGGAGCAGGACTCTGGGAGCAGAGCTTGCAATCATCAGGAGCAAGGCAGGATCAGCACAAACATGGGAATCAAGGTTTCTGCACGGGGTGTGACCTCAGAGGCTCATCCAGGGGCCCCTTCCTCGAGTGGGGAAGTAAGAAGGATCAGGATCAGCCTGATCTCCTGAGGCTGTGATGAGCAAGACTGGTGGGTGCCCATTTTGTGCAAATTCCTCCCTGCCGAGTACTGGACACGCTTCCAAAGGCTGTGGGAATGGGAGCACGGAGTTCACCATGGAGGGAGCTGAGCTGTGCCCTGTGCCGTTGTTAACTTCTGTTCTAGCCTCTTACTAACAGTGTGACACAGCTTTGCACTCTAATGGACAGGGAGCAATCTGGGAACTGTTTTTTGATGGACAGGCAGCAATCTGGGAACTATTTTTTGATGGAGAGTGAGTAAATCTGTGGACATCTTCATGACTCACTCCAATACCCTCATCCCCAAGTCCTTGGATTAGTCTGACTTTGCAGCACATACTTTTTGTCCCCATTACATCCTACATCCCTCTTCTGCTCTCCCCCCCTTTCCTGGATGTCTCCTAAACTCCCCTCAGGGCTCAGGATTCCTTGAATTTTTACATTAGGAGAAGCCAAGAGGAATTTCCCAGCCTTCCATACCAGGGGTCTGCAGAGTCTCTCTTCTCTGTCCCAAAATGAATTTTGCCTTTATAATTCTTCCTGGTGCAGGGATTTCTGAAAAAAACGAAGTGGGACTGCTTGAGACCTGCAGTGGGATCTCTTGTTTTCTGCCAGCTCTTCATGTTCCTGCCACACTTAATTTTTACAAGAAATAATTTCTGCAAGTCCCCCAACTAGCAGGAAAAGCAGGAGGGGTCACACCTCATATATGGGGTGTGTGTGACCAGGGCTTTTGGTTTAGCTCTGAGCAGGAAAGTTTTGCACTGAGTCTTGGGCTGAGCACCAAGGAAAGAACTGCAAATGATGGCAGTCTGAAAAAGCCACTTTTCCTTTGTGCCCTGCAGGGAATGGCAAAAGCACATGGCCCTCAAAGTTTCAAAACTCAGCCAAAACCCAAAGTGAGGCCCAGAATGTAAAGGAAATATATGGACCAGCCTTCTATTTTCAGATCACTTGCCTTTTGTCTTCTTCATTTCCACATAGGTTTCCTTAGATCTTCCTGTGTTTTTCTGAACTGTGGGAACGTGATTGCCAAGGAAGTGGAGAGGGGAGTTTTCAGCCCTGCTGGGATTGTTCTTGATTTGAGGGTCAAGGAAGCCTGACCCTGTCATTACCTGTTCCATTTTTACAAAATCTCCACAAATCTAAACCACCTCAGCCAAAATGTTTGCTTCCTTAGAGCCCACAGCTCAGAAAGTGCTTACCTGGAATTCTTCTTCATGGATACACCGGGGTCAGCTTGCAGGAAAAGCATCAACCACCACGGGGCTGCTTTGCCCATTCCTCTACAGCCGTGAGGAAAATGGGATTGCTCCCAGGGATACTCCAGACACACAGAAACAGCTGAGCTGTGAGGTGTTCATCCTGTTTGCTCTTCATCCAGAGCTCATTAACTGAAATCAGGGCTGAATACACTCGTTCAGGAGTTAAAGTAATTTCCTCCCAGTCCCCAGAAGCTGCAGTGGGGAGATGAGTGTGGGGCCGCCCATAACCTCCTCCTCAATTCCCTCACAGCTACTGAAACAGGCTCACTTCAGCCCTTTGTAGCAACAGGGATCACCCTGAAAGCTGCTCCTGAGCCTGGATTTCCCCAGTTTTTGGGCTGGGTAGTGCAAGGGTCAGCGTTTCAGACCTTTAATGTGCAGACACCTCCTACAGAGTGTTCCCCAAGAGCTGTAAAATGTGATTTTCCCCCTCTGCTTCTCCACTCACTGATGCAGCTGCCAGAAGCAGCTCCTGCAGGAGCCATCACACACATCCAGTAGCACTTGGAAGCCCTTGGCGTGGGCAGTCCTGATTCCAGGAGCAGGAAAAGGCTTGGAAGAGCAGGCCCAGAGCCCTTGGGAGCAGGGAGGTGCATGCTGGAAGGAGAGAAGTAAAGTTCTGGGGAGTTTCTGCTGCAAAACTCAAAGTGTCTCTGCCTTTCCTTGCAGAAAAAGAAATCCCACAGGTGTCCCACTGGGTCTCTGGAACATCCCCCTCCCCTTGGGAAGAAGGGTACCCACTGCTGCTTCACTCCTCCATTAATGATGATTTACAGAGATAAGGGAAAGGATTTCAGGAGGTTCCACTGCTTTGCTTCCCAACCCATGAGGAGTATCAGGAGAAATAATAATGCAGAGCACGGGTGTGGGGAGAAATACTTTCCCCAGCTCTTTCTCAGGCAAGATCTCTTTCCCAGCTCTGTTTCTGAGGCAAGATCTCTTTTCCCAGCTCTTTCTGGATGTGGATGAGGCAAGGCAGTGGTGTCAGCTCTCTCTGCATGACACAGCAGCACTGAGCTCCTTGGAAGGGGTTTGTTGCAATTAAAGGATGATTCAAGTCAATGTAAACAATGATGTCAGCCTGAGGACCTTTAAAACACAATTCAAGCTATTACACGGTGTGAAGCAGAGAGAATCAGGTAACCTTTTGGCCTGCCGCATTTTTTTTCTCAGCAAATGGATTGTGTCTGGGTTATTTTCATGTTTGTGCACTTGGGACAAGTGTGAGTGCTCTCACTCACACAGGTTTAAGGCTGTGCTTGGCTGAAGACAATAGCTTGTCTTTGAATTGTCCATTGTATGGCTGAGAACATTTATCTTCTTCTGGCTGTTTACACATTTTGGGGGGGAACCGGAGGGGGAAAAAGGCAGACTGAAAGCTGCTGCCTCACTGCACATTTTATAAATGAGAGAGATCTTACTGATCTTGATGGAAAGCCTTGATTTGCTTCACTGTGAGAAAGCAAAATAACCTGCTTTTTTTTTCCAGTGGTGAAGGAAAACCAGAGTGTGGCTGAGCCTGCAGCAACCCCCAGTTGTGTGAGGCAGCACAAGAACCCTTCCTGCTAGTCCTCACATTTATTTTGGCTGCACAGGTCCTGTTCTGCTCAGTCCTGGAGACTCCCATGCTTTAAACAACTTCTCTTAGTCTGGGCAGATTTTCTGTTGAGTAAGGACAGAGCAAAAGGGTTTGGCTCGGTAGGAATTCCCAGAGAGAGTGATTAATCCCTAAAATCCTGTGTCAGCATGAAGGGAGCAGAGTATGGTGGGGAGGGACTGCCTGGGGCAGCCTCCTGTGCCTGGGGCAGCCCTGCTCTTGGCCCATCTCATTTTGTGCTTCTCCCAGCTCATCCCACCCAGTGGGACTTTTCCAAGGATAAAGGCACCATGGGTCTCTGGGAAGGCAGGGCCAGGTGTTGCCATGAAGCCACTGATGATTCTGTGAACAGTTTTATTACTTCATCCCCTGATCCATCAGCAAGGAGATAAACCAAGCCTGCAGAGTGATGGATTTACAGGTTTGGAATGGCTGTAGTGTTTTCACGTTTGGAATGTTTTCTCCTGGCTTTCCCAACCAGTCGAATAGTGCTTTGCTTCCCAACCCGGGTCAGTTTGGGCAATACCAGCCCTGCTCTGATGAGGGAAGTGCAGGTGAAATGAAAGACCCAGCATGGACAATTCCTGGGACGGAGGGGCTCCCTGGGAAGGGGAATTCAGAAAAACAGGAGACTGCTGAGCAGGGCTTGTCAAAGGTTCCCCCATCCAGCTCCAAACAGTTCCCATCAGGAATTCTGTCATTGGTTACAAGGCTGGTATCTCCTCCTTATTCCTATGGGATCATTCTGATCTGTTTTACCTAGTTTGAAGCCTTGTGTAAATCAGCCATTTTGCCTTTTTAATTGTTGTCTACTTTGTATTTGGAAAGTAATACTCAGACCCCTTTGGTGAAATGCCATTATTAATTTAATTTGATAGGTCATGAAGTCATGAAGCCTTCTTCTGGTTACTGAGGCTGCTCTCTCTTGAACTTTGTGCATAACTTTGGTGGTTATCTGCTAATAATAAGAAACTACCAGCCTGATTTCCTAATGTTCTGTGTGGTTGTCAGAGCTGGCGCACAGTATCAGCCAGGGCAGGCTCCCCAAACAGGCACCACAACATCCCACAGGTCTGCAAGCACAGGCTGATGCTCCCTAGGGAAAGCTTTTCCTTCTCCCATCCCAGGAATATGTGCCCAATTTGTTTTAACCTCTTCCAGGACAGAATCTTTGGCTTTCTGGTGGGTTTCTGGCAGAAGGACAAAAGAAGAGGAAAGGAGTTTTGTCTGGGTATAAATCTCACTTTTCATTTGCCAAATCTGTCTAGCACTCAGGAGAAATTCAGGCAGTAGAGATGAAAATTCTGTGCTCAAAGTGAGATTAGTGGAAAAGCTAAAGCTGAGCTGGTTTTGATTTCCATGGAGGATTGTTGGCAGAGCCGCTGTTCAAGGCCATTTGCCCTTCCACTGTACAATATCTTTGTCCTTTAAAATTAATGTAGGCTTTGAAATACTACCTGGATTTGTGCTCTGGCACTGAGCAGGGCAACTCTGAGCTTCTGCCTCTCTGCCTACCTGTGCCAAGTGTAATCTTTAATCCAGAGTCCAGCATTGCACACTCTGGATGAGGGAAACACCGAAGCCTTTGTCCAGTGACTCTGGGATTGCTGCTACAGGTTCTGGACATTTCTGAGAGAGAGTAAACTCTTTCATTTTGCATCCTTGGAATACCAGTGGTAGATAATACTGATATACCATTGATGCTATCACTGGTGTGGTTCAGGATAAACACCTCACCTGAATCAATCACCAAGGTAAAGCCTTGCAGAACCCTTTTTTTGGGGGGGTGCTGATTCTTTAATTCCCAGGCTGACCAATACATCTGGTGTCACCAGAAGTCTCCTTCAGTTCAGAGCTAAGCTAACCAGACTTAGAGAGGAGAGCCCAGAGCAGCCCAATTTAGTAATCTTTCCTGTTATAAATTCTTTTGCTTTATCTCAGTTCTGGCCTTGCCATCTGCTGGTAGTGAAAGCAGGGTAGTGACACTTGGGCGTGGTGGGATGTAAGGACAGTATCTCAAACTCTGATCTTCTGCAGTGGAGGTGATAAAGGAATTCTCAGGATAGAGGAACTGAGAGGAATTCTCAGCATCCACAAGGCAAAGGTCCCCCTCATGCTCTTCAGTTTATTAGTTGATGTCCTATAGGGTGCATTGTACTGCCAGCCTTTGAAAGGCTGCCTTGTTGTTTTGGTTCCATATTGTTCTGAGTTAAATGGTAGGAAAAGAGAAATTGCTGCCACCACAACATTCCCTTATAGGTCTATTCATTATTGATCCCCAGAGGAAACGGAGAGTTCCCCTGGACAATGGGCAGATATACAAATGAGCATACATTAACTTGCTGTGCTTGTATAGCTCATTTGGGCTGCGTTTCCTTTGCATTCTCAGGAGCACGAATTCAGGCATTCAGCTGGTTTGATGTCTTCCTCTGCCTTGGACTGCTGCCTCATTAGACATTGTGGGAGACAGGCAGTCCCTCTGGACCACAGAACCACGGAATCAGAGAATCACAGAACCACAGAGTCACAGAACTCCAGAGCCACAGAATCACAGTCACAGAATCACAGAGTCACAGTCACAGAATCACAGAATCACAATCACAGAATCACAATCACAGAACCACAGAATCACAGAATCACAGAATCACAGAATCACACAATCACAGAACCACAGAATCACAGAACCACAGTCACAGAGTCACAGAACTACAGAGCCACAGAATCACAGTCACAGAATCACAGAGTCACAGTCACAGAATCACAGAATCACAGAATCACAGAACCACAGAATCACACAATCACACAATCACACAATCACAGAACCACAGAATCACACAATCACAGAACTGCAGAATCACAGAACCACAGAGTCACAGAACTACAGAGCCACAGAATCACAGTCACAAAATCACAGAGTCACAGTCACAGAATCACACAATCACACAGTCACAGACCTGCAGAATCACAGAACCACAGAATCACAGAATCACAGAACCACAGTCACAGAGTCACAGAATCACAGAGCTACAGAATCAGTCACAGAATCCATCACAGACTCACAGAACCACAGAGTCACAGAATATTCTGAGCTGAGAGGGACCCACAAGGATCATCCAGTCCAGCTCCTGTCCCTGCACAGTTCACCCCAGCGATTCCACCCTGTGCCTGAGAGCTTTGTCCAAACTCCTCTTAAAGAGAGAGGCAGAGGCCTGCTGTGGAAATGCTTTGGGCAGGTGTGATGGACCACTGAGGGATGCTCTGGACTGGGAGCACTGGGGACAGAGAGGACCAGGCCAGGTCTGTGGGGTTGGGCTCTGCTGGCCTGGGGCTGTGCTCCAAACCAGCAGGGAGCTCAGGTGATGTTTAAGTGACTCAACTTTGTCCGCTGCCCTTTGACAAACATCCAAGGGGCAGCTCAGGGGCTGCAGCAGGGTGGGATGGAGGAACACCCAGAATCTCTGGAAGGAAAAGGCTGATGTGTTCCAGCCCTGCTCCCGGCACTGCTCAGGGTGGGTGCTTTGCTCAGGCCCTGCACTGAAGTTTGCAGGTGCCCCCTCAGGCCTCCAGTGCATTTTGGCCTTGCATTCCTCCCTGCAGCACAGCTTTTTCCTGCCTTTGTGCCTCTGCTCCTCTGTAAATCAGGGAGATTGGTCCTTCCCTTCTTCTCTGGAGGGACAGAGCAATCAATGCTTGGAAGAGAAAAAGCAGCTCAGGAGCTGCAGCAGATCTGCTTTGTCTTTCATCCCACCACCAGAAAAAACCCATCTGAAGCTGTAAGGACATGGAGGCATTTCAGGTCATGAGGATCAGGACTGGGGACTGTGCTAGGCTTGGCCTGAACTGGCAGAAATCCCTGGCAGAGATGCTCAGGGCTTGCAAGGCTGCATTTTTTTCTTGCATTTCTGCTACCGTGATACCTCCCTCAGCCTCCTGAATGGTGAAATATCCATGGCACACCCACACCACATCTGCACTGGTGCAGAGTCACTCCAGCTGCAACCACATCCCAAGAAGCCTCTTGGTTTTCATTCTTCTGGCACAGAGGAATTTGCAAAGCTGATTTCCAGCCCTGATCTGATGGATTCCCCTGCTGAGAGGCTCTTACAGTGAGAGGATTCCAGGCTGAGGGTTTGTTCTCATCGCCCCCACGTTGGAGGTGCCTCTTGGAGAGCTGCTTAATGAGCCTGGAGTGCCACCAGGGCTCATCAGGAGCTCGGGAGGAGTTTCCCCTCCTCCTTGGAGCCTTCAAACAGCCCCTTACTGCTTTCAGCAGTAGAAATTTGGTGATTACAGGCATCAGACTGCTCAAGGGAATATTGGATTATTGAAGTTGAGAATCCAAAGGAGAAATCCCCCTTCTAGGAGCTCACTTGTTCTGGAATCTGCACCCTTTTGTGGGGAAGCAGAAAACTGCAGCTGAGCAGCATCCAGCCAGGGCTCAAAATCCAGCCCGAGTTCTTCCTTGCCCCTTGCAGTCTGTTGTTGTTGTCATTATTATTATTATTATTATTATTATTATTATTATTATTATTGCCATTTTGGCGCTGTCCTTTCTCAGCCATGGATGCTTCCTTACAACAGCTGCACCTACCCAAACCTACAGCTAAGGCTTAAGTACCAACATCCCTAACAAATATTCTCATTTCTGGGCACAGCCCCTTTGATTTGCACCCTCAGAGGGAGGGGCATGGCCATGCAGAAAATGAAAGATGAATAACACACAGATACAAACAAGACACCCATTTACATATCTTCTCAAAGCTCAGTGCAAAGCTTTAGTGCTTATATTAATATTTGTTAATATTTTGTCATGAGGAAGGGTGGGAAGAAAGAAAAAAAAAAAGACATTTTTCCATCTTGGAAAGTGTTTCATTTTTCCCAAGCAGCAGAACTTTAGGTATTTACTTTAAGAACACATTTCTGTGTCCAGTAGGTATGAAAAATCTTGGGAGGACAGGACAAAGGGAGCCCAGGAGGGGTCAGTGCTGGAGCTGGGCTCTGTGGAGGGTCAGGACTGGGATTAGGGGCAGGACCAGGGATGGATGGGTTTATCCAAGATGGTTGTCAGGAATTCCTCATTCATCCTGGAGCAAAGTTTGTGAAACCAGCCCAGGAAAGCTTGTGAACCCTCAGCAATCCGTCTGCCACTGCTTTGGTTATACACAACCAATATTCTGTCTCTTTTCATGTGAAAATTATCAAATTATTGGAGAGTCAGAAAGCTGAGGAAACTTTCTGGGTAGCCAGTGATGGAATTGCAACTGCTTCATCTCCTACCAAGCAAAAATTCCTCTCACTGAAAAGGGAACACCAAAAACGAGTGTTCACTGGAATATGCTAGCCTGGCCTTTGAATCAAGATGAAAATACATAGGTGTCATGGGTTAACACAGTTTGATTTTTAGTTAAAGAGAAATATAGAATACTGAAAAGCAAAACTCCTGGGCATTATCAGCTTCCATGGCTGTTATTCTCTTTGTCACTGGGGCAATCCATGTGCTGGGTGAGCTGCAGTGCTGAGGGACAGTATCTTTATGCTCAGAAGCAGCATATTCCCAAGCATGTTGTCTTTGGCATGGCCAGTATTTTATCTGCCACAGTCAACCTTAATGAAAAATTCCTGAAAAATTCCACATTTCAACACAGCAACACTCTGCTGGGAATAGCAATCTCTCCTGACCTCGTTCATGAGGCAGGATACAAAATAGGGAGGTGTTTCTGACCCCCCTACTAAATTTGGGGATTTTGAGCTGACTTTATGGTGCTTGCCTGCCTTTAGGAGTGATCTCAGCACTGTCAGGTTATGAACTCCCTGTGGGAGTTTATGCACCCAAAATGAGGGTTTTGCTGTCAGAGCCACGGGGTTGGTGACACTGAGAACTCCCTGTGTGGCACAACAGTCCCAGCTTTTCAAAACAGAGTGAATTTCCAGCAATTTGTAGAGAAATGTCTGCACAGGAGGGGGGTCTCCTTCTGGGACAGTGCTGGCATTGTCCCTGCTGGAGTCCTTTTGACACAGGGCAGGAAAATCTTTGATCCATCCCAGCAAACATCTGCCTGGATGGTTTGTCACACATGGCTTCATCTCCTCGTTGCAGCAGACTGGAAAACCAAGGTCAGGCAAATAAAGCTGGGGAGAAAAAGCCCAAGTCCTGAGTAAAGTGGCTCTAAGTCACTGCCACCAACTGCAAAGTGACAGAGCAGGGAAATGGAAGGGATTCATTTGCCTTGATTTGCATGAATTGAGTTCTCACAGGTGGGTTTCCCTTAGGATTTCTGAGCCAGCCCGTGGTCCCTGCCCTGGCAAAGCTCCTTGGCCAGGTGGGCAGGACAGGCCAGCCAAGGCTGTGGGGCTGGGGAGAACCCAATAGAGCAAAGAGAGGCCCTGCTCCGGACACCTCGCAGCAAAGCCCAGGGGCCTGCTGGGTTTATGCACGGAGTGTGGGTGTCTTGGTTTAGGAAGACAGGTGTCTGCCCGGGAAAGCTGGAGCTTCCCTTGGAATGGAGAATGTATACCCCCTCCCTCCCAATTACTATAATTTTGAAATTAAGGGGATTTCAGGCAAAGGAATAGGAATAAGTTCTTTACCAGGAATACTAGGAATTCGTATTAAAAAATACAAACATAGTTGTACAAGAAGAAAAAAGCAAGCAACAAAAAAAAATCCTCGAAACACTGACAGAATATGACCTGACACCCTGTTGGGCAGGCTGTTGGGAGCAGCCCAATTAAAATCGTGGCTNCTTTGTGCATCACAACGCAGAGGGCAAAGGAAAATCGTCTCACAACTCCCAGGCTTCCAAACCCCGTGTATTCCACACACATCCACACCTGCCACGAGGCCGGGAGAGCAGTGTGATTTAGCAGTGTGATTTATCCCCCTGCAGTCAGGGTCGGTGGCAGCGTTTGCTATCGCCTGCCTGCCGTGCCCCAGGAACAGGTACTGACAGCACACAGATAAGAGCAGCTGCTAATTCACTGCTGTGCTCCAGCACACTCACACATCCCTGGGTGAACGCTCAGCTCTCAGCCCCTGCGAGGTCCCCTCTTGCCAAAATCCCCCTCCTTGGGGGATTTGTTTCAGTGCAGTGGCTCAGTGAGAGCACAGGACGTTCCTCCTGTGCAGAAAACATCTGTGCCATGCTCCGAGCTGCTGCCTTCATTTCAGCTGTGAAGGATGCAAAGGGAGGGACAGGCCCTTGCCAATCACAGACTTGCCCAAATATTTATCTCTGCTAAAAACAGTTTAGTTGCTGGATGTAGCCCAAGGTTGGTTCTGATGGGAGATATCAAACACAATGGACATGAATCAGGGACGGCACATCTGGCACTGCCTGTGTGCTGGAGGAATACAAATAAAGAGCCAGCAAACTCCAGCTGCTGAGCTGTTTGTCCTGCAACAAGGCTGCAGCTTCCTAACATCACCAGCAGTGCCAGGAGGGTGCCAGGGATCACCTGGGGCTGCTCTGTGGTCCCCATTGGCACTTGCACTCCTTTTTGCAGACTGGAGGGTCACAATTTTTTGAGAAGGATTTAAAAGAAAGAGTGGTGGGGCAAAGCAGGGTAGAGCTGCCAGCATTCAGAACATTTCTCTGATATTTTATTTCTGGAAGTATCTGATGCAAATGTTCTTTTCCTGGAAAGATTCTTCCCCCTGCCTGCTCCCCCCACCTCCCTCAGAACGCTGGTGCCAATATTTCTGTTGCAACTTCCTCACTCCCAGGGGTTTCCTGCCGGAGATTTCCCTCCCCTCTGGCCTGGAGCTGGTGGTCCCTGCATTGTTCCGTGGAAGAAGAGAATGGCCCCAGCACTGCCTGGGATGCGGGCAGGTATCCCTGAGGGATTGCAGCTTGTCCTGCCAGCACAGAGGGGCTCTGGGAGGATGGCTCAGGTATTCCTGGGAGTCTGATCCTCTTTTCCAAAGCATGAGCCTGGCAGGTGCAGGGAATGGCTGCATCCATGTGCAGGGAGACATTTCAGCACATGCTGCATCCCACTCCTTCCCATCCTCTCAGCCAAAGGAGCCCTTGCCTCAGGATTGTGTCCAGCAGCGCCTCTCACCTCATCCCTCTGTTAAATGGATGAATTTGGAAAAATTTGGCATGAAGGCATGAACAGAAACCTTGGAGCTAAGGGTACAAAAACTGCAGTGCCCAAAGGGTCATTTTGATCACTTCAAAAAAAATCATCTTGTGGAGCAGCCCTGGAGAGAGGCTCATCATTTTAACTTCCCTGATTAGCCCAGGACACCAATTTTAGGGACTGTAAAAAGAGTGGAGGTCAAATTTACTATGGAGGGCAAGGAGCAGTGACTCAATTTTCCTTATTCTTTATAGTCACTTTTCACCTTGAAGAACAAAAGGTCCCATAAGTCAGGGAACGTTTGTTCTTGAGTCTTGCCAAAACCTTTTCTTTTTTAATAAACCATCATTAAAATCTGGGCCCTTTGCCTTGACAAAAGAAAAGAATATATTTGTGTACACTTAAGTGACAGGAAAGAGCCTGTGAGGCAGGCCTGCTCACAGATAAAGGAATTCCGGACATTATTCCTTGGGCTCCAAGGGGTTGTGACATGGGATTTCCTCTCCAAGTGGTAAATAGCCCTGCAGTTGTACAGCAGGGTGGGGCCACCCCTGGTTTCTTTAAAACCTGGAGAGATGAAAGCACTTTAGGAGTGGAAAGAGGGGCTGGGTGCATGTGCACAATGAATCCCTGGGAATGGCTGGGGGGAATCCACCTGCTCCAGGGTTTGCCCCTCAAAATTTCCCAGGGGTTTGAGGTGCTGCCAGCTGGGCTCTGCTTTGGGAAGAAGAGCTCATGGCACAGCAAGATCGATTTAACTCCAAGGGGCGGCCCCAAATCTCAGTACCTCAGTGTCCCCTCTGGGTCTGCAGGAGACAGGTGGAATTTTTGGGAAAATGGGTTTGTTTTGGGACAGCTCTGGATCCCTCCTGCCTTCTCTGAAAGCCAGACATCTCCCACTGCTGTGGGACACTGACTGCCCATCCTGGGCTGGAATGGGATCAGGGAGGGCAGTGAGGGCAGGATCCCACAGCTGAGAGCTCCTTGAGGAGCCTCACTGGGTTTTGGAACACGAACGGGTCAGTTGAGGACTTTTGTAACTGAAAGCCCCTTTCTGTCTGTGCTGAATCATGCCCAGGAGTGAGGTGAGCATTTCTGTAAGAGAACAGAAGAGCTGAAGTTGCAGATTTTATCCTGTTCTCATTTTAAATTAAAAAAACATTCAACTTTAGATTAATCCTTTGCATGGAGGGCTCACCAAAGTGCCCTAGGTTGGGTGAAGACAGAGGGAGAGGAATGTAACTCCCTTGATGAGGGAGACAAGAACATTGAGCTGATTTTATATTTGGATTTCCTCTCCTCCCTATTCCTGTGGCTGTCCTGGAGGGTCAGCAGAGCCTGTAGATCCCAAACCTCCCAGCTACAGTCAGGCTTGGCGAAAAAGGGAAAAATTTGCACATTACAGCTCTCCAAATCCTCAGGATTCAGGTCTTCAACAATAAGCATTCATTCAGGGAATCAGTAGTGGAACAGGTAAATCAGCATTTTGCAGGAGTTTGTAAATGGCAGGTTCCTTCACAAGCTTTTCATTGCCTTCTGCTTGAGTGTAGATATCTGAATTATTTTTCCCTTTCAACTACAATGGAGCATCATGTCAGTACAGAGGCACGTGATCAAACTGGAAAATCCCACTTGGGAATGTCGATGAGGTTGAGCTGCTGCTTCCAGCTCAAGATCCAGTTTGGATGTGCTGTGAAGGATCTGGTCTCACTGGTGAAAAAAACACCAGGGAAGGGCTGGAGAAGTTGAAATCGTGGCGGTGTTCAGCCCCCACTGCATCTCACTGGCGTAAGAGATTGAGTCAAGGGGGTTGAAGTCCCTACAGAACACAAGGAGGACTCTAATCAAGTTCAGAACTGGAGAATTCCAAGGAAAAATGACACTTTTTCCTTCTTTCTCTGTGCCTCCTTACCAAGCACCCACATTTTTCTGGAGACTGGGGAAAAGAGAAAGTTGCCCTGTTGTCTGCAGGAATAAAATACCACAGCTAAAATTCCTCTACGGCTGCTCTGAGGAACAACAAAGACAACGAGAGATGAATCATGCAGTGAATTACTCATTTCCAAAGAGTAAACAGGTCATGCTCAGCATTGTTAACTCAGGGTTGTCACTGCTGTGGGTGTTTGGGGAGAGCAGGGGAAAATCTGTCCTTACTCAGGAGTGAATGATGGGAATCAATCTGGAATTGCACCCAAACTTTGGCACTTCTGCCACGGGGGTGTGGGGAACTCACACAGCAGGATCACTACAAATTCCTGCTTTTCTGATATCCTGGTACAATCCATTAAATCTCATCAGATAAACTGTATTTTCATGGCCAAAAGCCAAACAAACAACACTGAAAAATGAACAAACAGATTTAGAAAGATTTATGAAAAACTAAGCTGGTCTAATACTTAGGTCAGGGACTTGTAGTTTTAAGATAGCTCAAATGAATTAAGAATACAAAAAGTGATCTGCTGTCCTTCCTCCTGTGGTGATGTGAGCACGGGAGAACTTCTGTTTCATCACAGGGGAAACAGTTCTTTAACTTCAGTGCTATTGTGGGGGAAACATCCCCCAATTTCAGTGCCACCACAGAGCAAACTGTCCCGTAATTTCAGTGCCATTGTGGGGGGAATTTTCCTTAATTTCAGAGCCATTGCCCCATGTCAGGATCTCTTCCTGCTGCCTCTGCCTGGCCTCAGAGGACTCTCCCCACTGCACAGATGTTCACATCAGCACAGCAGCTCCTGTGAACAAGCTTTGCAGGACTGGGGCTTGATCTACAGCTTTTACTCTCCAGCAGCGTTTTTCTCCTCCCAAAGCTGCTTCCATGCTCTAGAGCCCAAAAGAAATGCTTCACAATTTTCCTAAAGGCTCTCTTTATTCCGATGGCTCCTGTTTGAACCACTGCTATGCAGTTAATGCTGCGCAGTCATTTCTACCCAGAGACCTTCCAGCCAAGGGTTTTACAATTTGGCAGCTGAGGTCCCAGCCTGAAAATTCACCCCTGTGTTTTTATTCTCCCCCAAGAGCCTGTTTTCAACTGATATAAACATTTTGATAGCTTAAGAGTGCAACAAAATGCTGAGCTTCCCTTTCCAGCTGGAACCCAGGAGTGTTCCTTTGACTCCAAGTGTTTTTTTGCTTGTTGTTGTCTGCACCAGTGACTGGTCCTGGCTTGGCC
The DNA here is from genome assembly GCA_013397315.1 of Donacobius atricapilla. Classification (NCBI taxonomy): domain Eukaryota; kingdom Metazoa; phylum Chordata; class Aves; order Passeriformes; family Mimidae; genus Donacobius; species Donacobius atricapilla. Next base: position 625,760 of record WBMY01003003.1, on the reverse strand, counting down.
ATGCACATCCAGGCATCTCTGTAACCTCCTGGCACATCCAGGGAAAATTCCAACCCATTTTTATGTGCTCTTCTAGCAATTCTGTCTGCCTGCAGTTGGGTGTTCTTCCCCCTCCTGCCCTGCCACAGTCACAAACACCCCTGTGCTCAGCAAGGGGCACCAGGAACCTGCTGGTTTCCTCCAGCACATGCAGAAACCCCTCAGAGCCACATTTCACCTCCGCCAGGCCAAAAGTCATGTGCAGCACCACAAGTTTTAGTGATTAATCAAGACAAGAGGGAGCAGAACTCTGAAAGAGGAACCCCAGTAAACGCTGGCTCCACCTTGATAAGCTGTTTGTTTATTCTGCAGGGTCTCAGGTCTGGATTTCATTTCTGGGATTAGTTCTCCGAATTCTTAGTGCAGCAGATCAAGGCTGTATGTGTGGAATCGGGATGGAAGGAATCTTTTTAATTTAATTGCCTGCATGGATTTGCATTATTCTTTCATCTCCCACCTTGGTGTTTTTCTCCTCCTGAATTCAAATGGTGACATTTTTCTTTCTTGGTGACATCCAGTTTTCATTTTGCTTTCATTCGGTGCTCACTGAACTTTCATCATTATCCTTTTTCTTAGTCATTTTCATATAGTTCTGTATTCCTTACCAGGGCTTTGGATCATCTGCAAGAGACAGTCAGGAAAAGAGCTTCAAACCCTCCTCATTTAATTACTTTTAGAGTCATATCTGTTGATTTTTCTAACTACGAATCTCCCAAATTAATTTTACTGTTCAAAGGGCTACTGCACATTTTGTCAGTCTTTAGGAACTGCAAGAAACTTTTGGGATGAAGAGGTGAGATTTTTAGGAAAAGCAAACAGTGGCGTGGTTTCTGCTCTGAAATCAGTATTAAAAACAGAACCAGTTTGGAGTCTTATAAGAAAAAAAAAAAATACTTTCAATTAGAAAATTACACTGTGGCAAAATCCTGTGTGGAAAGTGGCTGGGTTAGAAGCAGTTTTCCAGGAAAGGTTCTCCATCCAGCCAGGATGGTGTTTCCGGTCACATCCCAACGGTGCCATGACCTTGTTGTTGGGGTGGAAGTGTAGGATGCTGGAGACACCACGTTCCTTGGTGGAATCAAGGCTCTGGATCTGTCTCCCACTACCGGGGCCTGCCTTAAATATCTGGCTATTTTTAGATGAGTCTTTTTCTGTTGCTCCTTTCCATAATAAGAAAAACCTTTGAAGGATTTGTGTTTTTATCCCTATGCACAAGAGGAATTAAAATAAATAAATAGGCCTTAAATATTTAGACATGAAGAGAGAAGAATTTCCTGCCCAGCTTTGGCCGAGCAGCGTAGGTGGCTTTAATGTGACCCGGGGCTGCTCCCGGTACCTGGCAATGTTTGCTTTTCTTGGAAGCAGCTGCAGTAAGGCACCTTTAAAATCAGGATCCCACAGAGCAAATCTGCTGTTTCCAGGTCACTGTGCAACCCCCTTCCCTGTGCCACAGTTTTTCCAGATGAGGAACTTACGTGCTGCAACTCAACCAACCTGTTAGAGAGGGAATGGCTCCAGGCATGGCAGAGGAAGTTCCTGGAAGTGTCTGGGCACCCCCATCTCCACCCAAAACGCAGGATCTGGTATTAAAAACACAGCCTGGGCATTACACCTGGATTATCACCTACCTGCAGCCCCTTCTCAGGGCTGCTCCCAGACATCAAAAACTGCTTTAGCTCCAAAGCTTTGTGGGTCAGGTGAGCTCATCTGGAAACCTGCGGGGGACAGGAGAAGGGATTTTTGTCAACAGGCAGCCATGCTACGCAGACTTGATAAATATGTGCAGTGCTAATTCAAAGCAGATTCCTGCTTTGCCACGAGCAGAATTCCACCAAAGCCTGCCATCAAAAACATTATGTCACAGCTGTGGAGAAGCCTCACAAACAGGGGAGAAGTTGGGGTCACATCAGGGTAAGAGTGTGGTGGAGGCTGAGGAAGTGATTGAAGCCCTGCTCCATGGCCTGATGGAGTTTGTAATTAAGAAGGATTTCACCAAATGATTTGCAGCCAATTCCCTGGGCCCGATTGGTACTTTCCAGCTTAATGCAAACCAGTGAGGAAACCAGATGTAGTTAGGCCAAGCTGCCCAGGGAGGCTGCAGGCACAGGGTAAAAAACCTCGCCCGGGGCTGTGGAAATGTAACTGGAACTGGGCTTGGGTTTAAGGAGATGGTTAGGTTCCGTCTCCCCATCTCAGAAAACAGCTTTTATCTTGTCTCCCAAAATAGCAACCTGCTATCCTTCAAAACAAACCAGAAAAAAAGGGAAAGCCTCCTGAGACAGGCGCACAGAGCCGACAGAAGTGGAACACGGAGCTGATCGAAAACAGATTCCGGCCTCAAGTCCAAAGTCAGCTTCAGCCTATTGCTTCTTAATGGGCAGAGCTCAGAAACTAAGAAAACAAAGTAATTACCCACCGAGCAGATTTTACTGACACTGAGCATTCACATGTTCCTGACACGTCCAACCCCTGTATTTGTTCAAATCCATCTCTGTTTAGTGTGGCACATCAATTGACTTGACCTCAGGAGGCTCTGGCTCATTTGCTTCTGGATTTATAGCTCGAGGAAAAATGGTCCAACAATGCTAACAGGGGTGGGCTTTTGTTCTGCTTCTCCCTGCCCATCCACCTTCCCCGCTCTGATTTCAGCTCCATCCCTCTTGTGGCCTTCCCTTGGCCTGCTCCTGCTGCAGGTCAGTGATTCATCACACAGGAGGACACAGATGTTCTTTACAAAGAAACCTTTCCATGCAGGCTCATTTCTTTTCTTAGAAAAGAGGGCTGGGGATGAGGAAAGAGATGGAGGGGAGCAATAAAGGCCTGAGAAAGGGGACTGCCCAGTTTCCGCCAGAGTTTGTGTGGTGCTGCCTAAGGGACACACCAGCATCTTCAGGGAGCAGAGATCACTGCTGGACTCACACCAGCAAGGCTCCAAGCAGGAAACCTCGGGGAATGTGGCCTGAGGAAAGCTGGGGTGTAATTATTTGGTGTTCCCTGGGCAGTCATCTTCCTTGATGGCAAGTCAGATTTAGCCCTGGAGCACAGTCAGAGGTTACTTTGCAATCCACCCTCTTGTCATTCAGCAGAACCTCACCCAAATTCCTCTGTCAGCCCTTGCCTTTCTTGGAAAACATCCCCAGTCCTCTCTGAGGTCTGGTCTGGGCACACTTCGAAGTCCAAAGCTGAGATATCCACGCTGCCTTTGAGGGAGCACCAAAGAAGTTTGGAAAGGGAAGCATCCTGTACCTCAAGGCAGGTCCTGCTTGGCCACTCAGCAAAACATCAGATAATCCCCAAATGTGGCAGCTGGAGCTCTCAGAGATTGTTCTGTGTGGAACACCAGCAAATGTTTTCTGAAGGACATCTCCCAGCACTTTATCTCCTCGAAATCTAAATACTGCTAAAGATAGGGCTGGCATCCCTGCGTCCTTTGGAAGGTGAATTACACAGGCTATGGAACAACCATGGGAAGGTTTTCTTTCCTCTCAGCAGGCACTTGCCAACAGAAAGAGCAGATAAATGATTGCCCTTGGTATCAGACCTGCCATGATTCCAGCCTCTCCTGATAACCGCTCCCATTTCCAACAGTTTTATTATTGTAGCCCTGGAAGGCCCACTTATGATCCGTTCCTGGTAATTCCCATCCGTTGGGCTTAAATTTTATTTTTCCAGGTCTTATAAAGCTCATTCTGTACAGGGTTTGAGGATAAGGTACAGTTAGTTACAGGGGCTTCCAACACTCTCATGTGCAAGTGGATGATGGAACAAGAAAAAAATTTGGGAATCATGGATTTAGTCTGCAGATGGTAGAGGAGGAACATGAGTGAGCATCCTCCTGATCTGATACACCCAGGCAGAAGCTGAGTGCTGGCAAAAAAAGACCAAAAACTGCTTTCAAAGAAACACACATTTTGCTAAACTACAATGTCAGGGATTTTGTAACTTCTCTCTCTTCTTGTCTGGCCATTTTAATGTCTCTCCAGGGGATCCACGTTACACTTTTCCAAAGCCTTGGTTTTAGGATGAATTACCATCATATTTTATTATCAAAGGAGAAGCTGACACACAGGACAATGTTTTAGTTGACTGGGTATTTGGAAATAGTGTTTCACTTGCTGTTATTGCCTCATGTTACATAGAGAATTGCTCTGGAAATGAATGTCCTAAGAACTGAAATAACCAGGCCAGGTGAAGCTCAAAGTTAGCACCCCTCAAGTGGGACTTCATTTGGAGCTCCTGCTGTGCAGTGCTTTCATTTGTGTGCTGTGCCCAGTGAAACTTCATTTACCAACCTCTTCAACCTGAGAAAAGTTCATTTGCATCTCTTGGCTGTGCATTTATAGGAGTGTTACTTTTCAAGCCCCAAAGCCGTGCTTCTAAACCGAGCCTGGCTGCCCTAAATTACTGTTGGAAGTTGTTTCCTGGTTAAAGATGTCAGGGACTAGGTCAGCTCTCTACAGCCAGGACAGATTTTCCATACGTGTGAAACCAGCTATTGTATTGAACCCTGGCAAAAACTTCAGTTCCCAACTGACAGCAGCTTGCATGGAAACCTCAGGGAAATCCCTCCTTAAAAATTTTCTGGTGCCAGTTTCAATCCTGACCTCTGCTGGCAGCTGGGCTCAGTTAGGAGCTGATACCTGCCTGGGTTATTGCATTGCCCCTAAACACGGAAATAAGGCAGTTTCTTATCTACAGAGAGATAAAACCTGCCTCAGCTCTCTCTGTGTCCTGCCTGACCCACCTGCAGCTTCTTCACTCCTGGTGCACCTTGTCCCTTCTTTGGGAAGTGCCACCACAGTAAAGGAACCACCACAGACATTTCCAGTCTGCCAATACCTGGGCAGTGACATCATTAATAAGGAAAAAAATAATATTAACTTATCATAGCCACACAGAAAAGGAAAGGGTTGTTTTTTTCTTAAATCTGATTTCTTGTAACTACAAAAGGAAATTATGAAGAAGGTATAAAAGTGTATAGAAAACCATTGAAAACGTCTTTACTACTGTTCTGACTTTAAGTAAGTCCATTCTCCTCAACAAAACATCCACCCTGGAGTGTAGGCATCTTACCAAAGTGTAGGTAAGCCCTTTATTCCAGGTTAAAAAGTCCAATGTAAAGAGTAAAACTGGGTAGGAACAGGAGAGAAATCACTGGTGAATCAATAGAGATTTACTGCTTGTTTTTGCATGGGAGGACCTGGCTCATCTCAGGATGGATTTCAAGAGTGACTGATCCTCTCTGTGCACATGAGTAGGTTGGGGAATAGTTCTTGGAACTGAGTCAGCCCAACAATTGCTTTCATTATTTGCAGCTGTACAAAACAAATACGTTTGAGAGAAATTTCGAGAGGTGCCAAATCAAATCCCATTGATGTGTGAGTGAGCACAGTGGTTAGTGCTGCACACATGAAGCCCATGAATTACTGCTCTTGACTCCTCAGCCTCACCTGTCACCTTGATAAATGAGTAGATCTGATGATACTCCTCAAAATAATGCAGTAATTGAACTAAAAGTGCTTTAAAGTGTTCCTTCCTTAGCATCCACAGCTTTGTAAGGAACTACTCACCATGTACAAATTACCTGCAGAGAGGGATTCTGGTTAGATTAAAGGCAGCTCAGTGCAGGGTTTGGACAAGATGGAACCGCAGCTTGGGCCAGGTTTGGTGCCTGCAGCTCTGAGGAACAGTTGGACTGACAAGCCATAAAACCTCCAGCTCTATCCATCCATACTCACATAAACCACCAGGAGTTCACCTGGGGGGACAATTCCGAGTTGGCACAGGAACACAGGGAAGTCTGGAAAGAGCCCAGAGGAGGCAGAGATAGATCACAGACTATCCTGAAATGGAAAGGACCCACAGGGATCATCCAGTCCAGCCCCTGGCCCTGCACAGACACCCCAACAGCCCCACCCTGATTGACCAAAGGCTCCTGGAGCTCTGGCAGAGTCAGGGCCATGCCCATTCCCTGGGGAGCCTGGGCAGTGCCAGCACCCTCTGGGGAAGAACCTTTCCTGATCTCCAGCCTAACCCTGCCCTGACACAGCTCCAGCCGTGCCCTGGGTGCTATCCCTGACACAGTGAGCAGAAGTTGGTGCTGTCTCTCCACTCCCAGTTCTGAGCAAGCCTCCACCTTCTCATTTTCCTACCCAGTGCCCTGGAGAAAGGCAAGAAATCCTGGCTGGGTTCAGTTCCAGAGAGATGCTGGATTAGCTCTGGAGTGCAGGAAGTGCTCCCTGAGTCCCCTGGGAGGAGGTGAAGGGCTGGGATGGGCACTGGGAGCACAGGGTGGCCCCAAGCCACCACGGAGAGCTGTGTCCAGCTCTGGCCAGGGCTGGTGCCAGGGATGGGTGACACTGCAGCCCCCTGGGTGCCCTCATTCCTCCTGACTCCCAGCTTTGCCTGAGGAATGTGCCCTGTCCTGGGGACGGCCAGTGAGGAGGAAGGAAAGCTATGTCTGGAGCGCTGATGAAGTAATCCTGTCTGGGAATCATTGGAAACGCTCGTATCTGCAGCCCTGAGCTTTTCTCAGGAGACCACACTGGGGGGGAGGCAAACACAGCTTCATACCTCACATTTTTGGATTTTTTTTCCCCCTAGAGTGTTTAGGGTTCCTTTTATGTGCATCTTGTTCCCACTGGGTCTGCATATTTCCTAATCATGGAGATGTGCCAGGTCTTCTCTTTCCCAGAGGAATTACCATAATTTGGGTCAAGAAATAACAACATTCCCAGCCTTTTTTCCATCAACATGAGATTACCACATTTCCTAAATACTTCAACTTGTGCTTGAGTGCCTGGCAGATGATTGCAGATATTGCCACCTCGTTTCCCAGATTTCATGTTTATTTTCCATGTAGATCCCAGTTCCTGGCTTATCAGCCAGTCCCAAAGCAAGGACTTGTCCCCTCAGTCAGTCCCCAGCTCACCAGCAGCACAGGCTGGTGACATCCCTGGCACTCCTTGGGACTCTCTGTGTGTCAGAGGGAAAACAATGGCCCTGATTAATGAGCTGCTGCTGCCCAAGACCAAACAATTTTGACCTGGAGCTGCTTTCTGTGACCTCTTCCCATAAATCTGCAGCTGATCCAGCGATCCAGATCAAACAGCCAGTAAAGGCCATGGCACTGCAATTCCAGGGGCTGCCTTGCAGCAGGTGCACAGGTGAACCCCAAAGGTGATGTTTGGGTTGCAGAAAAGCCAAGGGAAGGTCACAGGGTTTGTGTGTCAGCACCCAGAGCAATCAGGTGGCCCTGCTGAAGGCTTTTGCTGATTGCAGGAGGAAACCAGGGTGAGCCTGTGCCACCTCAGCAGGAAATGCTGATGCATCTGCAGTTGAGGAAAAGCCTTGTAGGAACAAATCCCAAAAGCTGGGCCAAAGCCTTATCTTATCTCCAAACACTTTCTCCACTTTGCAGTTGTTTTTACTGTGCTGTTGTTGACATCTCCCCACTCCAGACTAATGATTTAATTTTTCGCTGTTGTCACTTTGGATCATTTACACCCCAACTGCTGCCTCTGGCTGAGCCACACGCAGCTTCCATTTGCAGCAGGCAGAGAGGAACGGGTGGGAGCTGCTCCCTCTCTCATGACTCAGCTAAGCAAATCCTGCCTTCTCTGGCTGGGAAAATCCATGGAAACAGGAATCCTGTTGCTTTGCCAGAGGTACTCTTGGGTTAACACTTGCATTTGGATATCCTGAAGGAATCTTTGCCATCTCTCCTGATGAGTTTGTGATTGCTAATTTAATTTTGGACTAACTTCTTCAGCTTCTGTAGGAAGGGAAGCTCTGCCTCTGTCCTGGAGGTTCTCATCTCTGTGCCCACCCACAGCAGAGCCATCCTGGGGGATTCCTGGTTATTTTGAGGTGGAAAACCACAGGAAGAGAGGCTTCTAGTAACCATTCCCCTCAAACAAACAAATTTAATAGGAAATCTTTAAAAGCTGATGAACTATTTTCCTTAAAAATCGTTCAACTGGAATAGCAGACAAGGGAGAGAGCCCTGGCCAGATGTTGTGAGAGACTGAAGCCCCTCTCACCTCCTCATCTAGGAAAAGTGGTTTAGCACTGTGGAGATGCACAGGAAAAGGGTTTAAATCTTCATGGACAAATTACTGTCCTCAACAGACACGTGGAGAATTGAGAGAGCAAATAACCTGACCAAAAGCAGCTCCCTGAGCACAGGAAATGGGAGAGAGGCACTCAAACCACATTAGGTCTAGAGGGGAAGTTCTCTCCAAGCAATTCTGACCCACACACTCCCCACCTGCAGCCCCACATGGGGGCCTTTGCCCTTTGCACTGACTCAGTTCCCATCAGTGCCTCGATGCAGAACTCACCAGCCAGCAGAAAAGACAAAAACAGAGTTTTTTTCTCTGACTTACAGCCAAGACCTTCCCCACAAGAGCCTCCCTTCCCCTCTGCTGGGAAAGTCAATGGTAGCAATAACATTTCATTTAGAAGTTCTAGCATTGCATTTCATTAATGCCTAGGAGAATCAAAAATCCTATGTCCAAATTCACAACAAAAAGATGGGTGGAGGTGCGTCTCTTTAGTTATTTGTTGTTCTCTTTTTAAACCTTTAAAAAGAATAGAAAATCTCTTGAGTGTAACAAGTGAAAGCTGATTCTGGGAGCTGAAGACTTAATAAAAACACCAAATATTGCAAGGCTTGTGATCCAATAATGCTGGCAGTGCTGTGGTGCCTTCTCTTTTCATGGGGGTAACCTTGAAATAAATCCTAAGATGATTACAGGCCATTGGTTTAAACACACATGGCTTTTCAATGAATCCCTGAGCTCTCCAATTCCAGCAAAAATAGATTTCCTTGGGGATGGGGGCATGGAAATACCCTTTGAAAGGGACACCTGCTCATTTTGAGGTGTGCTGGTGATGAGGTGCCCTGGCAGCTCGGAGGGGAGAGCATTGCCATTCGCTGGGTGTCGTTTCTGCTGCGGGGACAGAGTTGTTTGGAGGGTCTGCCTTGCCCAGGTTTTCCTGGGAGGAGGGGAGGGGACAGCTCTGCCTCTGCACCCCCCAGTCACTGGTGTCACCCCTCACTGGTGCCCCGGGCAGGGTGTGGTGTCCGGACAGCCCCCGGTGATTCCAGAGGGCTCCTGGAGCTTCTACTCCAGGCTCTGCCAGGCAAGCACAGCTCACAGGAGCATCCTCAGCAATGACAAAACAGATTTGAAACGCTGTGTATCTGTCACCCTCCTCCCCTGACTCAAATCAGCTCCAAACTCTGACTTCCAGCGCCTTCCCTGGGGCCCTGAGGTGTCCTGGGGCCCAGCTCTCTGCACAGGAGTGACTTTACACACACAGATAGTCCCCGGAGTTCATGCATGTGCAGAAAGCTATTGGTGTGCCCAAGCCCTCGCGCAATCCCTGCTCTAACCTGCCTGGTTTCACTGCCAGCGCAGCACCCTCTGCTCTGCCCAGCAGTTATCTCCTGTCCCCTGAGGCAGAGGCTGTGCGGGCTCCGTTCCCCCAGCTCTCCTGTGGCCAGAAGGGATCCCTGGATCCTTCATCGGGGGTCGCGTTGCCTGAGCTGTCACTGAGCCACACCCAGGCTCACAACCACCTGTGGGGGCTCTGCCAGGGAGAGCTGCAGTGCCCAGAGGATGCCTGGAGGAAGGCTGTTACAATAAGGAACAGAGATTAAAAATACTTTTCATCCACGCTCACTGCTGGGCCCGGTATGGAGCATCAGGCGGTGCGGGGGAGGGCTCTCCCTGTGCCAAGTGAGATGGAGTTGGAAACCATCTGACAGAGAGGTGAGGGAGGTCACCCATTACCCTCTGCCGGGGAGCCTCCCGTGTTTAATGTTGGCCGTGCTGCAAAATCAGATTAGCCCAGGAAAAGCAGTTTTCAATATATTTTTCTCCCCTGGATAATGTATCGTTCAACCTTTCGCATTTTGCTGCCGAGGATTTGTGGCTGTGCTGTGTTTGCGGTTTCCACTGCCGAGAGCAGGATGTTAAAGCCTGAACTGGAGGTAGGGATGAACTCCCAGAGTCAGAAATGGTGCAGTGAGGCTCTGGGCAGAGGCCCTGTCCTCACCTGGGGCTCTTTCCAGGGGCATCTTTAGGCTGGAGGTGCTGCTCTTGTCTTGCTGGAGCCAACTTGTGCTGGCAACAACCGAGGCAGGGCAGGGGCGTCCCTTTCTGCCCCCGGCCCTCCGCCGTGGCTCACAGAGGGGAGGTGGTGCTCAGACCTCTCTGTAGCTCCGCAGGAGGCAATGAGCTCTGTGCAGGCCTGCAGGATTGGCCCTGCAGCGCCCTGTCCCAAACCATGCCAGGGGATCTAGGGAAGGATGCTGCACCAGGAGCGCACCAGGAGCAGGGGCAGCTCCACAGGGGATGGCAGGGACAGCTCTGGCACCCAGGACTGTAATTGTGGCTCTCACAAGGAGCTTTGCCATGGTCATGACACAGTAATGACTGCTTGCTTTTCGTTTTATGTCCCTTGCAGCCCTAGAGCATGGCTAAAGTTTTTAACAGGGAGGAGAGGAGAATCTTCTCGTAGGCCTGGGCATTGGAATTTGAGCAGTGCAATCAGAGCACTTCAGCTTCAGCAGGACCCAGCCCAGCAGGTCTCCCACCCCACCCTGGGCAGGATGTGGGTCCTGGGTTTAGGGACAGAGCTTGAGGATCAGGGCTGTGGAAAAGAGGGGGTGCACTGCCAGGAACGTGCCTGGTTCTCCCTTGCAGCATCCTAACACCCTCATAAAGGCATGAATCTCCTCGAACACAGGCAACAAACATGAAGGTGGAGCACATCCTTTCTTCTCATGCAACACACCCCGGGGCTGTCCCCAGCTTTGCCTCCGAAGAGTCAAGTCTAGCTCTAAAGGCACCAGGGGAGGTTAGGAATACTGTGAGGTCTCACTCTGCCAGTTTGGCATTAGGTGTCCTGCCCTAGCACAGCCTGACCTTGCCCCCATGACTCTCTCTGTTTTGCCCTCAAAATGTTCTCTTCCCAGCCCACTCAGCTGTGTTGTGGCAGAGGGGGCACAGGCTGTGTTTATATAAACCCTCTGTCACCTGCCAGCAGGGACCAGATGTGTGTGGCACAGGAGTTCTCCTCCTGTCCTTTGTGGGGTAGAAAAGCACTGAAATTCTGCTTTACTTATTCTGTTCTTCAGCTCCCCAAGCCAAAATAAACTATGGACAAGAAGTAACTCAGAAGCAAAACCAGAATAATTGAAAAATACTTTTCTTTCTTTTAGCAAGAGCGGTGTCAAATGTTGTAAAAGCCCAGAGACTCTGCAATCAGAACAGAGCTCAGGCTCTGACCCCAGGCCCTCTGACAGTGCCACATTTGCTCATGAGAGCTACAAACCAGAGTCAAAAGTCTAGCTCAAGGCACCAGCTGAGCCCCCCCTAAGCCCTAAGAACAACTGAAGGCACAAGGAGAGAGAAATAATCTTGTTTCAAACCCCAGGATTTTCAGAGTCCTGTGTGAAGTCACAGCATCAACAGCCCAGAGCAGATCCAGGGAGGAGCAGTGTCCTGGGAGAGCTGCAGGGATCCAGACCTCCCTCAGCTGGCAAATTAATTACATTTGACAGACAAATTTGAAGCTCCTGGCCATACCCTGGAGCATTTCTGCAAAGCTCAGCACAGTCAGTCTGAGGGGGCTGTGAAACACCTCAGCACCATGACAGAACCTGTGCCAAGGCTCAGCCCGTTCCTGGTGGGAGCTGGCTCTGTCTGGAAACCAGAGGGGACTTGGAGCCAAGAGCAAGGATGGGCTGGGCTGGCCTGGCAGTGTCTCCTCCTGCAGTCTGGGGCTGTTTCTGCTGGTTCTCAGGTCAGTGTGATGCTGCTCCCCGTGTAAGCCATCCTGAGGGTGTTGAGGAATAGCAGTGCCTCCCAAATAAATGGGAACTGCGGGGCTGGAGCCCCCAGCTGCCCTGCTTCCCCAGCATTCCATGGAATGGCAGTTTGGACGTGCTAAATAACGTCACACAGAGGCACTGGAGGGAGTTTGGGTTGGCCAGACTCCAACTTCTTATTCTGCAGAGGGCCTCGGAGATGGAGCAGCAGTGCCAGAGCAGGGGGAGAGGGCTGGGTCTGTCTCTGGTGGCCAGCACTGGTTCAAAGTCTCAGGCAGAGTCTGTAGGAAGGGTCAGGGGCTCCAAGGGCACTCCAGCAGGCGTGTCTGGGCAGGATCCCCTCTAGAAGGACTCTGGTGCCATGAGATTACTTGGCCTCTGCTGAGGTCCTGATGGGAGCTCCAAGAGCGCCTGGAAGAAGCCAGAGACTCCAAAGTGGGAGTGAGTCACTCCCCACACTGATGCCAGGCAAAGAGCAATTCACTGAAACCAAGCAGCACAAAGATGAGAGGAGAGAGGTGGGGGCAGGAAAATCACTGCTTCATGCAGTTGAAAAGTTAAAGCCTAGTGTTTCTCTTTCTGTCAGATACGTTATCTCCCCGGCTGCTGCAAATAAAGCCTGTGCTGGGAGCCCAGGGAAGATTTCTGGCTTATCGAGTTCGAGGCACAGGAGAAGAGAGAAATCTGAAGAGCAGGAGGGGAAAGAAAACACGGCTTTAATGTCAGAGCTTTGGAAGTGGAGATCTTTATCAGAGCCTGGTTTCTCCTCTCCTTGATTATGTTACTTTGAATTTGGACAAAGCAACCAGCCTGGCCAACCTCCACTTCTGGTTCTTCTCAGTTTCACTTTCTGAACATTGTCTCATTGTAGCTGAACACTCAGATTGTCCCTGGGGACATTTCCTGGACCAGGAGATGATGAGAGAGACCTTTGTCACTTCTGTCATTAACTCCCCTGGTCATCAGAGACCTGAGAAAATCCAGATTCCCCTGGGAGCCTTACCCCAACCACAGCGCCCTCTGAGCCTGGGGTTCAGCTCAGATGCAGGATTTGGGAATGGTCATTTGGAAACACCGGGTTGTCAATTTGCCTTTGGTATCCCAGGTGCTTCACAGAGCTGCTCCCCAGAATTATTGTTCTCTCCCGTTAATTAAAATGCAATGTATGAGCTCACCCATCAAATTACTTCCCAAGCGCCTGACTCCTTCCACTTTTATATGTGTGCAAAATCCTTTTGACACAGATCTGTTCTCCTAAATCTGCAATATTTCAGTAATAAAGCTGGCTCAAAACACTGCTGGCACAAATGCAGGTGCTTGGTGTCAGAAAAGAAAGAGAGGAATAAAAGAAACAAAAACAAACTGAGGGCATCTCCCGACCAAGGATAAATGCACCACTGTGTGGGCCCTCAAATTAGGAACTATTTACAAAACAAAGAGTTTGCCTCGAGTGCATTGTGCTGCTCTGATTCCCTTCTAAACTAATGATGGTTTCTTCTTTTTTGGGGGTCAGGTCTTGCTGAGGAAGAGCTTCTTCAGAAACCAAGGCTGAGCATTCCCAAGGATCAAATCATCTCACCAGGAGACACCCTAAAAATAAAATGCTGGTAAGGACTGCCCCGAAAAAATGCTGGATTTTTGTCCTTGTGTTGATTGGTTTGGCGCAGCACAGCTCCAGGACAGAGCAGAGCCTGATGCTCAGCCAGCTGGGAGCTGGGGCTGTGTGCAGGGAGTTGGATGGGCTGCGACAGAGCAGGGAGGAGAGTCTGGGGTCAGCTCGGCCAAATTCTTTGTGTTGTGTTGTTGAGGGGCCCAGGCAAAGCCCTGAGTCAGCACAGGGGAGAGCTCATGGGAGCCGGACGTGCCGTGCCTGAGGGCATGGTTGGAAATCCTCTCTGAAATAGGGGCAGATTCAGCTCCTCTGCACCTCAAGTCACTCCTTTGCTCCCTTTCCATGAGGAAATGACAAACAAGTTCACCAGGAGCTGCCACCCAGCCCATCACAGACACTTAAATAAGCAGCAGTCACTGTGTGTACAAAGATCCAGCCTGTTTAAACATAGCATGTTCTTTAAATCAAATTTAACCAGGACTTGTGAAAAACCAAAGTGCTGCTGCTGCTGCTGTAAATCACAGCAGCTTCTCGGTCCTGGCACAGTGTGTGCCACCAGCCGTGCAGGGGCCAGCAGGACTCTGGTGACGACAGGGAGAGGATGCTCTGGGAATGGGGACAGAGCTGACACACGAGGAAGGAGCAAACCCAGAGCTCTCTGCTGTGCCAGAACACGCAGCAGCTGCTGGGTCCCACAAAAGGCCTCAGACTGAGATGGATGGAGGTGTTACTTGTTCTGAGTGGGATTTTCACACTTCACTACTGCCAGAGGTTGTTTCTCAGATTTTTCTCTGAGAGTGGTGTAGAAAAAAAGGCTCAAGGTAACACAAACTCTCACAATTTCTCTCTCTCTCACACACGCATTGATTTTACATCTTCTCGCAAGGTTCCCTTAGCTGGAGCCACTACCTGGATGGTTTCCTGCAACAGAAGTTACTGAAAACAGTAAAAAAGCACTGGGAAGGTGAATCTAAGCTTTAGGTTACACTGACACGTCCCCTCTGATTTTTGTCCCAGACTGTTTAATTCTTTGTTATAGTGAAAGGTGAATGGGCTCAGACTGTGTAAATTTGGGATGTTTTACGTTTTTTTTCCAAATCCCTCCAGCTTGCCATGTGGCTTACGAGGTCAGAACAACCTTCCAGTGGTATTTTTAGCTTGGCAAACAGCAAACATGATGGCAATAAAGTCTGAGCAGCCCTTTAACATCTCGATGGTGCTGTCCATAAAACCTGTGTGGACTCAAAGTCCCCGGGGTGCCCCAGGCCAATTAAATCAACATTTCCCAGCAGTTCTCCATCCCCCACCTTTTTTGATCTGGAGGAGCACCCTACTTTCCTCATATCACCAGATGAATAAATAATTGAAGGAGCTACGAGCACTTAAGTCCCACTTTGCTTTGTGGATGCAAAGCAAGAAATCCCCATGACGGGTCTGAGGAACACAAAAGCATGTGAGCATGAGATGTAACATGGGACCAGGGCCTGAAGCAGCTCAGCTCCTTGGCTCAGGTGATCCAAAACCTGGGAAGAGAAGGAAAGTGTGACTTCTGAAGGCAAGATTCCCTGGATCAGCCCTCTGGGGATGTCTGCCCTCCTGCCTCCTCTGCCACACTCCTGGGTTAGCTCCTGGCCCAGGGGAGCTCTGGAATTCTTTGTGCTTCATGGGGCATTTGGGCTGTGCAAATGTCCATCCTCCCTTCATCTCCAGGCTCTTGAGGTTCTTGGCCAAGATTTCCTGGTCTGTGGTAGTGGGGCCAAAGCTGCTGCTGCCAGTCCCCTCTCTCAGATGTGTACAAATCCCAAAGCAACAGCCAAAGGCTTCACCTTCCACCAGGATAATGTATGTAAGGGGGAAAAGATGTAAGGAAGCACAGATTTAAGGTGTGAAATCCCAGAGCTGCCCTGCAGAGCCACCAGAGCAGACCTGGATGCACAGAGGGGGTGTGGGTGACAAGGGACAGGGACACAGTGACGTGCTGGGAGCTGTGTCTCCATGAGAACTGGCTCTGTTCCCTATTCCGGGCCAGCAATCCCAGTCCTGGAGTCACCAGTGACGTTGGTAGGGTGGGGACAGGCTCTGGGTACTCGGAAGGACAATGGGAAGCTGCTCTGACGCGGGGTGGGACTGTCCAAGCCACCAGAGCATCCAAGAACGAGGGCGAGGCTGCTCAGCAGAGAGGATATTCCCACTTTTCCCAGTGCTCTCCTTCAGCCTTGTGCTGGGAATAACCTCAAGAGCCCAGTTCCATGTCCGCCTCCTCTCCAGGAAGGCGACAGAGGGACGGGCAGGAACGAGGGCCAAGAGGATGTTTGTGGAAATGTCACTGGATGTCCTGGCAAACGTGCTCTGACTGCGCCTACTGCACCCCTGCAGGGCACTGGAGCTCTGGAGTTCTTGGCTAACTGGGAATTTCACACAGATACACACTTGGGGCACTGCCATCTCAGTCCTGGGTCTGTGTGTCAGGACTGGATTCCTCCCGAGCCGGGAAGTCCAGGGGTTCTCACTCCTTCCCTCACACACAACTCCTTCTCTCCAACACCAGCTTCTTCTCCAGGAAAATCCACAGCAGATTATCCCCCAACCCACCAGTTTCCATGCTGAAAACCAGTTTAATACAAAAAACACCATCATCTTCATCTCATAGGCTTGTGTGGCAGCTCTGGCCCATCCCCAGAGCCCTCAGAGGGAGCTCCAGGAGCTCCTGCTGCCATGGCCTGATGCTTCCAGCACATCCAGCTGTGCCTGAGATCAGCTGGGAGCTCTGGGTCCTGCAGCAGGTGACACCCAGGCCCTGCTTTTTGTCCTTTTTGTCCTGAGCTCCATGGAATTGCATTTTTCATGAGCTGTGCCTGGAGATCCAGCAGCAGAGGGGTCAGGTGGAGGGGATGTGCATCCTCTGCCCTCCTGGCTTGATGTTCTGGCTGCTGTCACAAGGGGAATTGGAAAAAATGTGTCCTGAGAAGATATTCCCAGATTTGTAACCTGATTAGCTTCAGACCCTTCACAAAAATCAAGACTGAGTCACTGCTGATTAAGCAAGAAAGGTGATGCAAAATTACATAAATATCCTTCTCTCTCCATGCAGCCTCACTGAAAGAAAATATACAGTAATTTAGCCGTTAAAATATGCAAAATTCTCTGCCTGGAACAAACATATAATTTTATCTGATGCTTTCTAATGTTTGAAGTGGCTAAAACACAGTGCTATAAAAACAAACTTTTGTTCAGGCAGTGTGTTAGGAGAGAAATTAAACTTTTCTCCAGGAGCTTGCTGCAGTTCCCACAGAGTATTTCAGGAATGTCTGGGGAGCAGTGTGGGGCGATGCAGCTCAGTTTCTGATGGGTGGAAGTGCAAACACTCAGCAGCCTTAACCACTTATTTGGGAATGACAAGGGCAGGAGACTGGGAATGACTGGCCAGAGAGAAGCCCCAGTTTTGCTGGAATCCTGTGTAATTTGGGTGTGTTGTGCTGGCAGGGGAGCCCCGTCTGTGAGCTGGCAGCTGAGGGAGGACAACCCCCGGGTGCAGGTCAGCGGCTGCCGCGAGGTCCCCGGGCTGAGCTGCAGCCAGCTCATCCTCAGGAGAGCCACGGCCAACGACACCGGCTACCTCAGCTGTGCCCTCAACAGCACCCGCCAGCACCAGGGGCCCGTGGCCAGGATCTATGTCTTTGTCCAAGGTAAGAATTCCAAATCTCACATGGTGTTGGGCTGTGGGAGCTGAGGCAGAGCCTTCCACCTCTCCACCGCCCCGGGAGGAGGCAGCAGCTCTGACTCTCTGAACAGACCAAATATAGCTGGGTTTTCATGGCAGGTGGATTTTCATGGCAGCTGAAAGCTCAGAGCCATGGATGTGAGAACCAGAGGTTACCCATCCTGTTCAGCTCCAGGATTTGAAAGCTGGATTGTCCCATCAGTTGAGTGTCCCAAGTAACAGATACACGGACTTCCTTAAACATCCTAAACATCCTTTCCTTTTAAGACTAAATTCTTCAGTCCTAAAGGGTTTTGCTGTCACAGTGCTTTTCCAAAGATTCATCCTGAATGTCCAAGCCCTGTCTCTTCCCCTTCCTCCCCAGGCATGGACCTTCCCAACAGGATTCTTTGTAATTCCTCCCCTCCTACACATTTGTCCTTACATCTGTGAGACATTCCTAGCAGAGCTGGGTGACTGCATTAGACATATTTTACTGTAAAAAGTGTCCCATTGCTCATTTTTGTTCCCTTTGAGCTGCCTCTCCCCCACATGTCAGAATCATTGAGTTCAGATCCAGGAATAAATGGAAGCAGGAACTTCAGAGGAGCAAGGTCCTCTGTGGTTAAGTGAATGCAACCTACTCAACAACCATTCCAATAATGGGGATTTTTGTTAGAATATGCCCCCAAAATGCTGTTTTTTTTCAAATCTACTTGACAAATGCATTACTAAACACTGAATCATCTTGGATCTTCTTAGCTGAGATTGTGACTCCTCAGATGAAGGAGCTGACTTTTAGTGCCTTGAATAGGAGATGACATGAACTCCTCTGGTGCTGGATAGGCTCAGCCTTCACTTCCCCACAAATACTCATGTGGATGAATTAATTTCACTTTTCTAGTAACAGCTAAAAAGTGGTTGACTCCTCTTACACAAATGCTGCAGAGGCAGTGAGTTTGTCTGATGGTATTTGAAGAGAGCTGCAAACCTCCACCTCCAGAAAACACGTATCTGCTGTCAGCTCTGACTCAGGGTCTCAGGGTGAGCCAGTGATGGTGAACCAACACAAGGAGCGATTTCCATCTCCCAGGGGACTGTGATATGTCCACGCAGCTAAATTCAGCTTTTGCACCTCCAGGTGAGCACACCTGCTCAATTCATGTGGGTGACACTTTCCTGCCTGTTGAAAACAGTCCCTCTTTACCCTTATCCTGCTTTCCCAGCAAGTTTTCTTCTAATTGGAAAGTGCCTTTTTGGCATTACTTCTTAGTTCCTGAAGTAATTTTTCTTTCTTCCTTTCTATTTCCTTTCTCTGTTTTTTTCTTGGTGCTCTGGTTGCTTTATCCACCCTGGTTCTTGTGCTGAGCTGTTTCCTTTTCCCATTACACCCAGCTCAGATGCCCCAGGTCCAACATTGTTAACCCAGCCTGTCCCTTGCTGCAGGAAATTCAATTCTCTGTCCAGATTCAGTGCCCTGGCTGCCTACGCAGCCCTTCATTACTCTGTGGCAGGAGCACGTGCAGGAAACATTGTGGATCTTTTGGGACTGCCTGAGCACTTTCCTGAAGAAAATATCCCAAGTTATGAAATGCCTCGCTGGGGATGCTCTTGGAACAGAGTTGATCTTAAAAAAAATGGCAGGATGTCCTCCTGCTTGCCAAGGTTCTCCTGACAAAGAGCAAAAATCACCCTCTCAGGTGCACTTTAATTGTGTCCCACGTCCTCCCTGCTCTAAAAGCTCTTACTCAGACTCCTGTGCTTGAAAAGCCGTGGAAGGAAAAGTGGGTGGAAAAGTCCTCTGGCTTGTCCTGTGCACCCCAAAGCAGGGCTCTGCCCCAGCAGCTCAGTCCAGAAGCTGCAGGTTCCTGCTGGAATCTGGCCTGCCGGGCTGAGGAAGCTGCTTGGCCCTGTGAAATGGAGCTATTTATACCTCAGCATGGATCTGTCCTCAGGGCTTGCTCTTCCTGCCATTCAGTTCCTGTGGATATTTGTTGGAGACCAGCAGGCTGTCCTGGGGACGAGGAAATTGCTCTGAACTTAAACAAGGACTTCAGAGCACACCTATGGCTTTCTTCAATATTAAACATGCCTTTTGAAGGAAATTGTTGTGACAGTGTCTGGGCAGCACTGAGAAACCCATCAGCTGTCTCCAAGAGAGGGAACTCACAGATCACTGGCAGTGCCAGACAGGGTGAGGCCCAAAGCTCATCTCTGTGGATTTTTGTGCAGAGAGCAAGTGCTCCGTGGGGGCTGAGCCAGGTGGAGGTAGAAAATGTGGAGCCAGCCCCTGAAGGCTGGAGATTCCTCTGAGGTTACCAGCCATTATTGCCAAAAAAGGAAGGGGAATGGTATTTTTCCCTTCATTCCTGGCCGGCTGCTTGACACCGAAATGAGAACATGATTGTATCGGAAGCCCTGTTATTGGCCATTATTTCCTGTGCTGGCTGCTGTTTTTCCAGCCTCCCTGGAGGGATTTGTGAGCTCTGGCAGGACCTGGCAGTCGCAGCTCTCCCTGTGGGGTGGTGGAGCCGTGACCCTGCACATCCCTGGGGGCAGGAGGGGCAGCTGCCACCCCTCAGCTGTGCTCAGGCACTGAGGGAGGCACAGCTCAGGAGCTTCATCCTGAATTAACTGTTCCCGAGGCCTGTTCTGCAGCTGCAAGTCCCAAGGATCATCATTAAAAAGGAAGACAATCCCTACTCCTGTTGCCCATCTCCATGTTGGAAATACAGAGTAGCCCTGGGCTGGAGCAGAAATAGCTGGGAGTTCTTCACTGTGCTAATTCCATCCCAGCTCAGAGGGATAATCTCTGCAGGGAAAGGCAGGGCCTGGTCCCACACTGCGGTGGCAGCTCCATGGAAAATGCTGCCACAGCTGCCCAGACACGGCATCGGCTTCCATCTGCCTTCTGCAGTTACCCCTCCTGACCAAGGGACACCTCCCTGGGAGGAATATCCGAATTTACTGCAGCCTTTGGGATCCCTGTGCCAAGGGGACAGGGCAGGCTGTGTGAAAATACAGACAGTCCTCTTGACAGTGGTCCCCTCAGTGTTTTATCCACTTTATTCTAATATTAAATCCAAAACACAGCCTTGTTCCAGCTAAAGAAAATTATCCCAGACAAAACCAGGTCGGCATCCACCCGTTATTCCATATCTTTTCCATCATGCCAGGTCCCACATCCCACATTTTCCAATACCCCACTGCCTTTCCTGCCTCACATATATACACAGATGTCATTTCCAGGACATATAAAATTTAACATGGCTTAGTGAAGGAGGAAAAAAGGGACAAATCAAGCAAAGATTCATTCCACCTTCCCAAAGGGCTACCCCAGGCTCCAGTCTAGACAGGAGTCAGGACTTGCAGCTCTCAGCTATTTGAAATACTGTCAGTGTCAGCAAAGTCAGAGTCCTGGGGGTGTCAGCTGGAAGAGCTCCTGGCTCAAACTCTGTCTCAGCTCCAAGTTCCCCCGGCAGCCCCATTGTCACAGACCAGGATCTGCTGCTCAGTTTGTGCCCCTGAGTCAGTGATGAGAGCAAGGAACGAGCCTGCCCAGTCCTGCTGCCTCCACCTTGTGTGCCTTTAGTGCTGAGGTCACTGGAGCTGGGCACATCTTGCCAAAGAGTGTCTGGAAAGGTTCCTCCAGGTTTCCAAGCTGGGATTCCTGCCCATCCCCAATGGCATTTGCTTTGCCAAAGCTGGAGGGCTAAAAGAGACACCTGCTCAATGTATGGGGCCAGCAACCTTCAGCATCTCTTATACAAAGGAGGGTTGTTTTTCAGTTTCTTGAAATAATTATGGCCACGATGGAGCTGCTTCTCAAATAACTGCTTCAAAAACACCAGTCCCACCTCCTCTGAGTGCAACAGGCACAAAATGCTGTGTGTGAGCCCAGCGCTGGCTGCCCATGAAGGGCTGAGCAGAACAGGGTGGATTCCCCAATTCCTGCTTCTTCCAGTGAGGCTCACTTTGAACACACAAACATTTGAACAGTGAACAATTAAACAGTGAACATTTTAACAGTGTGTCCCCACCCAGAGCCATCAGCTGCTGGTGTTTCACCACCTCAGTGTTAGTGTGAGCGAGGAACACAGGGGCTTAGGGAATCATTTGCTTCCACCTGTTTGGTTCTTAGCACTGGTGTTCACTGGAGAACAGGAAATCCAGAAGATGCTCCCGCAGAAAATTTGAGTTCTGGCTCCTTTTCAAGCTCATGTGGGCACCATGAAGGCACCAGCCACGGTGCAGTCCTGCCAGGAGTCCAGAGCACGAGGACTGGAAATCACATTTGAAGCCAGACAGACGTTTTTATGGGAGCACAAGTCCTGCTGAGACCATTCCAGAGGGAAAAGGGGGATGCATCTGAGCAAAACCTGTCCTGCTGGAGCATGTCCCTGCTGGTCGGCTCCAGGAAAGGGCAGGAGCTGTGCCTTGCTATTACAAAGAGTGAGGAGAGGTGGTCCAAGTGCTGCGCCAGGGTGGAGTTCACATCAGCCTCAGCTCAGGGATGAGCAGCTCCAGTGGCCTCTTTCCCACCACGAGAAACCTAAAGAGGCTGGAAGTGCATGGAAGCGCCCCTCAGATGAGATCATATTTTGGTTCTGATGTTCTTTGAAGCTGCTGCCTCCTTAATCCTCTTGGCAGTTTGCAGAGATAATCTAAAAGTGAGAAGCAGAACTGCAGGGCCGGGGTGACAGCTTTGGGCTTTGGCTCACTTTTCCCAGGATATTACCAGTGGGAACAGAGCTGGAGCTGCATTTCTTCTTTTTTTCAGGCCGCAGACTTGCTGCCAGACCTGGGCTAGCTGAGATAGGCAGCTGCTGAGCTGTGTGCCCTGCAGATAAAGTGGCTGTCCCTGTCCCACAGCAGTGCTGGGAGGGTTGGCTGCACATCCCAGCTCCGTGTCAGAGCACACTGAGCCCAGGTTGTGCCCTGGGCAGGACCCTCGAGGATTGAGGGCTGCATCCAAGGGAAAAGCAAGATGCTTCTAGCTCTAAGCAAGGCATTCAGTATCTTCAAATCATATCCTGAAGGGCGTCACTTTAAAGCAGACTTGTAGGACGCAGTGAGTGAGCAGCAGAGGTTCCTGACACTGGCAGTGACAGCTCCTGACAGCCCAGCAGGAAGAGAGGATCCCTCCTCATGGATCAAGAATTTCTGAATGAAAGCCCAAAGGCCAGAATCACACACACTTCCCCCACTACTTCCTTCCTGATTTGTATCCACTCACTACCTGCTAATTGCTGAGCCTTCCCCAAGGTGGGAGACCTGTTCTTAATGGGACTTCACGTAAAGCTGGGGAATATTTTCTACAAAGTCAAACCTGCCTAAAATCTGGTGAGGGGGTCAGAATTTATAAATTCTTCTGCTGCTTGAAACATAATTTCAGACAAAGCACGGAGGCTTCTTTTTGTGTAGTGTTTTGTTGGGATTTTTTTAAAATAAATCTTTCCATTTTGCCTTTATTTGCTTGGCAGCAAGAAGCATTTTGCTTCTACAATTTTTGAAGTTAACACTTTTTAGAGTAATATTTTTTTCTCCACAAATATTCCTGTGTTTCTAACAGTAATCTCCAGGGGAAGAATGCATTTCATTTGACCAAAACAGAATGCTTCATGTTGACTCAGAATGGCTTCTGGGGGTTTTGCAGTCACTTTTGTTTTGCCTAAAGAGAAAATATTCTGCTTTCTGTTTAATCTAAACATTCCACCACCAATTCTTTTCATTGGCCTGCCAAACTGAAAGGTCTTTTATTTTCAAAGATCCAGTTTCAAAACAAGTGCCTTTATAGGAGTTACTCCTGTACCTAGAGGCAGCTTTGATGGGTCACCAGGGGGAATTCAGCAGGCCAGGCTGTTTCCTTGTGAAGCTTTCCAAAACGCTCTGCCCAAAGTGTCACTGCACTGCTAATGCTGCTATTACTGCAAAGAACAGGTTATAAACCTCCTCTCGGTGTTTTTGACCTTGATGAAGACAAACTTCATGGGGATTATGTCAAAACATGAACTTAAAGAACCTGTGAAACTCTGCCCAGGCTCCCCAGCTTAGGTATGGCTGAGTGAGGAAAATAAATGGTGAGGGCGAGGGAATTATCTTTATCTGGAGCAAAGCGAGAGGCAAAATGAGAATGTTCAGGAATTTCACAGACTGGAACAGCCGTGAATGGCTGTCCTCAAAGGCCATTTAGTGCTCATCATCCTCCTGGGCTGACAGCACCTGAAGGGAGAGGCGATGTCAGCTCCGGGGCTCGGGATGTGAGACAAATACCAAGGGACAAATCGCTGTCACGGTGCAGGAGACGCGGGCAGGAATGAAAAAAACCAAAATCCTGTATAAAAGCCTCTGTGTGTGTGTGTGTCAGGAGGAGGTTTCAGAGGCACAGGCAGGCAAATAAAGAGCTGCAGGAGAGACTGAATCTACAACATTCTGAGTGCCGTGCTGAGGGGTTTCAATCCCTCGGCTTCAGGCAGGATGGGGCTGTGATGCTTCTGTGTGGGGGATACAAGTGGAGAGCCCCTGGAGAGAGGTCTCTGCTCTGGAGGTGGCACTGAACAGAGAGTAGGTGTCACAGGGAGTCCTGCATCTGTGTCCTGGCCCCGTGTCCTGGACGTGTGTCCCAGCCCTGTGTCCTGGATGTGTGTGCCGGCTCTGTGTCCCAGCCCTGTGTCCCAACCCTGTGTCCCACCCT
>WBMY01003003.1:541820-601760 GCA_013397315.1 Donacobius atricapilla | reverse complement strand
CCCAGCCCCGTGTCCCAGCCCCATGTCCCAGCCCTGTGTCCCACCCTGTGTCCCAGCCCCGCGTCCCAGTCCCGTGTCCCAGTCCCGTGTCCTGCTGCCACACTGGAGGTGTGAGGGAACCGCTGAGGTTGCTCAGCTGAGCTGGAAGGACCCTCCCAAAACTCATCTCCAGCAGCAATTAA
This sequence comes from Donacobius atricapilla, assembly GCA_013397315.1. Lineage (NCBI taxonomy): Eukaryota > Metazoa > Chordata > Aves > Passeriformes > Mimidae > Donacobius > Donacobius atricapilla. The sequence continues at coordinate 601,578 of WBMY01003003.1, read as the reverse complement.
TCTCCTCCTGGACACTACAAGCATCTAAACGTGAAGGGCTTCACTGCCTGGAGGCAAACAATGTTCTCGTGGGCACTTGACCTCGGAGTTGCTTTTGTGCGTTCCGTGTTTGCTGTGCCGGGGCCGGGCAGTCCCTTCCCTCCCCATCCCACTGCTCCCTTCCTTGGCTGTGCTGGCTGTGTTCCTCCCGAGTCCTGCTGGCCAGACCGCAGCAGCCCGGCCTGCCTGGGCTTCCTGCAAACTTCCCCTGACCTGGGGAGCCAGACATCCAGTCTGAGACCCAGGGCGAGGGGCTTTCCTTCGCCTCCGAGCTGCGGCTGCAGCTGATAAGTCCCCGACGTGCTTCAGCTCTTGTCTTTCTTCACACATAACGAGCTTTGCAGCCCGCAGTAAATCGTTCTTTTTAATTATCCTCTGGGAACTGCTGGGTGTTTCCTTCTGGGTGAGATTCATAGGGCATTTCACCTTCCCAGCTCGGGAGGAACAGACAAGCTACAGGGAAATACTCTGTTTTCATCAAGGGTTTCTTTGCTGAGGAATTTCCCCTCAGAGTTCAGTGGCGGTGACTGTGGGGAGGACAACACCTGCATTTCCCATGCCACAGCTCTCCAGATTGCAACAGTTGAGTGCAATTGATTTACACCACCTGGAACTGGAGATCTTCCTCCAGGCTGAGGTTATCATTTTTAAAGAAAAGTGACCCTGTCCCTTTTGTTTCAAGACCTTCTGTCTCTGAGAGACTTTTTTACAAGGAGTTAACTGATTGCTGGTGGACTGGAGGTGGTGAGCACGGTTGTAAAGCTGGCAGTGACACTCCTGATGTTCCAGCAGATCATTTTTCCATGCCACTGTCAGTCTGAACTACTGAGGGGTTTCAAGGATCCCTTTTTTTGTCTGCACAAACCATAACAAAGGTATCAGCTGGCAGTTGATTAGCTCAGAATTTATCCTTTGTCATTCTGTTAAGCCCCAAAGCTGAGCCACTTTATATTTGCTTATCTGCTAAGTGAGCAGTCCAGCTGGCTGGGAAGTCTGTCCTTCCCAGTGGCACTGCCTTGCTCCTGCTTAGGAGGGGGTTTGGAGCAGGACACACAAGGTTTGAGCTCTTCTCTGTGTCTTGGGGCTCTTCAGGGCTTGATGATGGAGATATTTGAGGCTGTCCCATCCCTGGGAGTGTCCAAAGCCAGGTCGGATGGAGCTTGGAGCAAGCTGGGATGGTGAGAGGTGTCTGTGCCCATGGCGGGGTGCAACTGGATGGGCTTTAAGGTGCCAACCCAAACCATTCTGGGATTCTATGACATTGTTTTTTCCTTTTGCACAGAGTTCCACAGTTAGGGGGGGAAACAAAGCCTCCACGGCCTTGGGGACAGACCCAGGTGTTTGACCTTCCCCTGCAGCTGCCTGGCCCTGTCACTGCAGGGTCACTGTCCCCTGATGGCCCAAGCGCAGCCCTCACCTCCTGGATGGGCTCTGGAATCAGGGCAGCCCTACAAGCTGCTGCCACAGCAGCACCCTCACTCCAGAAGCTGAAATCAGACTACTCCCAGTTGGAAGGGACTCCCAAGGATCATGGAGCCCAGCTCTTAAGTGAATGGCCCAAACAGGGAGCAAAACCGCAACCTTGGTTTTATTAGCACCCTGCTCTGACTTGGCCAATCCCAGTGGCTCCCACGGCAATCCACCCACAGGTATCCCACCCAAAGCTATCCCATCCACAGCTATCCCACCCACAGGTATCCCACCCGAAGCTATCCCATCCACAGCTATCCCACCCACAGGTATCCCCACCTATTTAAGAGCTCTGGTGCTGCAGATGGAAACAAAGAGGGAGAAGCCCTTTCAGGGAATTTTCCAGCCAAGGAAAAGCCCATTCATAGGCAGAGCTCTCCAGGCTCAGGTATAAACTGGACAAAGCAGGGAGATAACACCGGTCACTGAGATAACAAAAATCCCTGAGATAACGCAAATCACAGCCATCTGCTCTAGGACACCCTGCTGGCTTAGCAAAGAGGAGAACCCATAAACTAGAAAACATTTTTCTCTTTTTTTTTTTTCCACGGTGAGAATGATGCCCAGGAGACTCAACACCCACAAGTGATTAACAGTCACCCAGCTGAAGCCATCCTTTCCCCAATCTTCATCACCCAGAAACTGCCTCTTGCTGCTGTTCAGTGCACCGTGATTTTAAGATACCGTCAAGATTTCAAAGAGTGACGGTAGAAGGCCAGATTTATCTAGTTTGGCTTCCAATTCAGAGTGTAGCTTATCTGGGACAGTTTATCTGCAGCCCCTGGTGGGACATGTGGCAATTCAGGAGCAGGCTGCTATTAAAAATCACTTAGGACTGAAATACAGCTTCTGTCACATCCCTGTAAATCCCTGCTTCCCTTCCCCTTAGGTGAATCAGTAGCACCATACCTGTCCTATTTGCAGCTGGAAAAAGGTAAATTAATTTTAGGTCTCTGTGAATCTGAAAATTTGGTAGAGACGAGTCTTGGAGTTTGGGAAAGGTGGTGGAGAATGGGGTTAAATAATTATACTTTTTTCCTGAATAGGAAATATTTTTGAGACATTTTATTCTTTTTTGACTAAGACGCATCAATCATTGTGCAGTTCAACATTTTCCTGCATTTTAGGATTATTTCATATTTGTTTAGCTACCTTCTTTTGATTTATGTTACTTCTTAAACAAACAGTGCTATTCTGAATTTTTTTCTAAAAATACTGGCAGAAATAATTTTAAATTCAGTGCTTCCATCTTTTCAGTCAAAATTCGATCCTGAATTGTGAATAGGTTGGTATCAGGAAGCCGCTTCTTTCCCCCAGCAAATTTACTCTTGGCCTGCATCTTTATCCATACATCCTATATCCTTTTCCATCCTCTTGTCCATCCCCGTCACGTGGCACATTCTTTGTTCTTTCCTTTTCTCCACAGGACAAGAAATAATTGCGATTACATTTCCCCTGACACCTTTTTGCACTTTGTTGCAAATACACAAAAATCTACTTTCTCTGCTTTTTCCTATCACAAATAACCCAAGGATCTTCTTTTAATTATCCAGTGTCTTCTTTTGAGTAGAATAAAAATAAAAATATTGTCACATTTGATACCTCCCAGTGTGGCTCAACTGGAGAGCCAGACTGTAGAGGGATTAAGCTGCAGGGATAAACACTAAACACATTTTCATAATGTGTCTCAACAGGAGAATTTAGCATTTTTGGGAAAGTGCACGAGACACTGAACTGAGTATAAATATTTCCTATTTGTTCTGGGGCTTGGACCAAGCTACAAAGTTGTGGTTCAAAGATCAGGTTTCTCAGCTCAAGGCTTGATTAGAACCAGGGCTTGCCTGACCAGAAAGTGCAGATGTGCATCTGAAACTTCCTAAATGTGGAGAGATTAGCGATGTAATGTTTTAATTCTAATTAATCTCTCTCACATAACATTTCCTGCAATGTCCTTGTGCCAAAGCACAGCCAGAATAAACCAATGGCGTGGAAGAAAAGCTGGCATAAAAAGACAGCACTAGAAATTAAAGAAATCATCCAGAGTTTCAGTCTTTATCTGCATTGGGTGCGGTGCTCGTGCTCAGCCCCTTGTCCCAGGTCCACAGAGGAATCCCACAGCTCTGGTCCTTGCACAGTGCCTTCTGTAAAACACCATCATCACCTCACACGTGGCCTTTCTGTCACACACACAGCTCCAACCAACACTTGCTCTCCTCCTGATGAAGCCCATGGTTCATTTTGTCTGCTAAGGACAAAATTCCCAGTTCTCAGAGCTAAAACGAAGCTCCAAACCTCACAAAAGGCAGCAGGGACACTCTTCTGTGTCCATCCCTGCCTTGGTGTGGTTGGGAGTGGAACTGGGATGGGTTATGGGGCAAAGGAGCTCCAGCTCTGCATCGAGCTGATTCTCTGAGGGCTAATTCCAGGTGACAACATTTGCGTATTTCCATTCCTTAAGCAGAGGCTGTCATCAGGAGGAAATGCATGTTGCTATCCCCAGATGGACAGGAGGGCTCCCGAGGCCCAGAAGTATCTTGGCATCTTGAGCTGGTAATCCATGAAGTTTTTCACAAGTCTGCACAGAAAAGTGCCATCCTGGGCAATTTCTGGATGAACGTGGGGCTAAATCCAAGGAGCTGGTCACTGGCTCTAACCCCTGTGTGACGGTGGCAGGATGTCATTGGATGTCCTGACTCTGAGGGAGCCTTTCTGGGCAGTTCTAGGCTCACACTGCTGTGCCCTTCCAGTGACTGAGCAGTTTTCCAAATCCATGTTCTTCTCCCTGCAGACTACAGGAATCCATTTGTGGAGATGTACTCGGAACACCCCGAAATCATCTACATCGTGGATGATAAGAAGTCAGTGGTGATCCCCTGCCGGGTCACCTCGCCACACATCAAACCCAAGCTCACCCAGGTAAGACATGGATCCAGAGAAGCTCAGCTCAAGGTCTGGGCTGCCAGCAACGTGGGGGAAAAAACAAATTTAGATGTATAAAGCTGAGTAAATTCCATAAAAAATAGGAAAGAGACCGAAAATCCAGAAACATGAACCTGTTCTCGCAGTGTGTTACTGTTGAACTGGATAAGGAGATTTTTTAGGGAGTAGGCTGAGTTTATTATATATTTTTTCTATGTTGTGGCTTGGTGTTCCTCCATAAATTGGCAGAGGTAGATGACAAAGCACTGTTTTCCTTTAAAATTATTTGTATAACACCTGGCTCTCTCTGAAAGGTTCTCTCTTTATACATTGAACCTCCTTAGAACAACTGCCCATTTTTGCTTCATTTCATCAATTCAAACCAAGTTGGGAATCTTGGGAATAGATGGCTCCAGCATCCATCCCTTTGGCAGCAGTTACACCTGAATGTCAAGGTTACAGCACGGTCTGTGCAGGCCAAGGCTGCTTGGGATAATAAAATGGAAATTTAAGGTCTGGGCCCTGATCAGTCAATGGAGTCACTCATTTAAAGGGCTTCAGGACTGCTCTCCAGAGTAGACTGTCATGGAGTGAGGAACAGGACAGAGGTCTCCTGGCTCCAATCCTGCATTTTACGTCAGGAATTCTGTGCCTTTCACATCAGGAATTCTGTGCCTTTCCATTCCCCTGCCAGTCTGGCAGCTCAGGAAATCCTACAGGGAACAGGAGCTCATCCTGTGCTGCTTTTCCAGGCTGTTCTGGAGGGGCTGTGAGGGATGAGGCTGTTCTGGATATGGCAGAGAGGGGTCTGAGCACCTCTGCTCCTCGTGGCAGTTCCATGCCCTGGATGTCCTCTTCTCCTGGGAGGCAGCACATGGAATCACAGGGGACTGGGACAGGGCTCCAGCTCCTGCTGGGACCCATGGCATGTTCCCAGTAGAGGTGCAGAGGGACAGCAGGAGCCTTACTGCTTTGGAGATCTCTATTTTTAAATTTCATCAGTGGGGATTAAAGCGGGGAAAGAGACTCCTCTCCATTTACCATTTTAGGCTGGATAAGTGTTACCACCTTCACTCCTTGGCTATAAAAATAAAATGCCCCCATCTGATTTGAGCCTGCTTCACCAAATTCATGGCTGGAGCAATGCTGAAGACCCTGGCACCACCAGGGCGGCCTTGGAATTCCCATCTCTGTGTTTTTTCCCTTACTGATGGGCAGCCCTGCTCTTCCTGCTTCCCAGCTAAATTCCCAGTTATTTCTCCAAACACAAACTGCAGCCTGGCTGCCGGAATGAAATCTCCACTGAAATCTCTCCCACAAAAGGTTGTCCCCAGAAGATTTCCCCCACCAAGGCTGAGCAGCTGGGGCTCAGGGGAGGGAGGCAGGGGTTGGGCACAGCTCCCAAAGGAGCTGGGAGCTGCTGGGACGTGGCACCTTGGGAAGCTCTGGGATCCTGCCAGGATGGCACCGCTGGCTTGGCCCTGGCTGGGAACCCCTCTGAGTGACTCCATTGACTGATCAGGACCCAGACCTTAAATTTCCATTTTATTATCCCAAGCAGCCTTGGCCTGCACAGACCGTGCTGTAACCTTGACATTCAGGTGTAACTGCTGCCAAAGGGATGGATGCTGGAGCCATCTATTCCCAAGATTCCCAAGTTGGTTTGAATTGATGAAATGAAGCAAAAATGGGCAATTGTTCTAAGGAGGTTCAATGTATAAAGAGAGAACTGATGCCTTGGCTTGGCTCCCTAGAACAGAGGCCAGACAAGATTAGGAGAATAAAGTGGGCATTTATTGAAGGCCTGCAATAGGTTCACCTTGGGCAGTCAAAAGCCTCCGAGGCTACACCCAGGATGGATGATGGTCACGAGTTTTTCAGATAATTATAAGTTTGGTCCATTTACATATCAGGGGTTAATCCTCCAATTACAGCTGCAGTCAATGATGTCACATTTCCCCAGTTTGTTCCCCCCAGTTCACTTTTGTTGGTACTTTTCGGGGCCTGAGGCAGAGGCTGTCCTTGGATTTCAGGCCTAGAGGAATTGTTCTGTCTGACCGAACTGTGAAGACAGTTAACTACCACTCTGTGTGGAGTTTAGGGTTCCACTAAAGCAGTACAGGGTTTGAAAAGTAGAAAAGCTAAAATCTGAGGCACCACCACAGCGCCGAGGCAGGCGCGGAGCAGGGAGGAAGCGGGGCAGGAGAGGGGAGGAGGGAGCAGCGAGGCCATCAGACAAATTTAGAACATCCTCTCCTTCCAAATGTAATCTCCAGGAGACAACTGGAGAGGGAGGACAACACTTCAAAGGGAGGAAAGCCACTGTGATTTCCTTCGAGCAGCATTGACGCTTTTTTGTTTGATTGTTTAAATAGGTATTTGTGAATATTTTATGAAGACGTTTAATCTGTGTGTGGTGTTGAAAAGGGCCTCCTGAGCAGGGTTATTTTTCTCTTCCCCCTTCCCCCAGGCATCAGAGAGCAGAGCTGCCAAACCCTGAAGTTCAGCTTTATCACATTTTATTATTCTTGTGGAAAATGGACTCTTTGCCACCGTAAATTAAGTTCCTTATGTTGCCATTATACTTTAAAATCACTGCACTCTCTTTAAACATGCTCAGAGAAAGGTACCTCTTGCTTATACTAAGCAGATCCCAGCTATCTCAATATATCATCTTTGTTATTAATAAACTCCTGCTAAGACACACAACTCAGGCTTTTAATTTTGCTTAACATGATTTTAATTTGGGGCAAAAACAGCTTTTTCAGTCATGTCAGATCTGTTTAGTCACTGATCTGGTTCAGTGTGCATTTGCCACTTCCAGCTTTGACCTTCATGAGTGCTAAAGCATGATTAAGCCTCAGGTTTCAGATCTCTCTCTGTATTTTATCCTGTTTTTCCTCATGATTCTAAACAGAGATGCCACAGCTTGATTATTTCAAAAGCATTTACAAGAAATCCTTGTTTCCCACTGCTGTCAGAAGAGATGCTGCTTCAAGAGACAGTGACTGTCTGGCTGTCCCCACTTCCCCATGCAGCATCACCAACTCCTCAGCCAGAATTCCTCTGGGTTTGGTCCATGCTGGAATTGTAACAATTGACCCAAACCAAGGCCAGCCTGGTCACTTGTGTGTCCAGAGCCCCGAGCTGCAAGGTGTGTGGAGCAGGAGGATTGTTTAAACTGAACCCAATTTAAGCTGCCCTGCCAAACCAGAGCCCTGACTGCTGGGAGACAAACAGGAGCTGCACACAGCAGGAATGGGAGCGAAACTGTTCCATCAGGGGTGAAATTCCTGCTTCCAGTCTCTGGGTTAGCTCCCAAAGCTAAAGCAGCATCTCTCTGAAAAGGAAAACCTCCCCTTCCCTCACCTTTGTGCAGCCAGGATATGAGGAGGAGGGGGAAGCAAATAAAGTTAATTATCATGAGGTAATTGCAGGCACACTGAGGTTTGCCCAAACCTTTCATTTTTTGGGCAGAAGTGATCTCAACACTCCCAAAGAGCATCCTCAGTCTTAAAGAGCCTCCCTGTGTCCTGCTGGGAAAGCCAGAGCTACCTGTGCTTCCATTCGCCCCCCTACAAACACCTGAAATGGGGCATTTCAGGGAGCTCTTTTAATTTCATACAGTTCTGTGGTATAGTATAATCCAAAATTTTTGGGAAGTAAATTATATTCACTCTAGCAAATAGAGTATTTCCCTGTGTGTTAATAATAACAATAAACTGATTATTCCCCCCAACAAAAGCCAAGCTGCTCAACACTGGTGTTGTCCAAGTATAGACAGAGGAGGGTTCATTCTCATTAAATGAATTTTTGCTCTAGTTTATTTTCCACATTTGCCTTTTCTAGTCTCACTTCTTCCTCATAAGCAGAATTGAGTGTGTTTTTTCAAGAATCTCAGAACATTACAGGTATTTATGAATTTAGGACAAAAAGTGCCTTAGTCCCTTTATTTGTGTGATTTACACTCCTAAGTCACCCAGGCTGCTTCCATGGAAATCCATGGGGTGTGTTCCCCCGCTTTCTGTGGGATAGAATCTGGGAGTGCCCACAGACCAGAGCTCATAGATAACCACAGTCAGGTGAGTTGATGAGTAATTCTGATTTTGGGAGAGTCTAATTTCACACATGTTTTAAAGTGCAGTGAGGAAAATGTGTGGTAGCTCCATGTGGCACTGGGAGGAAACACCTCCAAAAAGATCACCCCACAAAATTCATGTAAGATGGGCATAATGATTTCCAGAGAAGGGATGAGGGAAATGGGTCCCACACATGAGATCTGCGAGGACTGGGGCTCCTGAACTGGATGCCCAGGTGTTGAGTTTCAAAGCCACTCCTGCCTTAGGGAGGGCTTTTCTCTTTGCTCAGGCTGCTGCAGATCTGTGTGGACAGAGCCCCCAAAGCCCTGCCCTGGCTCCAAGGGGAAGGGGATCCTCACTCCTTGTCTGTTCCCTTGCAGTACCCTTCTTCTGCAGAGATCAACTTCGAGGGGATGCAGTGGGACCCCAAGAGAGGCTTTGTCATCCCCTCCCACTCCTTCGTGCCCTCTGGGATCCTCACGTGCTCAGCCCGCGTCAACGGCAGCGTCTTCAACTCCTATTACATGGCCCAGAGACTGGGTGAGTGCGCAGGGAGCACCACAGGGCCTCTGCTTCCCTGGGAGTTCCTGCCTGTCATTCCTTGGTTAGCCTCAGTTACATCTGATGGATATCCCTGGGCTGCATCTCCAGCAAGTCCAAGCTGGAATGCTAAAAGTAAAGCCCTTCTTCCTTTTTTTTCCTAATAGAACTTGGATTGGAGCCACTCCTGGTTTTGAAAAATGACCAAGTGCTGAGGTGGTACAAAACAGGAGTGTTTTATTCAAACCCCACCAAGGCTTTGTTTGCTTGGATTGAGCTGTATTTACATTAAAACAACGGCTGGTTCAGGACAAACCAAACTGCAGCTTTCTTTTTGCTTCTGGTCATTACCCACGTGTGATCATCATATAAAAATCTCACTGCACTGCTAATTCACATCTTTGCTTTTTATAGATTTTCTCTTGGTGATTTACTACACCATTTCCCTCAGACTTACAGCTGAACTTCGGCTCATAATTAAAATCTGAATTTGAAGCAACTAAACATTAAATTTTTGAGTGCTGGGCATTTATATGAAACCAATTAGAATTTATTTTTCTTTTGTTTTCCATGTATGTTCTTTATCTCCTCATATATCTTCTATTTACTTGGACTTCATTCCCATTAGCTCATGGCATCCTTCTGTACAATCAGCACTCAGCTTTGAGCAACAGGCTTGTAAATTTGTGTGGCTGCCAAATAAAGGTCCTGAAAATCTCTCTCTTTCTCCATTTTTTTTTTCCTTGTTTGAGTAATTTTTTTACTAAAATCATGAATGCAAACCTACAAAACCTCTTAGGCCATCCCTGTGCAGCTCAAAAGGACCCAGGAAATCCCTTTCTGTCATCTGTTACTGTCAGTGGTCAGAGGTCGTTTTGGTACTGGGCACCAAAAACTGGTGGAAGTTCAGAGCTGATGTATTTAAGGCATTGATAAATGTGTAAGAGCAAGACTTGGGGATCCCTCTCATGGATTTGGGGATCCCATTTAGGGATTGGGAGATCCCATTCAGGGATGTGGAGATCCCATTTAGGGATTGGGAGATCCCATTCAGGGATGTGGAGATCCCATTCAGGGATGTGGAGATCCCATTCAGGGATGTGGAGATCCCATTTGAAGATTTGGGGATCCCATTTAGGGATTGGGAGATCCCATTCAGGGATGTGGAGATCCCATTTGAAGATTTGGGGATCTCATTCGAGGATTATGAGATCCCATTCAGGGACCTGGGGATCCCATTCAGGAAGGAAGGGAGCTGGGCAGAAGGGGACCAGAGAAATGTGTCTCCTGTCTGACAAAAGTGGTTCCTCTCGTTTTGAGGCCCTCAAGAGGAGGAGTCACCTCTGGAAACTCTTTCCTGTGGAGCTGCTGAGAGGGTTGGAGCCATGGCACATGGAAGAGCAGCCGTTCCTGACTGTGTCCATGGGATCAGGGAGGATCCCAAACTGATGCAGGAAGTGCTGCTGCTCACAGCTTTGCCTCTTCCATTGCAGAGGGCAGAATACAGAACCTGGCTCTGAAGGCAAGTGCCAAAAGGCTGCTGGTTGGAGAAACTCTCAAGCTGGAGTGCAAAGCAGAGACCTTCATCAATGGGCGCGTCGAGTTCGTCTGGACGTGTCCCCGTGGCACAGTGAGTGCATGGAATTCCTGCATTCCCCCTCTTCCCGAAATTCACAGGGCTGAGAAAACCTAAGTATTACTTATTCTGAAACTATCCAACCATTTGTAAGCCTATCATTGATTGAACTCTGTGGTTGGATGACTGAAACTTCTCTGCCCTTCTTGCACCTGCAGATTAAACTGCAAATCTCACTAAATAAACCCTGGCAAGAAAAGCCAGGAGTGTTTCATTCTTTTGGGGAGGAAAAACTCCTTCATTCCTTCTGTCCTGTCTGTCTCACATGACAAGTCTCAAATGCAGGTTGTAAGCTGTCAATCTCCCCATCTATTTTGGTATTTATGAAGTAGGAAAAAGCAAAGGAAAACACAACTGAACCCAAGGAATGAAATGTAAATTCTGAGTCTTGAGCTTTCTGTGGATACAATATAAAAGTGCCAAATTTGAAGTAGAAATAAGTAAGAGACTGAACATTTGAGGTACCAAACTCTCTCATTTCTCCTAAAAAAAACACAACAGATCAGAGGGGATCATTTCCCGTATCCATTCATTTGTCTGAGATTCCATTCTTGGGTCTGTTTCGTGCTAAGAATTAAAATAATTGGAGGTTTTTTTCATCTTAGTCCAGCAAAATATACATTGCAAAGGAGCATGTAAGCCTTTTGGGAAGGTGTAAAATGTGATTCCTAAAAACTAATTAACTTTGATTTGTTTCCTTAAAAAAAAAAGTATATCTGAGTTTGTTTTGGTGAGGAAACTACAGAAAACATAACACAGAATTTATAGAGGTCCAAGCACTACAGCGTTACCGAATTTGGTTTCTTGAACCCCATATGGTCGAAAAGATTTGCTTTCCTATGAACTGTCCTTACATTTCTAACATTATAAATGTAAAACTTCTTGGCCAAATCTCTGGGATCAAAAATCCTATCGAAAGCAATAATGCCTTCTAAAATTCCCCAGGAATTTGCATTGGCACTTGGCTGTCATAATATATTATATTTCTGTCATAATATATTCCTTTTAGAAAGCAGGAGGTTTTTAGTACAGAAAAAATACTGACTGTGACCAAAATAAATTTAAAAACCCTCAAAACCAAACCCTCAGAGCACAGCTCTGACCCTGCAGCAGTTTTACCTGAAGATCCCTGGGATTTGGTCCTGGAGAAGGGCTGGGATGCATCCCCTTGTTTACCTGCCCGGGATTCAGTACAAAGTGCCACATTTCCACTCTGCTTCTCTCTCTTATTAGACTTGATAATGAAACTTCACGCAAGAGCTCTTCCTGCTGCTCTGCCTTTTATATTATTTATTTCAGTGACGGGGAGATGTGATGGTTTTGATACAAATCACTGCTTTCCTTTACTGGCAGCCCTTTGAAAGGGTGAACACAATAATCCAGTTTATGCTGCTTTTTGACCCTCTTTTTTTGTGACTCCCAGCACCCTCACCCCAAGAGAACGATGGACCGGAGTGATGTCGTGTACAAAGTCGGCAGCAGCCTGATAATTGAAAATGTCACCAAGGAAGATGGGGGCCTGTACATCTGCAGGACATTCAATGCCACCAGGCTGGAGGCCAATGTCACTGTCACTGTGTATGGTGAGTGCTGCAGCCAAACCAGGATGGAACCAGGAACCAGTAGTGTTCAGCTTAGACGATAATGGAAGGTTGTAAAATGCATTTAAATGGCATCAGGGAGAAAGTCAACCATTAATCATCTATAACCTCTAATTAGTCAATGAGAGTCAGCTCCCATGTCTTCAAACAAATTCAAGAGGTACATTTGGAAGGGAGATTGGGAAGGAATCCTTCCCTGGCAGGGCGGGCAGGCCCTGGCACAGGGTGCCCAGAGCAGCTGTGGCTGCCCCTGGATCCCTGGCAGTGCCCAAGGCCAGGCTGGACACTGGGGCTGGAGCAGCCTGGGGCAGTGGGAGGTGTCCCTGCCATGGCAGGGGTGGAGTGGATGGGCTTTAAGGTCACTCCCGACCCAACCCATTCTGGGATTCTGTGATGTCTGAGGGAGCTGAACTGTTTGAAAAAGCTGTCACCATGTGTGGTTGCTGAGGCCCTGGAAAATTCATCCTGTGGGCTCCACATGGATAAGACATGCCCAGGCATTTCCCACACTGATCCAGGGGCAGTGCTGGTGCTATCCTCTGCTTTCCGTGTGAATTCCTTCGTGTGGGAAAAACCTTTCGTGGCTGGGGCTGGGCTGCACAGGGGAGCTGAGGGAACAGCCTGATCCATTTGGTTCTGTGCTGGTCTATAATTGGAAAAAATCCTGTGTGGGAACAGAGCAATCACAGGTCTGTCCTGTGGCAGAGCTGCCATCTCAAGTCTCCCTGCTCATTTCTCTTCCCAGAAAAACCCTACATCACAGTCTCACACAAGAAAGGGCCTTACTACGAGATCACCTCAGGACACAAGTCTCTGAAACTGGCTGCCAAGGTGGACGCCTTTCCTCGGCCCACTGTCACCTGGTGAGTGTCCCCAGCAAGCGCAGGAATGCCTGAGCTCCTTTAGGAATCCTGTCTGGGACAGATCACCACCATTCCTCACCACACAGGCCAGGGATGGGAGCTGGGAATGCTCAGGGCTGTGGCTCCACTCCGGGCTCCTGAGCTCTGGGAGGCTGGGCCAGCCACCCCTCGTTCCCAGGCTGTTTTCCTCTCTTAGCCATGCAAGAAAGGTTCCTGCAGAAAAAAAAAAGTGTGTTTTACTTTCCATGGACACAGAATGATTTGGGAGATCCAAGGAGAAAGCTCCTGGGGGAGGGTTTCCTGCTTAACCCCAGAAGTGGTGGTCAGTCTGCAAGGGGGCAGGGGTAACAGGAAAAGGATATATTTTAATATAAGAAATTGTTTCTCTCCACAACTTTTAAATAATGTCCTCCAATCCTGTGCCAGCAGATCCTTGCAGTGAATCCTCCTGAGCAAACTGAAGGCTCCACCAGGAGTGCAAGGGATCTGCTAAACAGGAGGGGCATCGGCAGCTCCAGGAGACATTTGAGTCTCTCTTTACCCTTTCAGCCCTCGTCCTCTCTCCTGCTCCATCTTTAATGACCCCATCCAATGCCTTTTACATCTTTAACTGCATTAAATCCCATGGGACAGCTGGCAGGGGGTGTCTGTCCTGGCAGAGAAAGTGGCATTTCCCTGGGGCACCTGTCCTTAGCCCGCTGAGAGCCTGGCAGGCAGCAAAAGGTTGCTCAGGGCTGGCCTTGCTGCATTTGATTAGCAGTGTAATAACATGAAATCCTCTAACTTTACTGGAATCAGTGCCAGGAGGTGGTTTTAGTTGCTGCTGTTATATAGGGATGGGGATGTTTTGGGAGCTCAAGTGGGGACCGACCTCTTCTCCCTGCCAAGCCTTTGTTCTTGGGCTCAGCGTGGAGCTCTTTGGTGGCTGCCTGGGACCACCAGAGCTGCCTTCCCTTGGAGCCCCAGCTGTTGATGTTGGAGGTCTCTCAGGATGGTTGTTTTTGCGACTGCAAAGGAAGTTTCCAGCATCCTCAGGCAGTGGGAGATGCCCCAGCATCCTTCCACCAAGCCTAAAGCTCCGTGTGTGGCAAAGCCTGGCCCATTTCCTCACCATAAACCTGCCTGTGGGGTGAGCAGTGAAGAGGAGCCTCTCCTGCAGATGCTGCTCTCCTGCCCTGAGGGAATATTCCAGGCTGGGAATTCCTCACTGACCTCCCTATGGACCAACCTTCTCCAGGTCACAGAGTTTAACTTTATCAGAAGTGGTAAAGGCTCTACAGCCTCACAGAAATGTCCTGAGAGACAATTCTGCTGAATTAATCTCTTCCTTTAAAACTGGTGACACACGTTTTGCTGTTCCATGATTTCCCACATTTGGTGTTGCCCATCCAGCTTCATTTGGGGGCATTTAGATCATAGTTGAGCATGAGGCACTGTTCATTCAGATAAAATAAAATACTTCCTGTGTGGAGTGAATCCATCCCACAGCACTGGAGATGCAAATCAGTTCTGGTGTGGAAGGATAACAGGAATAAATATCCAATCCAAGCAGTGATTCTAGACCTGCATTTCCCTTGCTGGGATGACCTTTATCCCCCTAATGTGGGTGACAGGGTTTCTGAGGGTTGACAGGGACATGACGAGCTTTGATGGAACTTCCCAAACAGGTACAAGGATGGCAAACTGATCAAGGACAACCACACCTGCTACGAGCCAGATCCACTGAAATACAGACTGGGAATACGAGATGTGAGACCAAAACATGCTGGGAACTACACCATGGTCCTGAGCAACCCCAAATACGGCCTCTACAAGAACCTCACCATGCAGCTGGTGGTGACAGGTAAGGACTTGTTGTGTATAATTCCTTCTGCTGGGTTATTTATCCTATTTTGCATGATCCTACTGCAGCAGTCAGCAGGAAGGGGTGGCACTTCCCAGGGTTTAGCACTGCCCAGAGATCACCACCTCCCTCAGGAAGCACTGAACCCCTCATTTCAGCTGCTCTGAGGAGCTGCTGTGACCCTGGGTCCTTCAAGTC
Source organism: Donacobius atricapilla (assembly GCA_013397315.1). Classification (NCBI taxonomy): domain Eukaryota; kingdom Metazoa; phylum Chordata; class Aves; order Passeriformes; family Mimidae; genus Donacobius; species Donacobius atricapilla. The sequence goes on along the minus strand of WBMY01003003.1, from coordinate 586,390 downwards.
CTTTCCCCTGGCACGCTGCACCTCCCACAGCCCCAGCACCGAGTGCCAGGACAGTGGCTCCACACAGGGAGCTGGAAATGCCTGGAAAAGGCACAAACTTCTCATTTTTATTGGAGCTTGAGAGGATATTGAGTAGAGAGGTCTTAGAACTGGGGGCAGTTTCCCAAGAGAAGGGCTGGAAGTTTTATCCCCTGAGATTGCAAAGCAGCTTGGGCAAAGCCCTGGAGAACATCTGCTGGGACAGGAAGGGTCCCAGTGGGGCTGACGGAAGGAACTGGAGGAGCTGCCCTGGCTTTTATGTCTGTCCATCATCCTGCTCCAGATCCACTTTCTAAATCTGTATTTTCTGTTCTGTCACTTCTCTGCTGGCAGCACTTGAGGGGCAGCTTCTTTTTCGGGGCATTTAGAGAAAACCGTGGTGTGCACTGAAGTGGGTTCACTTGCCATAGAGGGAAAATAGATATTGGAATGCCATTTATTAACCTCCCTGGCTGGATAATGCATGACAGGGCCACATTGTCTCTTTGCACATCCACTGCCTCTTTTAATGCATTGAATTTGGCAACAGAGATTGAATTATGAGGCCAAGTAGGAGTACAGCAAAAGTTAGCTCTGCTTTCCCTTTGTATTTTCCACCTGGGCAGTGAGTAGTTATTGAGACAGGTTTGCTCTCTTTTCTGTGGTGAATTCTTCTCTCCTTACCCACTTTACACATAAAAATATTCTCAATTGTCCAATTTTTATATACTTATGTATTGTTGCTTCCAGCAGTTGTATTTTTCTCATTGCACCTTTCAGAAAGGAATAATGCCTAAAAAATTGAGAACTTGTCACTTAGGTACATCTGACCTATCAAAATGCTAAATAAGATATGATAGCTTAAAAACTTGAAATAAGAGATAAATTAATGTGTGATTTAGGAGAGGAGGGAGCCAAGAACATGCTCATGGTCAGGTCCTGCAGCTCAGCTGAGCAGGAGGGACGTGTTAAGCTGCATAACTTGTCCACTTGAGATTGTTTTTCTACACAATGGTTTTGCCTCTTCAGAGAACGGAAACGTTCAAAGGAAGAGAAAATTAAGAATGATAATAAACTATCTTGTCAAGGTAAATATTGGTGTTTGTGTGCAGAAGGGAGCGTTTCCTCGAGGAGCTGCCGTTCCCCAAATAGGCAACCAAAAACAAACAGAGCCTTTTTCTACCAGCAAGAGGCTATTTCAGGATTAAACCATCCCAGCACAAGCTTTTCATGTCCAAGCTTGGGGCATCCTGTCCCTCACACAGTGCGGCTCATCCTCACGCTTTCCAGGGGTCTGCCCAGCCAAGGCTTCATCAGCAGTAATTATTTAATTGCAACCCCCCCATTTCTCAAAGTCCAGCAGCTGCAGGAGTGTCCCCAGCTGCCCCGTGGTGATGCACAGGAAAAACACAGAGCAAGTGTCCCTTTTCTGGTGGCAGAAAGTCAGGGAATGAGAGCAGAACAGTGAAAGCCCTGCCCAGGGGTGCCATGGGCGGAACCTGAGGCTGCAGGCAGGGAGGGTTTGCTTGGCTGTAGCAGGACTGGCACCCAGCACCCAGGGAATTCTGGAATCCCTGCAGCACCCAGGGAATTCTGGAATCCCTGCAGCACCCAGGGAATTCTGGAATCCCTGCAGCACCCAGGGAATTCTGGAATCCCTGCAGCACCCAGGGAATTCTGCCATCCCTGCCAGGCTCTTCCCTGCAGCACCAGCCTGATGTGCTCTGTGTGAAGCACTCAGCCCAGGAGAGACCCGTTTCACCGAGATTCATGTAGGTAGAGCCCAAAAAGGGTAAATTGGGCTCTTGAAGCTTCTCCAAACTGCCCTTTCTCTTGTGCTTCCCATCAGACGGCAGGGACAGCTTTTTCAGGAGCTGCTTTTTCAGTTCAGATCTCTGCTTTCCTTTCAAGTACACTCTGCAGCTCCAAACTGAAAGCAGATTGGCATTTTCCCCTTAACTCTCCACAAATAACCTGGCACTTTATCTCCAGCCATCATGACTGATACCTGGGTATCACACCTGAATAGATCAAATTGCTCAGAATTTCAGCAGACTCTGAGAGAAGAGAAGGAGACCAAAACACACTTTGTGGCCCCTTTTCTGCATGGATTACCTGAAAGAAACCACCTCTGAGCTGGAGGTGTGATTAGTGTCCCTCCTCAGAACCAGAGGCAGCCTGCAATTACTGAAGCTGGGATTTGAACACAGGGATTAGTGGAGCTGATGGAAAAATCCTCTTGGGCTTCAAGTGGACGCAGAGGCTGGAGTATCAGCTTTGCATCGTGTCTAAAAGGTGGAGCCTGCACCTGATAAACCTCCTGCTGAGTAATAACCATGTACCCTGAGAGTGAGGAGCAATTCCTGTTTGAATAACAGCATTGCTCCCCAAATCCAGGGCCAGCCTTTCATTTCAGCGGTGAAGCTAAGAAAGGGAGTTCTGATCCACACTGTTAAAGAGAAGAGGGAAAATTACATAACCAGACTTTGGAGTGAGGAGATAAATGCCATTTGAATGTTTTCTGTTGCTGCACGGGGACACTGCAGTGCAGAGATGATCAGTAATCACACAGCCCCCTCTTCTGAGAGCCTCTTCACAACAATCCATCATTAATGTGCCACAGGTACTCAGCTGGCACTCAGCGTGCTGTGACAAAGCCATCAGCTGCATATTTGGGCTGGGTGCAGAGGAAGTTTGAAGTTAAAATTGTTGTGAATTGTTTTTCACAGACAAAGTATAAGCAGCAGCAGAGCTCGACCTCAGATCGCCCTGTATTAATTTTGTGTTTTATTCACTAATAATGGCAGCAGAGTAGAACCCTTTAAGCAGGATGAGAGCAAGATCAGAAGTGCCTGAAGCCTGTGGGCAATGTTTCTCCTGACCTGCACTGCTGAAGCTTTCCTTGGAGTCACCTCCTGGGTATTTAATTGGGAGAAATCCCAGAGTTCTGCCCCACTGTGGGCACAGGGTGTTTCACTCCACGGGAATGAGTCAAGCATTAGGAGTTAATTCCCCCAGAATTTGATTTGGCCACAAAACTGAGGAGTACCTGCAGAGGGATCAGGTGGAGAGGGAACAAAACGGGCAAATGACTCCAGAGCTGCAGGGTGGGAACTGAGAGAATAAGGTCCAGCAAGGAGCTGCCTGGCCTGGAGGAGAATGGTGCTGCAATTCCAAAAATGCCTCAGTAAGAAGTGGCTTAGCTGTGCCTCTGGTCACCCCTGCTCCCACTGCAGCTGGAATTTGTTCTTGCTGTCTGTGTGGAGTCACCTTGGCTCATTGTAGGACTCAGGTCCCCAGGAGGTAGCTGATTGCATTTTCAAAACACTCCTTCTTTACATATTTACACATCAAACACTGTCCAAGAAGCCACGGGTTGCTGTGGTTTTGTTTTGTTTGATTAAATTCTTATTAAGAAAAGCTTCAAGAAAATAATGTCCTGAAGAATTTGGAAGGGAGGGAGCAAGGAAAAGGAACAATCCTAGCAAACAGCTGGTGGTTGAAAAATCTGAGCCAGCCAAGAAGGAGAAATGTGGGAGAAAAGAGTTATTCCGGGCTGGAGTGCAAAGCAGGCTCAGAACAAAACATAAACAACCCCCTCAAATCTATTTCTGGGCAAGCAGACTGTGTTTCATCCTCACCCTTGTCCAACTCATCTGCGTCTATCGGGGTTCCTGCTGAGCCCTTTTGGAGCAGCCAGCCTGCTCTGGCCTCCACCTAGGCAGTGAGGAGAGCTCTGAAGCACGAGTTCATTCAAAAGTGGGATGAATAAGCTCTGTCACCACGCTGCCTTTCTTCTTTGTCCCAAAGTTTCTCTCCTGTGCTCCCTCAAGGCTCTTCCAGCAAATATTGCTTTGGGTTCCAGCTGCTCCAGCCAACTGAAGTTGCATTCCCTTGTAGAGTCCTTGATCCCCCAAGCTTGGGTTGTATCTGTAAGAAAAGCAGGATTAAGGCTGGAAATCACCTCCCCAGCAGGCAGCAGAAACTTAAGCTCCTGTGAATTCCCCTCTCCTGGGAAGGACTGGAATGAAAAGGGTGCCTGGTACTGGTCACACCTCGATTTGTTACCAGGCAGGAGCAGCTCCACAGCCCTGAATGATGCACATTGCCCTACTCTGCAGTCAGGACAACTCTTCATATTTTGGTTTAAAAATCAAAGGCAATTCTGTGCCTGACCTTCCTTGGCTTGCAAGGGATGAGTGGACATCAAAGGAGTCCCCAGTGATCTCCACAAAAGCCAAGAAATATGTGATGATCCATGAGAACAAAACCCCATCACCTCCCCCTGAGCCAGAGCAGGGAGAGGGGAAGGAGCCTTGAGGACGATGCTGATGCATCTGGGCTATGCCAGGGCAGAGGAAAATTGCTTTTAGGGTGGGGGATCTCAGCTACAGCCACGGCAGGACACAGGGGATATCCCGCAGTCCCTTGTGTGTGGAAGGGTCACTGACATCCCTGAGCTGAACACTGAGAAAGAATGGTTTTGGATTCGTGGTGAAATCCAGCTGATGTTCAGGCTGAAGGACTGAGCCACACAAATGCCGTCCCTCCCCTGGGGTCCTGCCAGGGCTGGGTTTCCTCTGTGGAGCGCCTCGGAGGATGAGCCACTCAGGAGAAGTCAAAACAGAAAATCGAATTTTCCACCTCCTGGGCCAGCTGAGCTAAACTAGAAATCCCCAAATAAAACCCAACCAGCCACTGTTCTAATGTGTTTCCAAGTCCAAGGCTTTGTTTCCTCCTGGATTCTGGGAGTGATGTCTGTAGCCCATGGATGCAGGCCACAGTGCTCCGTGCTTCCAGCCTCAGTTATCAGGCACAGGCAGAGAGAAACAACTTTTTCTGGGGGATTTATGGAAGAAAAATGCAGCAGCACAAGGAGCCTTTCATGCACATTTATGAACAAATCCTGAAGAGTTTTCTCCCTGACATCATGCAAACCCTGCACACTTGCAGCTCCCAGGAGAGCCCCTGATGAAAAAGTCAGATGAGCTATTTTCATTCTGCTGGAAGTGGCCAAAGCAATTTTAGGAAGAGGAAGGTGGGGGCCTGCTGGAGTTTGCCAGAAGCATCTGAAGCATTCAAGTCATGTCTTTGCAGCAGCAATCTGGGTCTGACAGCCCCTAAACCCCAGAGTGAGGAGGGAAGTGGCAGCTCGTGCTTCCCATGCTGTCCCTCAGCCAACCTGCAGGTACATTAACTTATTTTTGGAAAGCAGGCAAAGGCGACAGAGAGAAAAATCCTAGAAAACTGCCTGCTCTGCTTAAAATGAACAATTCTTCATTGCCCATTTTGTTCTGAACTCTGTAAAAAATAAGATGGGGAGAGACAGATGAGAGAAACCCTTTTTTTTCCCCCCAAGCTGCACTGGGGGTGAATGACAGCTCTGGGAGGGCATTGGAAAAGAGATTGCTTCCTGCTCTGGGAGGAGAGAGACATCCAGAAGTGACACAGGTCTGAAAAACCCAAACCAAGCTGCACTGCCATTTTAGCACCAAAATTCCCTGTGGGGCAGGTCAAGTTCCCTGTGATTTTTCTTAATATCTGTTCCTCCAGGATCCAAGTACCTGCTCCTCTCCCAGCCCTGGAATTCCCAGCCCATTCCAGAGGGTCACAGCAGAGCAGCTGGAGATAGGCAGGTGACGCAGTTCATCTCACACACACACACACACACACACACACACTCACACTTTGATCAGCAGGCATGAACTAAAACTCTATTTGAAAGTCTGACGCTATATATAGTATATCTACAAAGGCCAGGGACTGGGGGAGAAGGTCGACACCTCTCCCCATCCCATTGGTCAGGACAACTGTCCATCAGCTGTCCATGGCTCTAAGACAAAGAATGTAAACTGCCTTGAAACTATACAATAACATTGGCCAGTGTTTACAGACCAGAGCGTGAGAAAGAACCCAAAACATGCAACTGTGAAACAGAAGAGAAGGCTGAAAAAATCAGGGCGACAGGCAGGGGCACAATCCTGTCCCTAATTCTACTCCTGGCTGTGGTATTGACTCACAGAGAGATTTTGGGCGCTGTTTCCAGCTCTTTCCTCGCAGGTGCCGTGGGGACAGGGCCGTGCACCCACCTGAGAGCAGCTCCTGGTGCGGGGCACGGGAAAAACAAACCAGCAACAATCAGCCTCAGAAAAACTCCCAGTCAAAATCAGCCAGGCTCAAACACAATGCAGTGGTCAGTCTGAAACCAAAGTTGGGTTTTCAGGTCATTTCACTCCGTGTTTTTCTTTCTTTCCTTTTAATAAGAAGGAAAGGAAAGAAATGTGAAGTGAACCCAGACAACTTTGTCATTTGGGGTTTTACTTTGGGTGAAATTTCACCCTTTCCCAGTCCAAGCCTGCACTAGGAAGTTCCCTCTCTGCCTTACAGAATATTCACTTGTATTTCCATTAAGTACTGTACAAACATCAGATAGAAGGCTCCCAAGGGGAAATATTTTTTGGGTTTTGGGAAACAGAAAAGATAAATAGAAAACAAGTTGCGACTCCATCAAGGGTTTTAATGAAGCCTCGTGTCCAGCAAAGTACCTAAGGTTGAGATTAATGCTTCACTGGCCTCTCTATGTTATTTTAATGATGTGCTTAATGTGAAAAGATTTTCTGAGGCAGCTTAAATGGTTGTGGGGAAGGTGCATAAACAGCAGTTCAGTCAGAGGGCACTGAAAGGAAAGTGAAGTTTCTCTACAAAATGCAGAGAAACTTTCTCTGTGCTGTCCTCTATATTTGGATGCTCCTTTGGGTGACAGGTGTACAACCCCTCATGGCACCTGCAAGGAATTTAGGGAGAGAAGAGTCTTGCAGAGGGGTTCATGTCCTAATCCTTGTACATATTATCTGCTCCTAATGCCACAAACAGGAGATTACAGCAGCGAGGAAGGTGAGATTTGCATAATGCTGATCAATTTGAAACCTACAGTACGCAGAAGTGCTTTTTGATTGCATTTCCCAGTGCAGCAGCAGCCAAGTCTTTAGTTATTCAGGTCAGCTCTCACAGCAGCAATTGCACCTCTGCAAGGCGAGCTGGGGATACAATCACACTGGCAGCCAGGGAGGACGAAAAGCCATTTATTTGGATACATTTAAAGCCATCTGCACAGCCCGCCCTCCCCACGCAGCCAGGGACCAGAAAGCTTTTAAGGTTTGTTTGGCTTCTGCTTGAGAGAGCTCAGCCTGGGGAGGGCCAGGGCCAAGGGTCCGGACAGGTCCTGGGGAGGAGAGCTGGGCTGGGCAGCGCAGCTGGGACAGGCAGGGAAGGACGGGCGTGGGATGAGCTGCTCTGGCCCTGCTGGCAGAGGCGTTTGTACCCCAGCCTTGCCCCCGCTGGGCACGAGCAGGGATAAGGGTTTGTGCATAATCCCTGTGCTGCTCGGGGAGAGAGAGAGCTGAGCTCTGTGGGGAGGGGGAGAGAGAGAAACTCTGCCCGGTGCGCCCGCAGTAATGCCCGGCTTTGGGCTCAGAACCCCTCTGCGGGCTGAAGGGAGAGCCTGTCCCCGGGGGACACTGTGCAGGTGCCGGCCCGGAGGAACCAGCCAGTCTGGGCCAATCCCAAAGGCCAGTCCCACCACAGAAACCAGTTGTCTTCACAATTGTTACTACAGACAAGATCATGACTGCAGAGTTCTGAAAATATGGTATGAGACTGGCAAGAATGCAAGTACGCCACAGCAGGGATTTTAACATTCCTTTTATACACTCTACATTACTACAAACCACCAGAGACAGAATGAAAATTCCCATTAAAGAACTTTCAAACCATTTAAAATCAGGTTTCCATCACCCGTGGACCAACTGCTGTAAATAGGATTTGGCCCAGCAAGGGGAAGGGCAAAACTTCAGCTGCCTGCAGGGGCATGGTCAGAGATGAAATGGCCATGGCAGAGGGCAGGGGGGTGAAAAGGTTTCACCCCAGGAATATCCCCTGTAGGAGGACCCCACTTCCCTCCCTAAACCCTCAGTGCTCCAGGGGCAGCACCCTGCAGGGACAGGGGAGCACTGGGGGGTGGATGGGCCTTGTCCCCGTCGTGGGCATCTGAGCAGGGTCACCTGCAGGGTGACACCACCACCACCTCTGCAGGGGAAAGGCACAGACACTTGGAAAAGTTCTTCACTGTCTGAATCGGTGCCCACGATCAGCCACCACCCCACCCTGTCTTACGTGAAAGAACAGATGGGGAGGCGTTTCCCCTCACACTTAAAAAAATAATTGCTTGATCATAAATAATGATTATTTCAATTGATGAATCATTTGGACTCATTTTGGGTCTCAAGTCATATTTAATTGTGCCATAATTGTGGCATGAAGAATTCATTCCTCACTCATGTATGCACTTGAGTTGGAGCAAGTTAAATTATTATTTCTTTTTTAGAAGGACAATTTAAATGACAGTCAACCAAGAATATAGAAAAAATGTCCTGGTATTAAATGATTGTGATCAACCCTTGTCTGCCCATGCTCTTTCACACACACAGACACCAGTCCCCCTGCCCAAGTGTGTAAAGCTTTGTTTTTACAGCCCAAAAAACAACACTTGAGTAACTTTTCACGTAACACTTGTGTAACGTTTAACAGTGAACTCTGAGTCTTTCTCCAAGTGAAATCACGCTTGTGAGATCAGTCCAGAGATGCCAATCACAGGATTTGAAACTGAAAAGAGGAATGTCCAAGATAATTTAAAAAATGCACTTCCAGGGAGAAAACAGAATTACTTTTATGATCAGAAAAAATTTATTGATGGGAAATGAGATGCCAGCTAAGGAAATTCACTGTTAGATCCAATAGTTTGTCCTGTGAGTCGCTCAGGAATCTCCAAGCACATGGAATCCTACAGCTCAGCTCAACAAGAGCCACACCAAGCAGGGGCCAGCGTTTGGGTTTCTCAGGGGAAATGTTAATCAGGACCTACTGAAGGTCCTTTTAAACAGCCAGTGTTTTATGACAGGATGGGACATGGCTGAACCTACTCCAGTCAATGCTTCCATGGGGTGGAGAAGGAAATACTGATGTGTTTTCAGGCACTGGTGAGGTCAGAAGATCTTTCAGAGCCTGACCATGAGAAATACCGAGTGAGAGTCCCAACAAGACATGGGATCAGCCTGGTCAGTCCTCTCCTAAGAGGGCTGGAAGGCAAAAAAATGACTATTTTAAATAAAGAGGGAAAGGGCTCAAGATTGATGAGGTGGGCAATAGCTCATATTTACATATCTGGGGCCTCCCTGACAGCAGAAGAAATAAGTTAGCCCAAAAAATAGAAATCTAATCTACATTCACTTCCCAGCTTGTCAGAAGGCCTCAGTGCAGAGCAGCCTCTCTTGGCTGCACAGGGGTGTCCCACAGAGGGACCCCACCAATAAATCTGTTTGATTTCCTGTTATGAGAAGCAGACAAAGGGATATGGCCAGGGATGGGCAGAGCTGTCTGCACAAGGGAAGAGCCTGTGCTTTCACCCCAAACTCAAACCCACCCTGTCCGAGGTTAGCAAAAGTTCAGTTCACTTTGGGGCTTTTTTCCCGTTATTTCTCCTTTTCGTGCCTTCCCGTGGGAGCTGGAAGGAGACAGGACAAAGCGTTTCTTTCCTGCTGGCAATGAGCAGCCCTGAAAGTGTCACAAAAAGTTTGCTCTTGAGAGATTTCCAGTCCGAGGGTGTGATCTTGCAGCCCCTCCAGATGTGAGTAATGCCGTGACATTTTTCATGGCATTCACCGTGGTTGGTGAGAATTTCTTGGCATTTCTCTCCAAGTGCTTTTCCCACACCACTCCTTCCTCGCTTTCCTCTCCCCTCCATCCAGTGCACGTTACACACACACAGAAAAGGAAAGGCTTCAGGTGAAAAAGATGTTTTTTCCCAATGCCCTGAGGACCTGGTGGCTGCAGTTGCCTGATGAGGTTCCTCTCAGGAGAGGACATCAGCCCTCCAATCCCATTTTGCCCACAGTCCATGGACTGATCCTGATCCTGCAGCCCTGACCAAGAGATGTTCCATGGCATAAATTTTCCAGAAGTCCAGCAGGTCCCCAACAACACTTGAAAGGGATTAGGATGAATGTGGTAGCATTGCAGTGTGTTTTGTGAAATACCACAACCACCACCCTTGTTTCTGTGAAGGAATATTTTCAGAACTGCTGGGAATTCCCCACAACATCAGGAGCCTCACTGGATCATCACTTCTTCCAGCAAAATGTTTCAAAACTTTTTATGGATGTAAATTTGCTCATTTGCATTTTTGTGTTTTGGTTTTTTTTCTTTAGAGAGACCCAAGATCTATGAAAAGGAAACAGATTTTGATAATAAGGTTGTAAAGGCAGAATTGAGGAGCAAACACAAAATCTGGTGCACGGCAAGTGGGAATCCTGAGCCAAGGATCCAGTGGAAGTGGCAGCCCTGCAACCTCACAGACACCCTGTAAGTGACGTCCCATGGATGAACATGTTCCTGAATTGTTGGGTATTTCCAGTCAGGTTTTCTTTCCACTCCATCCTATTTATCTGAGCTAAAATCACAAGCAGAATTAAGATCGGCAGGGTTCTGAGCCCAGCTGGCATCTGGTTGTGTTTGTGCACCTGATGTGTTAACTGAATCGTGTCAAATGAGTGTGAAGTAACTAAAGATCATTGAATTTTCCTTTACCTTTACCAGCAATGCCCCTCTGACTTTCCTTAGCCCTGCTGAATGCTGTGAATATTTGACAAAGGAAACCCAGCAGGATTTCTGGGCAGAGCTAACACACCTTTTGCCCTGCAAGAGCTTCTTGCAGGCATACCTGCTGAAGGCTTGGTGTCCTTAAATCCTTGTGGGATATATGGAACCTCCCAAGGGCTGTCTTCACTGGTGCACGCTGGGCTCAGGCTCCTGTGGCAGCCTCAGTGCCCCTGAAACTGGGAGAGGGAATTGTGTCTCACTGGGAGCCCTCCTGTGCTACAGGCTGAGGTGTGAACACACAGCAGTCACTGGGTCCCAGCTGCCAGAGGGGAAGGAGGCCAGGGAAAACCAGGATGCCTTTGGAGATTTGCCTAAGGAGACATTCCCTTTGCTGCTGCAGTTCCCTGAGCAGAGGGGGCTGCAGAGAGAGGCCAGGGCTGAGGGCCGCTCGCTTCTCTGGTAGCCCTGGGCACTTGCAGGAGCCAGGTCCTGCACAGTTCTGACCATTTCAGCCCCTCCCTGCAGTGAGAGGGATGAAATGGGGTTTTCTACCCATTAAAAAAAAAACGAAGACAAATGTAGAAAGCAAGGAGAAAATTGCTGGGTAGTGCCTTGTTTTCTCACTCATGTATTGCGGGGAATGGCAAGCCATGAGACAGGGCAAAATCAGGGAGAAGTGCTGTCCCGGCTTCTGTGGTACACACAGGGATGTTGGGTGATCCACCTCAGCTTGGGAGTGACCTGGTGTGTCTGCCCCAGGGAGGGATCCCACATGGCTCCTGTGGGAATAAACTCAGGGATTTGATGGCTTTGGTGGCCCTGCAGGGCAGCAGGAGGCACAGGGCTCTGCTTGGGAGGGCTTCAACCAGAGCAGAGTGGAAACCCCACTTGGAAAAAGGTTCTGCATCCCTAGGAAAGCCACAGAGGTGACCCGAAATCTTTTCCAGACCTTTCTGTCTACGGGGAGAGAATTGGCCAGGAGTGTTGAATTCAACCAGATCCGAACCAGTGACCTGGTGGCAAAGGACCTCACATAACCCTTGTTGCAGCTCTCCGGCTCTCTGATCTTATCAATTTAAATACAATTGCAGAATGGCTCTACCTCTGCTGGCCCCAGGGGCAGCCTTATCTTGCTGCAGCAGAAGCTGGAGGAGGATTCCTGTGGGAAATGACACAGTCCCCATTTCCTTCTGTTGTCTGACTTCCTCTCTCTCTCTCTTTCTCTCCCCCAGCTCTGCCTCAGCAGAGCCCTTTGAATCCCTGAGCACCAGCATTGTTTCTTAGAGCTGGGATGTGATTTTACTTCCTCTGAGCTTTCCCCCTTCATCCTCAGGACAGGATTGTGCCTCGCAGGAAGTCCCTCAAGATCTTCTAATTAGGCCCTTCTGAGAGCTGGAAACCCTCCCCTGACCCAGGGTGTTACCCCTGTGCTCTGTGTGGCTTTGGCAAAGGCCAAAAACTGGAGGGTTTATGGAGGAATTTTCTGCTGCATCAGCCCTCGATCAGCGCCGATAAAAGTCCATATTCATTGTACCCCCTGAAAGCCCGTGGTGGGCTCAAAGCCTTTGCATTTCCAGGAATAAGAGGAGCTGCGTCTCTGCTTAGTTTTACCAAGCTGATGAAGACAGGAAGGTTTTTTGCCCTGGATGGTGCAGCTGGACCTTCCCACATGACCATTCCCACACACTCTGCCCATATTCCAAAATGAAGATTGACAAGTGTCTTCTGTGGAATGTGAAGTATTAAAGGGGCCTTCTGCTCTTCTATCCCAATATTTATCCATTCTACTCCCTCAGCCCACACTTCCTGTTGGAAGCTGAGCACGGACAGACACTCAGCAACATCCAGCTCCCCGCAGTTTGGAGTGACTGGCAGTTTGAATTTGGAAATATAACTTATATTAGCCAGATAAAACTCAAATGATTTAATTAACTGTCCAGTATTTCCCATTCCTAATCTTTGCAGAGATTGGAGGGTTCATTGCTGATCGTGCACTGATTTTGTTTGCCTCTGTCAAGGTGCTTTGTAAATAATTTTGAAATGTTGCAAAGAAGGAATGGAGGAATTTCACTAAGTAACAGAGTCCAGCACCAACAGTTCTTAGGAGTGTTTAGGGCCGAAGATTATTGTCAAAGATTGACATTTTCTCACTCCAATACACCTCCCTGCTGACCTTGAACACCATCTCTGCTTTTCTACCTCCAGGTGCAATCCCAAGGGGCCAAAAGTTGTGGTTTGGGAGAACACTGTCGTAGGAAACAAGATCAGGAGCATCGAGAACATCCCCATGCAGGGGGATAAACCAAAGGTATGTGTGGGATGGCCTGGGGATGATGTCAGGGGATGCTCACCCCCAGCTCGTAGTTCCCAAGCTGCTGAGAGTTCTTTGCATGCTTGGAATTCCCCAGCTCTGAGATCATCCCAGATCTCTGCTATTTACAACTGCTGGGTTTGGGAATGATGTCACACACCCTGTTTCAACTCTCCCAAGGCTTCTGGGTCAAAACTTTCTGTGTCTCCCTCAGGCTTGAGAAAGTGTGAGAGTGGTTCTGTTCGAGGGGTGCTGTGATGTGAGTGCTGATAAGGACTCTGAGTTCAGGAAACAATTGGAGAGCTCTTGGTCCTGCCCCCCTTTGTCCTGCCCCCCTTTGTCCTGCCCCCCTCTGTCCTGTCCCCTTTGTCCTGCCCCCCTTTGTCCTGTCCCCTTTGTCCTGTCCCCTTTGTCCTGCCCCCCTTTGTCCTGTCCCCCTTTGTCCTGCCCCCTTTGTCCTGCCCTCTTTTCTCTCCTCCGAGCAGCAGGAGCTAACAAGGTGCGTGGTCACAGTGCCACAGGTACCTGCTTGGATTTCCAGAGTGTGCAGGTGTCAGGTCGAAACCCCTTCCCTGGGACTATGAAGGAGGGAAAACCTTCCTTGGACACTTCCCTACCTGCTCCCCCTTCCAAGAGCACTGGGATCACCCTGCCTGTGTGAACGGCAGAGATCCCACCAGGAGTTGCCTGTTCGGTGCCCTTCAGGTGCCTGTGGTGATCCCGGCTGATGTTCCACACGCCCAGGCTGGGAGTCTGCAGTGGATTCAGGGCCTCCTGGCTCTGCTGGGCTCTGGCTGGGATTGCCTGTTGGCCTTGCAGATGTTGCTGGCTCCAGGAGTGGGTTTGCAGCTCCAGGTTTCGAGGGGGATGTTCCAGATGGTTCAGAGTCTGATCCTGCAGGGTGCTGGGCGCTGCCCTGGTTCACCTTTCAGCATGGCAGGAGTCTTGAGTTACTCCCATGCTTAAAGTTAAGCACAAAGCTAAAGTGCTCGTCTGGCCTGGGTCCAGACTAAATCAGCATCTGGCAGGATCAGTGCCTCAGCCATCTGCTCTTTCTCAGGGAGACTTTCCAGTTCTAAACATAATCCAAACCAGAGCTCTGAAAACATGGAGCTTGGGCTGGGAAGGAGAAAGTCAGTGTTCGCCTCTCATTCCTGAGTTTTTCCATTGCTGGGAGATATTTATAAATTGGATTTATTTAGATGGCATAGTGCCCCTTAAGCTCTGGCTTTAATATATTCTTTAAGAATTTTACATCTTAGGTATAAGCAACCCCCTAAAAGTACTAATTATCTATAAAAATGGAGGTTGGTGACATTTACCTTCAAAGTTTCTTCTTTTTCGAAGACTTTTTGGATGCTGCATGGGCTGACAAGAGCTTTGAGACTCTCAGAGCTACTGTTTGTCTCCATATATTATATATACAATCAGCTTTTACATATTTCATGATTAAAGTTAGGAGCTACATAATTTTACAATTTATAGTATACTCATTCTTTTTCTCCCTTGCTGAAAACACAGTCTCAGGTGTTTCCCATTTATTCTTATGTCCTGATTAAGATTTAAGCAGATTAATAGAACTAAATTATAGGAATCTCAGGTTTTACTCCCTGCTTACATTGCAGACAGTTCCTCTCCTTCCCCCTTTCTGAAATTCCAGGCTCTGTGTTGATTGGAGTCTTTATATTATAGAATATATTTTTTAAAAAAGTCACTGAGGAAAAAGTCTTCAGACATTTCCTTGAGTTTTATCAGTTGGTATTCCCACCAGGAATGGAACAGACAGGAAACAGCCCAATCCATTCCCACCATGTCCCAGCAAATAATTCACCTGCATTGACCCAGGAGATGAAAAAATAAAGATGCTGGAGTTGGAGCTTTCAGGAACTGTGTTAGGAACCTGGGATCAGCTGAGGTTGGGGATTTTCCTGTGGGATTTGCGCCTGTCCCATGAGCACTGGTGTGCTGGGCAGAGAGTGGAATTCACCTGGGCTCAAGGATTCGCCCTTGCGAGCTGTACCAATAAAAGCTGGTCCAGCCACATGTGAAAACTTGCATTAACTGTTTAGAGCTGCTAAAAATATGGGAATAACTCCCCTGGAATCACCAGATCCAGAAATTAGCCCAAAGCAAGCTGGCAGGATAGCAAGTACGGGTTTTTCCAGCAAACCCCTGGTGGTCTTTGATCACATGAAGCCCTTCAGACATCTCCTGACAGAAGTGCCATGTAAAACTGAGCTCTCTTGTCATCATCCTCATCATGATTATTCCATGAGCATTCCACAGACAGAGAAGTGAATTTCACCTCCTCCCACCTTCCTGAGCCTGAGTCTCATTCCTGAGGAAAAGCACGATGTTATGGTTCAGGTTGTGATGCACTTCAGTGAAGTTTTGGTCCAACAGTGGTTGAGGCAGTTGCACTGATAGTTTCATTTTCCCTGGGGCTTTGAGTCCATGCTGAACTTCTCACTTTGGGATTTAAAGCACTGCGTGGGTCCTCTGAACCTGCTTTTTCACACTAGGCGTAACACCCATGACTGCAGGAATTGCCTGATTTTCAAGTCACAGGGAGCTAGGTTGCTATTTTATTTTCTTTCCTCTTAGCAAAATAACAAACTGGCCTGAGCTTGGGACCAGCAGAAGGGAATAGCAAGACTCATGCATAATTCAGTCCTCACTGGGGGGTTCTTTTCATCTCTTTTCTCCCTTTCATGTCTATATGAGAGTGGCCAGGCCACGTGGGTGTTTCTGCTGGTGAAATTCACAATCACTCAAGAAAACTGACCCAAAAATGCCAAGTTTAGCCCTCCTGAAGGAACAAAAAGACTACATTAGAGCAGTGGGATGTGTGTGGTGAGAAGTGTGTGAGCAGCTCAGCCAGGCTGTTCAAATCTGTCACTTCAAGGAGCTTCTCCAGCCCTGTCACGCCAGGTTGTGCCAGGGAAGGGGACGGGCACAGGGAGGGGTTTGGGACACGGCAGCTGTTTTCTGGGGATCAGCCCAGGTGTGCCAGGCACTGCCCAGGTGTGCCAGGCACTGCCCAGGTGTACCAGGCACAGCAGCACCAGGAACTGTCCTTGGTGGGTCTGGGAGAGCCTGGCCAGCAGCAGGGACATCAGGACTGGCCCTTTGCCTTCCCTGACCCCCTAAATTCACAACCACTCAAGAAATCTGCCCCAAAAAAAGCCAAGTGTAAACCTCCTGAAGGAACAAAACACAAAAAATCGGCAGTCACTGGAGGAAGGAGCAGGGGGTGGTGATTGCTCAGGACCAGCCAGGATTTCCCCACCTGCACCAGGGGCTGGAGGGTGATCATTCCCTCCATCCCACAGTTCCTGAGAGGCACCTCAAACCTCCAGTTCGCCCAGTTCCCAGCCCAGTCCAGCAGCTTTCCTGCCCACCCAGTGCTGCCAGCAGCTCTGCTCCAGCTGAGGAAGGCAGTGGCTGCTCCCTTTCCCAGGGAGAGAAGAACACCCCCTGCCAGAGATGGGAGCAAAGCTGGAAGTTCTCCGCTGGCTCCCAGACTTCTCTTCTCACTCATCCTCAGTCCATCCTTTAGCATGTTTTGAGTGAATGAACTCCAGTCCTGGATCAGGACTGTCAGGCTGTGCAAACAAGTGTTGGTGTGTGCCACTCAAGTGGATGGATGAGGAGTGAGTTGAATGCTTTCTGTGCAGGGTCCCTGCGGAAGTTCCTGTGATTCCATCTCCCTGTAGCCACCTCCAGCCCAGCTCTGCCAGAGTCAGACAGCTGAGAAGTTTTCCACCCACGTTTTCTACTCCTCATCCTCACCCACGGAGAGCTAACGAAGTGAAAGAGGAAGGATTGTTAACTAAAGCTCTTGGGGGGGAGGGATTAGACAAAGGAAAGAGAAAGCAAGGAATAACAAGCGATACTAATTCATGCTGGCTCCAGCTTAAAAAAGGTCTCGTTGCTCTGTCCTTACTACAAGATGTCTTAAAACACTCACGGCTGGGGAATGTTGTTTGGCTGCTTCTAAAATAACTTATTTTTATCAGTTCAGGAACATTGCATATGGACTTTATTGAACTATTCCATCAGGAGTTTTCCCAGCAGCAAGCTCTATTTACTTGTCAGAGCTGTTCTTCAGAAATCAGCCATTTTATTCCTCGGCTTATTGAGTTTTAAACTTAGTTTATTCTTTCCTAGTAATTACTTATTAGCTAATAACCCCTTCCTTGGGCTCGCAGTGTTGGGTGGCCTTTAGGTAAGTGATAGGAAATGGAGTCCTTCATTCCAAATCCAACCCAGGCAATCCAGCCTGGGAGGTGTTTGGTATGCAGTGAACTCCCAGGATCCCATCCAGCTCCCACTAGGAGGATGTCTAGACACGACATGCCAATAATTTGTTATTAATTAGCCTCGTGCCAGTGCTGCCTGCACAGGAGCTGAGGGTGGGACGGCCCCTGTGGCTGCAGCACGCTGGCAGCTGGGAACGTGTCACTGATGCTCACAGGGACAGGGAAACTGGAAAGTGCACATTTCCATGCTGGAGATAGTCCTGATGGCATTTTCAGGGCAGAGACACAAAGTTTTAAGGCCATTGCAGGTTTCACATCAATCATTGTTCAGTTCAGCAGAGAGTGCTGAGCTCTGGGTTTTCTGAGAAGCAGCTGTGGGGTGAGCCCTGCCTTGATCATGGAATCACAGAGAGGTTTGGGGTGTGAGGGACTTTGAGACCCTCCAGTGCCCCCCCTGCCATGGCAGGGACACCTCCCACTGTCCCAGGCTGCTCCAGCCCCATTGTCCAGCCTGGCCTTGGGCACTGCCAGGGATCCAGGGGCAGCCACAGCTGCTCTGGGCACCTGTGCCAGGGCCTGCCCACCCTGCCAGGGAACAATTCCTGCCCAATCTCCCACCCAGCCCTGCCCTCTGGCACTGGGAGCCATTCCCTGTGTCCTGTCCCTCCATCCCTTGTCTCCAGTCCCTCTCCAGCTCTCCTGGAGCCCCTTTCGGCCCTGCCAGGGGCTCTGGGTTCTCCCTGGAGCTTCTCCTCTCCAGGTGAGCACCCCCAGCTCTCCCAGCCTGGTTCCAGAGGGGCTCCAGCCCTGGAGCAGCTCCGTGGCCTCCTCTGGACTCACTACAACATGTCTCAAGCTTTTCTACCCTGGCTCTGATTCCAGGAGTGGAAAATACTTCTCCAGGTGCATGGACTAAGCACACACAGAGATTATCCCCTCAGAATTTTTCCACTGTCTAGTAAAGGTCCCCAGATTCTGGGATTGTGCCCCTACAGAGGGCAACAGTTTGCACTGTTAAGAATGGGAAAAGATCCCGTTTGGGTGCTCCAGTTCAAACCATTTTTTCATTAGGGATGGCATTAAGAAGAACAAAATCCTTATCTGACCTGCCACTGTGACCAAACACACACGGATTTTAAATTTCAGCTACCACACCAACGAGGTTTAGGTTAGTTTGACCACTGAGAACCTTATTTCAGATGTTGGAAAGATAACTGGGCTCCCAGGCTTAGGGATTTGCCCAGGAGCATACAGCTGGAGTGAAAGGTTGATACAGAATGATTCCAAGGGATTCATCTTACAAGAAAAACACTCAAAATCCTGAATTGCCATCTCCAGGATCACATGTAGATCTCTGCTCGATGCTGCTGGTTTAAAAGTCACAGTTTGGAGGGCTCTGGCAGGTGCCAGTTGTGGGCCAAGTCATGAAAGTGCCTGATCTCTGGTGCTCAGGTGAGAAATGAGCTGGGATCCAAGTGCACAATGACTGGAGCATCCAAACAAGAAAATTACTTTCTCTCTATTCCTCAGTAGTTTTTTTTCCCCCAAGAATTTGTTCCCAGATTGTTTCCCACTGTCATTTACCATCTTTTTCACCTTCATATCTAGACACGACTGAGATTAGCTCCAAGGAGTTCTCAGGATAGCTATTTGCTTTTTTTTTGTTTTCCCACTGCCCTGGCCAGACTTTTCCTGAGTTATGGAGTTGGAGATGTCAGCATCTGTCTGTGTGTGCTCATGAGCATTTACCTCTGGGCCACCAAGCAGCTAGAGGCATTGCATCAGTGTTTAGAAGAGCCACAGTGTCACCCCTAACACTTTGGACATGTCCCAAAATGGGTATTTTATGATTTTGCCTGGCTCTACAGTGTTACACTCCACTTCCCAGCTAGAGCTGTCACTTAGGAAGACTAATTGCTGTTAAAAAGCTGTCCAAATGTATCCCCTTCTGTTCTCAGCACGTACATTTATATTGGCTTTTGCTCTTCCCAAACACGAAATCCTCAGATCCAGCAGCCATGAGGAGAAAGATGTTGGTCCTGATTCAGCAGGAATTCCAGAGTGCTGCTCAGGGCTCTGAACATGTGCTCATCCCCAGCCCGTGGCACCAGGCCACTGCTCCAGCACCAGCACCAGGAGGAGGAGCAGGCTGCTTTTATAGCCAGGCTGATTTTATAGCCAAGGCAGAGCTATTTTCACATCATAAATCACTCAGGACTGCACAGCTCTTTCTGTGGTGGACACCAGAGGGAACTGGGTTTGCTGCCCTGCTTTTTCACCCCTGAATTTGGGGGTTCCTCCTTCTTGTGTTTGGTGCCCATGAAAAGTAAAGACTTTTCCACTCAGCCCGTATTCTGCTGCAAATGCTCACCATTAGAATGTCGAATGCACACGGGATCAAAACCTTTGGAACTCATTTCCCTGCGGGATTTAAAGTGCCAGATCTCAGCAAATCCTAAATAACTTAGAAAATACAACCCACACAGCTCTAGACACACTCATGGAGCAGCTTTAGGAGGGGTAAAGGAATGTCTTGTGCGAGTTTAGTTTAGGATATTAAAAAGAAAGTCCAGAGATGCTTCTGTGCACTTCAAAGAGCTCTCTGGAGATAAGGACAAAGGGCCAGAGGGTGTTATAAGTTTTGATTCTCAAAGGCCTTAGAGAGGATGGCAAAGAAAGTGATATTTGTTCCAAATGTGAGGGCTCAGAGCTCCTCAGAAATGTGAGGGCTCAGAGCTCCTCAGGTGAATGACTGCAAGGGAAGCAGAGAAATCCTGCAAGAACATCTCTGTCTTGGTGGCTCAGGCCCAGTTTTCCTGCTCACACTCCAAAGGAAGACAAGGAATAATTAAAGGCATGGTCTGTGGATATTCCTGTGCGAGCCTGAGAGGCTGCACCGTGACAGGGACAGGGCAGTGCCACACGGCTGGGCCTCACCAAGGGGAGCCTTGGGAGGTGTAAGGGACACAAATCCTTAAGGACACGTTTGAGTTCAGCTCCAGGAGTAACAGAATCTTTTTTTTTTTTCTGCTGTGGTGAAGCTCAGGACATTGCTCCTTCCTTCTCCACGATCCTCCCTTTCTGCATTTGTGTAGTGTTACAGCACTGGCAGCTTCTCCAGAGCTTCCTTCCTCACTGAACGAGTCCTGTACAGCTCCAAGGAAGGGCTTTGGAATCTAGGGGCTCCCAGCCCGAAGGGGCCACGTCATTCCCTCCCCTCTCTGAGGGGAAAAGCAAAATCCTGCAATACTCTTTGTACCACATCCATAGGAAT
Organism: Donacobius atricapilla; assembly: GCA_013397315.1. NCBI lineage: Eukaryota > Metazoa > Chordata > Aves > Passeriformes > Mimidae > Donacobius > Donacobius atricapilla. Next base: position 565,872 of record WBMY01003003.1, on the reverse strand, counting down.
TACCTGCTTCCCACGGAAATGTGGATATTCCCCACATAACCCATAGCTGAAAAGCAGCAAAGGGAATCAATGGATGTGGGACTGTGTTTGGATGCATCCTCCAGTCCCTTCACTTTGGCTTTTTGCTTGATGTTGTCACACAAAGACCTTGGCAGTTTCTCAAAAAAGGACTCTGTTTTTCTTGGGTAAGACAGGGAAAAAACAGAAGGGTGAGGTTTAGGAATGAAGAGGGAAGAGAATTAGCTGGGCTGAGATGACGAGAGACAAAACCCAAGTAGCAGACTTGTCTGGGGCTTTCACCCTTTATTAACTAGAAACAACTTTCTGAACAGCTTTTCTGCTCTAGCACACACTCTGCAAGGCTGCCCCACGCTCAGAGCCATTCCTTGTTTTCTCTCTGTGGGCAGATCGTGAGCACCCTCACCATGGAGGACAGCAGTGCCTCGGGCATCTATTACTGCGTGGCTTCCAACAAGGTGGGCGAGGAGGAGCGGAGCATTGAGTTCTACGTGTCAGGTAAACAACAGAAACGCCTCAGCAAAGGCAGATGCTGCTGCTCGGATTCCCCGGGCAGTTTCACGTGGCCGGTGGGTGCTGCTTCAGGCTCCTGGCCATGCCTGTGTGCTGCGGTTTGGAGCACTGCCAGCCCAGCAGTCCCAGGCTCCTCACCCCACACAAGGCGAGGTCCAGCTGGGGGGACATGTCCAGCCTCAGCCCTCATGGCCCTCTGCCCTTTCCAGCCTCAGCCCCAGGTCCCTCTCTCAGTGTTGCCTTAAAGCAGCACTGGGGCCATTTGAGGGCACTCCTGGGGAACCCTCTGGCAAAGCCGGGGCCGGTGCGGTGTCCCAGAGGCCTGGAGACCCTCCCTGAGCCAGGAGCAAGGTTGGTCTCCAGGGAATCAGCAGGCACAAAGGTGAGCCAGGCCAGGAGCCAGCCCAGCCCAGGGCTGATGGCGCTGCGACCTTGGAGCCCTGCGTGGCCACTGGCCTTTGCAGTGCCCTTTGTGCAGGGAAGAGGTTCTCCAGAGAGCACAAAGCCAAACAAATACCTGCCTAACCTTTCAGCACAGGAATTCATTAGGAGTGAGATCAAGATCTACATTATGCTTTCAGGAGAGATGGCAGTTTAAAAAGAGAGGAGAGTCCAGGGACAGCCTTGTTCAAGTGCTCACCCAGAGCAAGCTGAAACCTTTCTGTGCTCACTTTCTGGATGAGTGGATGTTGGCTGGCAGGATTTGCATCAAAATATCGATTTTTAGAACAAAGAGCACAGAAGTGTCCTAGAAAGTAAATGTCTGATTCTCACTGCTTGGTTCCTTGCCCATGACGAAGCTGGGATCTGCACTCCTGTGCCTCTCTTCCCTCCTGGGTTGTTTGACTCCATTGCTCCAAAGGAATCCAGCACCTTTCAAATCCTTCTAGCCAAAAAAGGGTTCACCAAACACTGTTCCCATTGGTGTAACACACAAATGCCAACACAAAAATGCCATCCAACAATAATGAAGCAGGGCCCATGGAGGAGAAAGATTTCACCTCCATTAGAGGTGACAGGAGACAGGAGAGGCTTTCATCCTCCAAAAGATATTTCCAAAGCTCTAACACTTATTTACTCAGGGAAATAAGTGCATTTTTGGGAGATACAGCTCAGATATAAGAGGTCCCCAAGATGTCCAAGGCAGCCTGAAGACCAGCTATTAATTTTACACCTCACCTCTTCCAAGTGTTGAGTGTCCTGTTGGCAATTCTGCCAGCTGCTGTCTGGGTGGGTTGTCCAAGCTCTTCACGGAACTGCCACACTTGGTGGCCAAACCCAAAGAAATAAGCCACGAGCATAAGGTCAGATCCAATGGGTTAGATCATCCCATGCACCTTGCACAACTCTGGTTTATTTTAATCATAAAGTTAAGTAAAGGGGGTTTTTTCCACCCACAGTGAGCTAATATTTCAATTTTTTTTTTTTAATTTAAGATCCATCTAGTGATGTTTTGAGACACAAGTGTTTTAATCATGCAGTTTGAATTACAAAGGAAATGAATCACTGGGCGAAATTACTGACAGTGGCTGTGGTGGGAATGTTTCCACCCAAGCAGACCAGGAGGTGAACAGGGCTTGGCAAAACAGATTTATTCCAGCCTGTGAAGGGAAAACTGGGAGTCTGTGCCATTCTGGGGAAGAGGCAAAAGCTGACCGAGCATGACTGGCTTTTGGAAGTGCTGTATTAAAAAATAGTGGTATTTATGGATTAGAAAGAAATGAAAACTTTCTAAATGTGGCCATCCTGGTGCTAAACTAGGGCGTGCTGCAGCAGTGAAACAGCAGCAGTGACCTGCTGTGGGCTTCCTGCACGGGAGGGTCCTCTCTGAGCGCTGCTCCAGCAGGGCCAGGCTGTTGGGAGAGTTCTGCAGGTCGTCCTCACACCTGGAACAGCTGGAGCAGGCTCCAGGTTGCTCTTTCCAGGAGTTTTCTCCTGTCTCAGTGTTGAGGGACATCCAGGGACAGCCTGTGAGGTTCCAGGTGGAGGAAGCCCAGCAGCACAAGGCTCTGAGGCACTCCTTTTATGATTTTGAGGTGGTTCATTCTCTGCAGATTGAACCTAAGAGCTGAGCTGGAGGCTGGGGTAGAGCTTGAGAGCACATGAGCAACACGTGGGACTTTGGGACATCTGGGAAAAGCATTTCACAGCTCTCTGCAAAGCAGCTGCAAGTGGGGCACCCCACAATTAATTCAGCAATTTACTGATTTTAAAGACCTGCTCTCCTATTATCTCCTACCAACAAACAAGCTGCTGCTCCCTGAGCTGCTTTCAGATCTCCTGGCTGAATTGGGCTTAACTCACTTCTCCCCGGTAAGAAATCTGAAGATGACACAGAGGCTGAACTCGCTCAAATCCCTGTTCCACTGGGGCAGGGTTGCCCAGTGATGTTTTCCTGGGGCAACATGGAAAACATCCATTTCCTGAGATGTTTTCCCAGGGCATGGCAGAGCGTTCCAGGGACACTTCCTCAGGTGTTGTCCAGGCTGCTCTCTGGGGATCATTTCAGTCTGATGTTTTCACCACCACCACCTTCATTTCAGAAAAATTAACTTATCCCTGTGGAATAATTGTCAGCAACCATTTTGTTCTTCCATTGCAGAACCCCCACAAAAACTCCCACGGACACCAGAAATAGCACCAGGCTCTATTTTTAAATCATTTCTCTGCCAGCAGAGTTCATTTCAGGAAGGGTCACACGGGTTTGGAGATCACTCAGAATCCAAACCTTATAAGGGGTCCAGAGTGATGAGAAATCTCATCATGCAGTGACAGCCCCTCCTGCAGAAGTCCTGACTGTCCCTGTCCCTCTGCAGCACTCCAGAGCCTCTCCTGGAGGGATTTATCCATCGTGCCCTGGCCTAACTCTTACTCTGGGGTTTTTGTTTTGTGCCAATCCAATCCAGGGCTCACACCTGCCTGCCTTTCCCACCACTGCTCTGACTCCAGAGTTCCCACTGAAGCCTTGGGTGAGCCATCAGATGCTCAGAAATGTCATTGTCCACCTCCAGCTCCAAAGGACATTCCACGCAGGCTGCGAACTCTGCAGTGCAGTGAAAAGCTGCCCTGGTGTCTCCTGCAGGGATTCTCTGCCGTGGACAAGTGTCATTTACCTTCTAATCTCTGCTCTGCACCTTGGAAAGGGCAGCTCTACAGAGCTGCAGGTCCAGAGTAAATCAAATTCCAGCCTTTGTCTGACTGCACTGCATTCAGCAAAGTGGGATCCCACCCATCTGAAAAGTCGGAATGTTCTGGGAATATAAATGAATTACGATAAGAATAACAAATAATAACCAAAGCCTTTTTTTCAAGGGTTTATCTGATTGCCAAAACAACTGAGAAAAATGGAGTTAAAGATTTCTACCCGAAAGAAAATATTGCATTTCCAGCAGGAGATAAAAATCTGCTCTCAGATAGCAGAACAATGGATGAGCTGGGCTGTTGTGGGATTTTGTGCCACTCCAAACTGCTCATTCCCAAGGTGTTGACAGGATTCCTGACAAGCACCACTGTTCCAGATTGAGGGACTCCCCCTTCCCTCCATCCCTTTTCCTACAGCAACCACCCCTGCCAGGCCCAGGGTTGGAATTCGGGTAAGAGCAGAAGTTTTGAATTACACAGATTATTGTGCAAAGCACAGGAAATTAAAAACAATTAATTCCTTGTAAATACAAATGGAGCCAGCCTTGCCTTTGATTTATGCTGCCTTTTTACCTCCCCCCAAATGGCTCCTTTCCCTCTTTTGCCACAGGATCCCGCACGGTGGAGAGGGAAATTCGCGGCTACTACGCTGTAACATAACACCAAAGAGAAATGTTTGGTGACTGCTGATAAAAGCGAAAAGGCCCCGTGGTGCATTCTTTTAGCCAACTTATTAGGAGCCTTCTAAAACACAGTATCTGCTCAGAGAAAGGAAGTTAATCACTGCTCAGGTTCAGGATTATGTAAGCAAAGCTGTCTGAGAGATGAACTGACTTGAAATGTGCTCTCCAAGCTGCACTCACTCCCCTGATAATCCAGGTAGGAGGAGAAAACAGAGAGGAGAGCATGAAAAGATAGAGCAGAGCAACGTCTTTTTTCCTCTCTTCTTCCTTCCACTGCAATGAAAATCAATGAATATTCTATTGGAGCTGAAAGAGCTGCTTGAAAGGCAAACAAGGTGGGAGAGAATAGCACAGGTTCTGGCTAAAAATATTCAAAATGCTAAATAAAAAATGTCAGGAGAAGGAATGATAAGAAAAACAAGCCAGGCCTCTGCTCCCAGAATGTTAAGTTGGTAGAAAAAAAAACCCTGGCAACTTTCAAGTCCAGCAACAAAGCAAAACTATGGAGTGTCCTTCAAAACCCAGGGCTTGGGAATGGAGACATCCCATTCACTGGGAATTTGCACCAAAATGCTGCAGCCCAAGCTGTGCCCATGTCCAAGGCAGTCTTATCCCAAGGGATGCAGCACTTGCTCCGTGTTTTGGTTGGAGAGATTCAGGAGATGTGAAATGCTGCTCATGCCACAGCCCAGTGTTTTCACTGGCTCACAGTTTTTCCCATTTAGAGAGGTTTTGGTGGCCTCAGCCATTCCCCCCGTGTTGATAAGCAGGATTTGGATGTGTTGGAAGCACAGGACAGCAGGAGTGAGCAGTGGATGTGTCACACAAGGCAGCCTGAGCACACAGCTGGCACCCAGAGAGAGCAACTGAGCCTGACAACACCCTGCAGAGAGCAAACGGCAATTCCAGCACAGGGAAAGAGGAGAAAAATAACAATTTCCACAGCTGTGGCCTGAGGGGGTCTCTTCTCTTTTTGGATCTTTTGTGAAGTATTTCTGGTGCCAGTCTTTAAAAACCATGAAGCAAAAGCTCATGGGTTCTACTCCAGATGACTCGGGAAGAAGAGAGACTTTTAATCACATCTGAAAGCTCCTCCAGGGCTCTGTATTTTATGGAATATGTGGTTTATTATAAGGCAGATTGGTTATTTCAGCAGCCTCACTATTTCTGCTCAGCTGTAGCTTCTGCAGAACTTTATGCAGTGGGAGCCCCTGGCCAAATTCCAGGTGGAATTTGCAGATGGCAAGTGCAGTGCACACTTGTTCTGCTTTAACTCCTGCCCGTCTCCAGTCCCACCCAGCTCATCCTGGCCTGAGGAAGCATCTCACCAGTGGCTTAGCACTGAATCCTCCCTCAGATTTAGGGCAAACCTGTTCCTGCTCAGAAGGTGGCCCAGAGTGAGCCTGTCCCTGGTAACATTGATAAGAGGTTCCTCATAACTCTCAGCTGCTTGAAAATCCTGACCTGACAGGCAGCAGAGTAACTCCAGATCACTGTAGTTACCCATGAACTTCCATTCAGCTGGATAGATCCCTAAAATTAACAAAATCCAAAGGCAGTAAAGTATCTTCCAGCCCAATTTACTTGCAGGTCTCTGGCAGCTACTGCAGGGCAGACTCTGGCCTTCCGCTCAGATTTTCTTGTTTTCAAATCGATTCAGTTTGCCACTTTAGAATTTTTTTTTTTTTTCTGGAGTGAAAAGTTACTAAAAATATAGCAAGAAACAGCTCACTCTTTCATGGCTAGGTCAGAGTCATGACTCAGAGTGTTTCTCTGCTAAATATAAGGGCCTCAAGGACTTAGGCATCATTAGATCAGTGATCAAGTAAATATCCAGTATTCACATGTGATGAAAACAAATATTGGCGCAGTTGGAATAAGAGAGAGTTGAGGAGACTGTTCAGTGGGGAAGAAGGTGTTGCTGCTGTGGGATGGGAATGGATTTCTTTATTCCCCTGCAATTAATACTTTCCAGCCCTGGTTGTGGAGCGGGAAGAGCTCACAAATACATTTATCCACTTGGCTAGAAACAGCTCCTGATTAAACTCTCTCAGTCCATTAACTCCTTCTATTTATAAGCTTTTAATTCATTACTTGGAGATGGGATGATTTAGAATGCTGAGGGCTGGACTAGTGCAGGTTAGCACTGGGCAGTGAGAAGAACTCTCATTTCCCTAATTCCCAGCTCCACTGCCTGTTTCCACATTTCCATGTGCCTCATTAAACTTGGCTGGTTCCATTACTGCTGAAAATTTGACCCCCAAGTAGCAGCCAGGCAGCCAAAGATCTTCTCAGCTGGGATTTCATTCCAAACACGTTTTCCCTTCCTCCTAGATGTGCCCTCCGGGTTGCAAACATCCTCCCAGGTCACAGCCATCGTGGGGAATGACGTCCAGCTGACCTGCCGGGCCTCCAAGTACATCTACACCCACCTGGCCTGGTACTACCCCTCCTCAGAGCCAGCTCCCAGCCCCTCTGTGGTCAGGAAAATGGGCAAATATTCCATCTCCTTGACCCTGCTCATTCCCAACGTCACGAAGGAGCAGAGTGGCCTCTACAAGTGCCGAGCCCAGAACCAGCACAACAGCACGGACACGCTGGAGCAGCACAGCCAGCTCCTGGTCAGAGGTACGTGCCAGGGACAGTGGCACTGGGACGTGTCCTCACACAAACCTCGTGTCCTGCTCTGGTTTGGTTTTGTGATTTACTCCGTGTGCACTGACAGCCTGACATGGAGAACACTCACCCAGCTGCTGCTGGGTTTGGAGAAAATATTTGAAATCACATAAAGGCGGTCTCAGCCGCATTTCATCTTCCCAGCTCCGTGCTGGGTGCAGATTTAGAGTTGACTGAGGACAAAAAGCATCACCCACCATTTACTGACAGCAAAACTGTAACTTGGGATGCTCACCCCAGGTCTGTATGACTTTGGTACCCACTGTCAGTGGTCAGGATGAGATGTGTGAATAGATTTAGACCCAGCAGATCCCAAATGTCCCTGGGCAGGTGCAAAATCAAGTGACTTATGCCATTTATTCTGGGTAAGAGGGATGCACTTTGTCATAACAATTTTCTTACTTATACCTAAGCCCACAATTCTTTTATTTCATTGAGCTCCTCCAGCCTGGTTCTGTTGGCTGTGGGAATACAAAGGGCAGGACACTTCTGCCAGTAGGAAGTCACTGAAAATTAGTGAAGTTTCTTCTGCTTCAGAGTGAAGAAGGTGAGTGATCATCTCTCAGAAGAGACGATCTCTCTGAGTGATCTCCTCAGAAGAAAAAGGGCTGCTGCCATGGGGAATGGATAGATTTATTAACCACCTTCCAATGGTGAAGAAAGCGAAAGCACAGAACTGGAGTAGAACTGAGACACGCAGCAGCAAGGCAGGGAGCAGGAGTCAGAGACCTTCAGCAGCTGAATTAGGCAGGGATTTTCAAACTGCCTCCTCTGGCTCATGAGGCAGTGCAGGGTCCGTGCTGCTGTGAGCTCTTGGCCCTCAGGCACAGCCCAGAGCTGGCTTCGGCCTTGGAGTGACCGAGCACATTCCCTGTGCAGCCTCCCCATCCCCTCCCTCCACACACACAGATCCTCACCCACAGCTCTGATTCCAGACTGGGAGGTGATTAATTTCTAGACACAAACAAACATCTCCCTTTTCCTGAGGTAAAGAGGAAGGGAAGGAGTCTCACTCAAGTATTGGGCAGTGATCATGGTTTGGCTGGTCCCCACAGCAGCAGGGCCACCTGTGAGCATCACCTGCTGTGAGGCACTGGCCTTGCTCTGCTCTCTGCATTCAGGCACTTCCCTTTCCTCTCCCCTGGTAGATATTTTTATTCAGTCAGTCAGATTTCCACCTACACACACACCTACACAGCATGGCTATGGGAAAAACACAGCTAGACTGGGAATACATCCATGGAGAACTGCAATCAGGATCACGTTCTTGTGAGGATGACTGGGGTCTGTTATTCGTCTGGCACATGTCAGGCAATTCTTGTGGAGAACACACATGGAAATGCCCCTTCAAACCAGCTTCCCTCCCTGCGTCAAACATTTTGTATGTTCTAGTGCCCCTCATCTTCTGTCCTCACTGCAAGTTTGGGGTATTTTATGCTGCGCTTGTGATTTTATTCATTGTTGTCCTGCACCTTTTATAAATGGACATAAAGTGGGCATTACCCTGGTTGTAGTACGGAAAAAACTGCCCTCCTGATGGAGGACAAAAATCCTCTAGAACCGTTTCCTCTTTTCCCCCTCCTTTCTCCTTTTTGTCTTCACTCTGCATGTGCACCATCCACTCCCTGTCCATTGTTTTCTTCAGAGGACGAGGAGTTGGAGCTGCAGCCAAAGCTAAGTGTGAAAATAAACCAAATAAACTCACCCACTCCTCCCAGAACCTTTGAGGGAATTTTTGATCAACTGATCAACCAAACCTTTGCCACATCCAGCCCAGAGAGGCCGTGCAAGGAGGGCAGGTGAGGGCAGGGCCTCCCCAGGCCTGACTGGGGCTCTTCTCCTTTGTGGCTGCAGCGAAGGCGGCGCCGTTCGTGCTGCAGAACCTCACGGACCTGGAGGTGAACATCAGCGGCAAGATCCTCCTGGAGTGCAGGGTCAGCGGGACACCAGAGCCACAGGTCACCTGGAGGAAGAACGGCTACCCCATCTCAGCAGCATCAGGTGAGCTCCTGCTCCCCAGAACTGTTTGGAATGTGGGATAATGGCCTGGCAGGGTCACCAGGACACAGGACCTGCGGCTGTGCCCATGGCTGGGGGCACACACGCACAAATCCAAGGATGCCAGGGCGCTGCAGGGGGCTCCAGCTTGGACTTGGAGGTCAGAGGAAGCTCCTGTGTGCAGAGCCAGCCCAGCACACATCTGCATAGCCCTGGGAAATCAGGGAGCGCTGCTCAGGCTGCCTGTGTGAGACCAGAGTGTGGGCACAGACCTGAGCCCCGGGGTGCACCTGTGTCAGGTGGGTCTGGCAACACAGGCCTGAGTCCTCAGCTGTCCTGGGCACGATAAACTGCAGCAAAGTCACCCGGCAGAGGGGTTCAGGGCATCCCATGGTGTATGAAATGTCCTTTATTTCCCGCAGCACAGTGATGGGACTGTGCTCTCAGCCCCGTGGGACACAGCCCTTCAGGGACAGAGCCACCATGGGCAGGGAGCCTCACCTGTGCCCGCAGCTCCCTCAGCTGAGCCCAGGTGCCTTCCCAGCTCTGTGCCGTGGAATCCTGGGGTGTGCCCAGTTGGAAGGGACTCACAGGGATCATCCAGCCCGGCTCCTGGCCCTGCACAGACACCCCAACAACCCCACCCTGACTGACCAAAGGCTCCTGGAGCTCTGGCAGCCTCGGGGCCGTGACCATTCCCTGGGGAGCCTGGGCAGTGCCAGCACCCTCTGGGGAAGAACCTTTCCTGATCTCCAGCCTAACCCTGCCCTGACACAGCTCCAGCCCTTCCCTGGGAGCTGTCCCTGCTCACAGGCAGCAGAGATTGGAGCTGCCCCTCAGGAGGATGTTGAAGAGTGCAGTGAGGTCTCCCCTCAGTCTCCTCCAGCTGAACAAACCAAGTGCCCTCAGCCCCTCCTCAAAAGGCCTCTCCAGACCCTTCCCCATCCTTGTGGCTTCCTTTGGATGCTCTCCAATGGCCTAAAGTCTTCTTTATATTCTGGTGCCCAAAACGGCACTGGAGGTGAGGTTGCCCCAGTGCAGAGCTGAGTATGTCCTGAGTCCTCCCATAAATCATGGAGAATCCCATGTCAGAAGCTGGTCCTGTGGCTTTAATTTTGCAACTTGGACTAGGTAGGAAATCTAGGATCATCTATAATTCAGATCAGAATGTTCTGAGAGAAACTCTTTATAGCTCCTGAAATTTTATAAATAATTCTAGAGGGACAAGCATGTAACTCATACAACCAATGGAAACATAAATAAAATATTTGGAAAAAACACCTCAGGGTAAATATTTCAGCACAGTGCATGGCAAGCTGTATGCAGTACTCTTGTTAACAACAATGGGATTCATAGGCAGAACACCCAGAAATTCAAAATGTCCTTCTCTTTTGAATTCCAAGCTGACCTGTTTCCCTATTTCTACCCCAATGATCCCATCAGTGAAACAGAACTCTCAGCACAGTACCACAAATCAGGAAAAATGAAATCGGGAAAATGAAATGTAGAAAAGTCTCTCATGGGTCATATATGGGCAACCTCTCTATTCCCACTCCAGCTGGCTGCCTGTGAATCCAGGATTGCTTCACACCATTACTTTTCCAAGAAGTGCCTAACTTGAGTTCCGTGTTCCCCATGTTAGAAGTCCCATCCCTTCCCACAGCCCTCAGTAATTCCACTGAGTTCCCATTTTTCCCAGTGTATCTTCCTGCCATCAGACACCAATCCTGCATCCCTTTGCTAACTTCTGGATTCATTTCCAGGCTCTACCCACTCTAAATCAACAGCCACATTTACTGTTGTTTCATTGATGCCAAATAATTTATCCGAGCATTGAAGAGGAAGAAAAATCAGGGAAAGGTTGCCAGACCAGGAGGAGCACAGGATTAAAATGTGTCCCAACACCAGAGCCTGCATGGATGGGAGCTGACCTTCAGCTCTGTCTCCTAAAAATATTTTTGGCAGGTGGGTTATTGTGCCAACATTAACCAAAATGCCTTAAAACAGGAATTTCCATGGAAAACAACACCCTGGTGATTGAGAGAGTGAAGAAGGACGATGAGGGGCTCTACGAGTGTCGGGCCTCCAACGACTTGGGCCAGGACAGCACATCAGCCTTCATCAAAATCCAAGGTGAGCCCGGGCTGAGGGAATGCACAGTTCCAGAGGGCTCACTCGGGGGGTTTGGACACATTTCCCAACTGGTTCTACATTCACCTGCAGGTTCTGAGGAGAAATCCAACATTGAGGTGATCATTCTGGTGTGCACAGGGCTGGCCGCCACTCTCTTCTGGCTCCTCCTGACCCTCTTCATTCGCAAACTGAGGAAGGTGAGAGAGCTCCCATCCTGCACAAAGGCTGGCGTCTGCCTCACTGTGACAGCAGAGCTTAGGGACACATGTTTGGGGCAGATGGTAGAAAAACTGGGAAAAATGTCCCTGTAAAATTCAGTCCATGGTTTGTGTTGGCTTCTCCAGAGAGCCCTTGCACTTGTGATGTCTCCAGCCACTTCTGTGGAACCCTAAAATCAGGCTCCTCCCTCTCCTCTGAGTCAAACTGGCTTGTGAGACTAACAAAAAAATGCACTAAATCCTCTAAAATGAGGACTTGATTTCAGCACTTGACTCTAAAAGATATTAAAGAAAGATCCCAGGCTGTCTGCTCTAGAAATGAGCTCAAACCACACAGCTGATTTGATCTCCTTGCCCTTTTTTCACCTCCCTTTTGTGGTTCAAAATGTAGATTTGCAGTACAGTTTCAAGGAATTTGGTCTATTCTCCTGAAACAAACAGCAAAGGCAAGCCCAGCTCTCTGCTCTGCTTTCACCAAACTGCAGTCCCAGTGCTGATCTCCAATATTTGAGTAAAATTTCCCCTCCTCTTGCAAACACAGGGATTAAATTCACATTTTCATCCTTGACCTTAGTTTAACAGAGCTGTGGACGACACTGAATTTCCTCTTGCACTTCATACCTGTGCAAGTCTGTGCACAGAACCCGCCCAACCACAATTTCTCACTTTAGCAGCATCAGAAATAGCAATTTCCAGGAGCTTCCCACCAATTTTAAATTGCACTAAGTTGCAGCCATTAAGTGGAGAAGTGTGGAGAATCAACACTGCAGAACAAAACACGGTGACAATGCCAAATTATGCAGCAGGAAGTGCAGCTCCTGCAGTTCCCATGGAAAATCAGAGATTCCCTTTGGCTGATCCAGGTAGATTTTGTGTTTCCTGGCATCAAGAGCCACGAGTGGCCTCTCCACACAAACATTTGTGTCATTTGTGTCTCAGCTGTAGAACAGAAGCAGGAAGCTGCAGTGATGCATTCCTGGCTCAGAATAAACTTGCCTGGAAGGCAGGGAACTCCCCAGGCTGCCAGACAGCTCCCTCCCTTCGGAATTGCAGCGAAAATCCCCGGAATAATTTCTCCCCACCCTGTTTTTTAGCCCGATGCCACAGATATTAAAACAGGATACCTGTCAATTATCATGGACCCAGAGGAGATGCCCCTTGACGAGCAGTGTGACCGCCTGCCCTACGACAGCAGCAAGTGGGAGTTCCCCAGGGACAGGCTGCGCCTGGGTGAGTGGTTTGGGCTCTCAGCTGGGGCAAGGATGATCCCAAATGCTTCCCAGTGGCAGTGGAGCTGTTGGATAACCCAGGAAGAGCCTGTCACAGTGCCAGGGTACTGCCACCCTTGGATTTGGGATCACGGAGTTCAGGACCAGCCTGAATGGAGGGTGAAATGAGGGATTTGGAAAGACTCTGTCAAAGTAGCTGCCCCCTCTTCTCCTCGGATAAGGGAAGCCAAACTCTTGACAGAGAGGAAAGGTGCCTCCAGGTACTGTCCCTGCCAAAAGTGTGATTTCATTCCCACAGGGGAAAAAGGAAAGTGAATTTTCTTTTGAATAAAGCTATCAATTCATCAAATAATCACTTCCTTATCAGCCATCAGAACTCAGCTTTGAGCTGTAAAAAGCTCTCATGGAAAAATGAGCCACATTTCACTGAACAGCTCAGTTCAGTGGCTGATGGAGTGAGAAAATGCAAAAAAGCTGGCTGTGTTTGTACAGCGAAACTGTAACATCTGTGTGCACTGTGGAGTGCAGGGAAAATATCTGTGTTTGTGTGTGCTCTTGGTGCTGCAGCTGGAAGGAGGAGAGGACAGAAAAAAATCACAAAATCTGAGATGATGGTGGGACATAGAAACTGGCAGAACCAAAAAGCCAGACCCTGGATCAGGGCCCTCAGAGCACACCAGGTAATACAGGCAGGAAAATCCAAATGAAAGGGAAAATAAAGAAAAGTTATCGTCCTAAATTCCATTTAGTGCAGCTTTTCCATCAAATCAATGTCAATAACTGCAGGGTAAAAGGATTGTGACTCCCTGAGTGCCTTGCTGACTCTCCATGATTCATGAGAGATCAGAGTGCCACAATTAACCCAAACTCTGCCTTCCCTGGGCTGCAGGACAGCCCCAGCTGAGGTTTCTCCCCTCGATCCGTGTAGGTCAGCCCTGCCCTCAGTGAGTGCAGTGATTCCCCCTCCTCTGTTCTCTCCCGTGCTGTATTGCATCCAGGCCATATGGATAGAAATCCCTGGATATCCATATGCTGCCGGATGTGATTCAGGCTGCTGTGACTGTGTCTGTGCACTGTGCCTGGTTCTCCTGCACAGCTGAGGTTGCATGTCCCCTCGTGGCTGGTGCAGCCTGGGCTCACTCTCGACTCTTGCTTCTCTAGGTAAAACTCTGGGTCATGGTGCTTTTGGGAAGGTGGTGGAGGCGTCTGCTTTTGGCATTGATAAATCTTCAACCTGCAAAACAGTTGCCGTAAAAATGCTGAAAGGTACAAAAATCCCTCTGAGATCCTCCCCAGACTGCTCAGGGAAGCTGGGGGCACAGAGCTCAGCTCCCAGGCTGGCTGTGTCCTGCAGGGAGTGGGCTTCCATGTGGGAATTGGAAATCCTGGATGGATGCAAGGGGAGGAAATGACAGCAGCTCCGTGCTGCGCTGCTGATTAAGGCTCGTATTCCTCGAGGAAGAAAACAGCAGCTTCCAGGTCTGTGGGGTAAGGAGGGAAACAGATTACAGGGTGTAATTACATGAGATAGCCCGAAATTGGAGCTGAACCTTCCCTCGCAGCCCGGCCAGATGTAGAACAGTTCAAGGGGCTGGAAAAAAAGAACAGTGCCAGGGGAGTAAATTAGAGACATCTTGCTCGCAATTATTGAAATGAAGGAAGCTTTCCTCGTGGGGTGGAGGGAAGGAGGGAGCTCGGAGCCTGCTCTTGCAGGCTGGATTTGCACAGCGAGCCTCGCAGCAGCGAGGAATGAGCGCATCAGCCACACGCTGCCTGCTTGGGCAGGGCTTGGAGCTGCTCCTGAGGGGCATTCCAAAGGCTCAGCCCGTGCTGCCATGGCCCTGGCGGCTCCATCCTGCTGCATGACACCATTAACCCCTGCAATGCCACCAGCCAGTGACTGCTGCCACGGGCCTTGGCTTCTGCCACCAGCTGCCTCTCCTGGTGCTCTGCTACTCCCATCTCTCTGAAGTCACAAAAACACTCATTTATCACCTCTCTGGACCTCCTGGTCTCCTCTCTCTATTTTCATCCTTCTGATCATCTCCTCTCCTGCTGTTGTATCTTCTGTTCCATGCCCATTTCCAGATCCCTGAGATATCCTCGAGGTCCCTGATCAGACATATTCCCATCTCCATCCAAACGCACTGCCCTGGACAGCTCTGGGGTTTCATTCCCTTCCATGCTGCACTTCCCAACTGATCCTCATGTCAGCTCTGCCCTGCCAGCACACATTCAGCAACATTTGGCAGATTCTCCATCGTTTTACACCTCCCTCCCCCAGGGGAGGCAGCTGCCTCCTGCACTGGTCTGCCCCTCCCCAACTAACGTGCCCATAATTCATCACTTTCATGAATAAAGCAGATTGGCTAGTATCAGTCAATCCATCCAGGGAATTGAAAAGGCTCTGGAGGTGCCTGCATTTCTGCCATCTCCATGCAGTACGCTCAGGTCTGTTCTGGATTGAAGGCTAAAATTCAATGTGCAGAAATATCTAAAACACTTCTGAGCTGGCTGTGTGTTCTAGCAGATGCCAGGGGAAATCAGGAGTGATACCACCCATGGACACACCCAACACTGCTGACTGAAGGAATCTTGGAATAGCTCCTTCTTTATGACACAGTTTGGGGAAAGATTATGGGGAATCCTACAAACAGATAAAGAGGTTACACCTGTCACACCAAATCATTTGTTACATAACTGTTTCTTCATATTTAAATCTCACATGATGCAAAGGCAAAGGAAACAGGCCAAAGCCTCCCGTTGAAATACATCATGGAAGTTTTGGAGAGAAGGCTGGGAAGATAAAGCAGCACCTGAAGAACCTTCTGGTCTGAGGGTGCCTGCCTGAAAATAATGTCACTGGCCAGCCAGGGCCTCCCCTGTCAGGTGCATGGCTCACATACAGATATTAGAAAATGTATTTCTTGGGTCAATGAGATCTTACAGACCTGAGCTTTAGTAATGCTGTTTGTTCCCTGGGACATTTTGGGACACAGCTCCCTCATCTGAGGATTCCTCAGCACCTGCAGTGGAGAGCTCTGAGGTTCTGTAACCAGGTCCTGATGAGCTGCAGAGCCCAGCAGAGAAGAAGTGACACGTTCTGTGTGCTGTGGGGGCTTGCAGAGGCTGGCTTTGCTAAGCTTGCAAAACTGAGTCCTGGCAAAGGCTCTGTGGGATCAGGTTTGGGGGAAGGGACCGTAACCCTCCATAACCCATGCTCAAGAAAGGAAGAGTCACCCAAGAGATAAAGTGTTATCCCACTTCATAAAGGTCAACAGACAATGAAACGGATGAATTATTATCTGTGTGAGAGTCTGAAAAGCCAAGATACTGCAAGGAACCTGGGTGGGTTTTGTTTCAAAGGATAAACAGGATCTTGCTGTGTCCTGTTGAAAATATCCTGTTGTGTAAAGATGAATTTTCCTGTTTATCTTAAGCAGAATGTGCAACTACTAATGAATGCAAGGCTCTAATGTCTGAGCTGAAGATCCTCATCCATATAGGACATCACCTGAATGTGGTCAACCTGCTGGGAGCCTGCACCAAAGCTGGAGGTGAGGAGTCCTCAGTAAATCGGGAGCAAAAAAGAAAACACCTTTCAGACACTTTTTGGGTGTTTGGAAGTGCCTGTGGTGCAGTCAGTGCAAGTACAGCCATTTCCAGCTCTCTGCTCACAGGAGAGCTGCTGCTGCTCCTGCAGGATGTGGCCTCATCCCATCCAGGGCACCTGGACCTCTCCCACCCTTGGTGTCACCTCTTTTTTCTGCAGGCCTGTTCCCAAAAGGGATTCTGCACCGAAGGGAAGAGAATGCAATGAGGTGCCCAATTCCTCCCCATGGGCATTTCTAGGCTTCTTCTCCGTCTCCTTCCCTGCCTTATCAGGAGGATGCACCAGGCTGAGCACTTGGCTCTCTGAGCCTTCTCCTTCCCAGCACTTCACCCTCTCCGGGCAAACACAGCAGACTGTGCTCTGTGTACAGGAAACCTGGGACAGCCCTGGGTGCAGCAGGAGCAGGGACTTCCCTGGGCTGAGCTGGCAGGCCTGGCCCTGCATCATACAAAGTCCCATGAATCTCAGGCCTTTGTCACTAAAACATCCCTTCCCACACTGCCAGACTAAGCACCCGTGCCTCTTACTGTGCTTCAGCTTCAGGGAAACAGCTCTCGAGGTTGGCTCCTTGCTGCTGACCTTCAGAATCTTCAAAACCACCCCCAACAGGCAGGTTTGGGTGACTTGAGGACAGGGGAAACCCCAGAGTGAAATAAGTGAAGGGGGAAATCAAGGGAGATGGTGCACAGATCTCTCGTCATCTGAGACCCCAAACCCATCAGTTTCCAACAGCTGTTGTCCAGCCACGAGGGAAAAGGAAAGCTCCAGGGATGTAGATTTGGGAGGATGCCAGGGAAGAAATCTTTCCTCCAGCAAGGTGGTTCCAGTTCCTCGGGAAACAGCAGCCATGGATACTGCTGGGCTCCGGGAGCCATGGATGGGGAGCTCCCAAGAACTGTAGCACTCCAGACCCCAAAACCTGTGTGGGAGCAAGGGCAGCTCCAGCTGGAGGGGTTTAGGGCTCAGAGGCAGCAGCCAGGAGCCTTTGCTTGGCACGGTGAGCAGAGGGGCTGGACCACTGGGAATGCTGGTGGCTCTCCTGTGCTGACAGGTCCCTGAGGGGGCTCAGGACAAACAGGTCAACCTGTTTGCGGCCTCAAAGCCAGCAGCAGGACCAGGGGTCAGTGGTGCTTAACCAAAACAGCCCCAGGGTTCTGCTTGCACAGCCAGACACACCTCAGACACACGAGATCAAAGGCTCTGATTGTCCAGTTTCTGAGAAACTTTTTCTCCCAGGTGTTCCTCGATTTCCCATTCTCCATCCTGAGAGGGAGGTGACCCTCCCTCCTCCCTGCAGGCGCCTGGGGAAGCCTTTGGGGGCAGATCTGGAGCAGAGGGGTGCAGCAGGACCCCACAGGGGGTGCCTCGAGGCAGGCACTGCCGTGTTCTCCTCTGAGCTCTGCAAGTGCAGACTCAAGGAAAACAGCCTTGAGCTCCAGAGGCAGACATGGATCCGAGTTCCTGTGAAATTCCAGGGCTCTCCCCTCTCCTGTTAGGCTTTATGTAACCGTGTATTCCTGATGGGGACTGGTATTAAGTATGCACATACATTATTTTAACAAGGTACCAAATGACAGAATTTAACACTTTGGCAGAGTGTCTGATATTCAGCAGTCAGAACTAATGCAGTGTGTGCTTTACAATGAGGGAACAAAATATGGGGAGGCCACGTCTAGGAAGCGTTTCAAAACCATGAATAAATCACTAAGCAGAGCTTTAAAGCTGTTCTGGAATCTGCATTTCCTCAGGGCATCCATGAGGGACATTGGATTTTGGCTTCTTCAGAGCCAAATCCCTTGAGCACGGCCAGATGCCAGCCCTGAGCAGAGCTCTGGGATCAGCACTGGAACCCCTGGGATCTGGGGTTGGTGTTTTGACAAGGTTCCAGGATGTTCCAGCGGCAGGCAGAGGGACTGGGGGTGCTGGGGAGCCCCAGGGCAGCAGTGCTTGGGGCTGGGGGAGCGCAGAGCCTGCAGGAGCCCACAGGGAGCACCCCGGGCTTGGTTCTGCTGCGGGAATTCAGCATCTCCCTGCCTGTGGGCCCGTGTGCCCCAAAGGCTGCTCCTCTGGCTGGTCCCAGGGCCGCTGTTCCTCCTGGTGCTCTCCCCGGGCAATGCCGGACAAGGAGCCCAGAGCA
Organism: Donacobius atricapilla; assembly: GCA_013397315.1. Taxonomy (NCBI): domain Eukaryota; kingdom Metazoa; phylum Chordata; class Aves; order Passeriformes; family Mimidae; genus Donacobius; species Donacobius atricapilla. The sequence goes on along the minus strand of WBMY01003003.1, from coordinate 547,513 downwards.
GCCCCGCTCCTGCCCGGGACGATGCAGGAATTCCTTCCCCAAGGCCAAGTGCAGCTCTCAGCGCTTCCCCTGTGAAGTTCAAACTCCTCAGTCTGAACCACAGACCTTCTCCAGAGAAAAAGGCTCTGGACATGAAAGTCTCGGTGTTTGGGGTTGATAATATTCCACGTTTATCCACATCCCAGTCCCATGAATTCACCTTATCTTTCATTTGATGATTACAAAAAAATAAAGGTCCAGAATGCAGCTTTTCCCTTCCGTAACATCTCACCCTGCAATATAAAAGCATTTCAAGCACCTCTTAAAAACCTGCATAATCGTATAAAAGCAGCACGGAATCTACAGTGGTTTGTAGAGGAATAAGGAAGAAAGTGAAAGCATTTTCCAGGCTTTCAGAAACTTCAGACTGAGTATTTCTGCAGCTTTTCATTTAGATCTGTCTGTGGCCCTGCATACTTTGATTTCCTCTAGTGGCATCAGCTCCACCCAAAACAAACAATTGTGAAGCCAGCAGAGAAAATGAAAACTGTTCCATGTACAGAGCAAACCAACCTTAACAGCATCTGGGATTGTGTTGATCATCCTGAGTTTTCCTTGTTTATAAATTAGGAATAAATACCAACTGCTACCATCCAGTGGGGAAAACAACGAAATGTTTTCCCTTCTCTCCACATCCCTACTGGTTGTGTCACTCTTGTGTTTCCTCATATCCTCATATAATAGAAATGCCACTTATTTTGAAGAGGATTTGGTAGGATAAATTAGAATTATGTGCTTTGTGGTGCTTCAAAACTTATTTGACTTTCACTGTCTTTTTTAGGTCCTTTAATGGTCATAGTGGAATATTGCAAATATGGAAATCTGTCCAACTATCTCAGAGGAAAACGAGGAGATTTCATTGCATACAAGGTAAGAAAATGAGACTTCTCACAGTCACAAGGCAGGAAATCAACAACCACTGACAAGAGCTGGATTTGCTCTGTATTGGCACCAAAACAGCTGGGTATTTCTGTGGGTGCTTTATTTTCTCTCCACATTTCAATTTGTACAGTCAAGAACAGGGATTTTTTTTTTTTTCCCTGCAGGATCTCACTGCTGTCCTTTTCTAGCATCTCCTAAAGAATTAGTTGCAAGCACCCAAACGCTCCAGAGCACTTGAAAAAGAGGGAATTACTTGTGAGATGCTTTCCAACACAAGGGGGGCAACAAAATAGTAGTGAAAAACTGGCATTAACTGAACTAGGAGAAGGTGAACCCTCCCAAACTACAAATCTGGTTTGGGGATTTTTGTTTCCAAGCCCCAAGTGAAGGCAGTTCACCCTTCCCGCATCTGCTCATTCCCATCCTCTGTCCCTTCCCCTGTGCCAGCCCTGAATTCTGTGCTGGAACAACAGCCTGGGTCATGGATATTCTGCATCAAAACCAAGCGAATGGTTTGGTTCCCTAACAGTTCTCTGCATCCACACAAACATCCGTGCCAGCACAGCCTGGGCTGGGGTAGGAGCAGGACACAGGAGCAGAAATCCGTGCTAGGGAGGGATGGCACTGAGTCCTTCTTGTGAATATCCAGTGTGGAACAGGCTCTGTGATCCCAGCCCTGCCAGAAACTGCAGCCTCACCAAGATTTTTTTCCCAGATGATCCCAGTGTTATTATTATTATCATTATTATTATTATTAAAGCTATTGTGTACAGGCAGCAAAGTCTAGGAGGGATTTGTGTGAGTGAAGATTTTCCTGGTGCAGTCATTCAGAATTTCTTTCTCACCGTTGTTGCCATGATTGAGGGTGGATTGTGCCTCTCTCCCCAGCACAAACACATCAGTGCCCATCATGCACTCACCTTGAGGGGATTTTTAGCATCCTAAGACAGCAAGAGAATTTCAGGCTCCCTCTGCTCACCTCTCAGTCCTACCCAGCCAGCTTTCAGCTAACTCTGATGTGGAATATTGCCACAGTGAAAGGGAAATAGTAAGCAGGAATAAATAGGAAACCAGACTTTATTAGTTTATACTGAGAACTAACAAAGCCTGGTTTCCTATTTATTCCCACTTCAGGCAACATCATGTTCAAACTTGCTCATCTTCAGAGGACCCTCTCTCCTTATGCTATTGTGTCACATATTTTGAATCCTCAAGCTTTGCATCATACAACGCTAAAAATTTGGTTTATGCCTTTTCTAGTCCCAGGAAAACTCTGACCAAGCAGAGAAAAGTCTGGATGAGTCCAACAGTGATTTGACTGAACTGATCAAGAGGCGACTCGAGAGTGTGGCCAGCACAGGCAGCTCTGCCAGCTCAGGATTTATTGAAGATAAGAGTTACAGTGACTCAGAAGATGATGAAGAAGGTAAAAGAACCCTAGCTCATCCCAAATATTTTACTGGAAAGATCTCTGTCACGTGGTTAGTGCCACACACACTGGCACACACTTTACAAGCCCTTACATGGCTTGCCTTGTTCCTGAAATCCCAAATTCTTCCTCTTGCCTGTTCCCCACTCCAACTTTCTCACAAAAAGAGAGCTCTGTGTTTTGTACAAAAGCTGCTCCTGTTGTGTGAGAGGAGAAATAGGAATGTTTTACCAGACTTGTGAGGTCACTCTGTCCCTGGGCTCTTGTCTGTAAGGTTTCCCTCACTCCCAGCCTGAGTTGTTGTTTCCCCACAGCTAAATGAGTGACTAATGGACGAGGGAACTTTGTTAATCATCTGATCTTCTGCCTCAGGGTCAGTGGTGGCTCACCCCGAGCTGTGGCCCTGCAGAGGTCTCGCACTCAGCGCACAAGTGCCACCAGTGCCAGCTCTGGAGCTGCTGCTGCAGAGTTTTGCCACGTCTCTGATCTCTCCTAGATGCTGAGGATCTGTACAAGAGGCCCTTGACTCTGGAGGATCTGATTTGCTACAGCTTCCAGGTGGCAAAAGGCATGGAGTTCCTCGCCTCCCGAAAAGTGAGCTCATTCAGACTTCTTGCAGAGTATCTGATGTGAAGAAACCCAAACACACTTTTGAGTCTGAGAAATCTGCTTTTTGCTCTTCTATTAGAGTGTTGGAGATCACGTTAGCTCTGGTGGTTAAGCAGTAATTAGCACTGAAGGGGTTGTGGAGGAGCATTCATCATGTTCTTGGCTGCAGGGACTGGCGTCTGCAACAGGAGGGTTTAGATAGGAGGAGCGAATACAGATGGTGAGACAATTTGTGGAACTGCCTCATAAATAAATGCAGAAAGGGCTTGTAGAGAAAGCTCCTTTTAGTGTGGTGAACAACAACACTACTGAAAATTTCCTTGAGTTTGTCAGAGGCGTTGGGACTGTCAGCAAAGTCAGCCCCTCTTGGATCAACAGGAAGTCGTTTGTACCTTTTCAGGTAAATGCTGTGTAATCCATGGGCCAAAGTGTGCACACAACTGAGCCCACACTCACACACAGCCACCAGGGCAGCCCCCAGAAATCCTGAGCAGGGTTATCCCATCTCACACCCTCCTGGACCTGCTCTGGCAAATGTAGCTGCAGCTGCTTTTTGGCTTCTCCTAAATTTCCCAGCAATCAACTAACTAGAAAATAGGCCTCCCTTCCTTGTTGTAACTGCAAAGTTATTTCAGACAGAAAAATCAGAAAACTGAGTCTAATATTGACTTGTTCCTTGAGTTATTCTCTCTTCTGCATATCACTGTGTGTTTAGAGCAATTCCCACTCACTTCTCTGACCTGCTCCCAACACAGTTCCTTTCTTTCCCCATTCCCAAAGCAGCTGTCCTGCTCCCAGCTGGAGCAGGGGCTCCTTGCCCAGCCCCCCCTGACCCCGTGTCATTCCCTGGCAGTGCATCCATCGGGATTTGGCAGCCAGGAACATCCTCCTGTCCGAGAACAACGTGGTCAAGATCTGTGACTTCGGCCTTGCCAGGGATATTTATAAAGACCCCGACTACGTACGCAAGGGAGATGTGAGTGCGAGGAGCTTCAGTTGTTACCCTCGGGCTGGGCTTGGGCAGATCAGTAACAGCACATCTGGCAACCTGTTGTGTCTCTGGCTTTTAGGCACGGCTTCCTCTCAAGTGGATGGCTCCAGAAGCTATTTTTGACAAAATCTACACCACGCAGAGTGACGTGTGGTCTTTCGGAGTACTTCTGTGGGAAATATTTTCTCTAGGTAAGAATGGTTTCAAACCCTTTTTTTCCCTAATTTATGGCTGCTTAGCTAAGAAAAGCTTTCAACAAAAGGTGATCATGTGGGGCAGTGCTTCTGTTTCACTGAGGACTAGTGCACAGTGCAGATCAGGTGTAAAATAAAGGCAATTTCAGTGAGAACTCCACCTGACAAAGGACATGAAAACACTGGGGAGGGGGATCAAAAATCCCAAATCCTGGACCTAACATTTGTACCTACTGAAAGCAATAGAGCCCAGAGCTAAAATGCAATCCTCTGCTGCTGGGGGAGTGGGAGATTTCTTGGACAGCAACGAAGACATTTCCCATCAAACCATACCTGCTTCAGGGAACCCCAGAGCTCCAGGCTGCAGAGCCACCCTGCTGTGGGCACAGGGGCTGCTGCTGCTGCTGGCAGCCCATGGAACACAAGCACACACCATGTTTTATCCCAACTTCATCATCCACCCCACAAAATCTAAGATTTTCTAGGTAAGATAAATCTGGCAGCAGCTGCTTGGTGCAAGGACCAGCACTGGGCTCAGCCTGGGCCCTCTTGGCGGCACACCAAGGGTAGAACGTGGGCTCTGGTGGCTGCATCATTTGCAAGCCACAACATTTCTGAAAGAATAATGATGATGTTCTTTATGTACTCGAGATTTCATCCCAGGGTGCTGTTAGATTTCTCAGCCTGGCTGAGCTCTGGTTACTGTCCAGCAGATAAAGCTGTGAAACTCAGACAAGCAGCCCTACAGACACTCGGACTGTGCTGCTCTCAGATTCTCCTTGCAGAGTGGCAAGATTTGTTTTCCTGAGGGAATTTAAGAATGTCAGCTATGGCTTTTTAATCAGCATTTGCAGACAAAAGAAAACAAGAAGGATTGTCAACTTAAGCTGCTGGATTTTAAAACAAACTCTAATCTCCTTCTATCTTTAGTTCATGGATCAGTTGAAATTAATGATTAGGCTTAAGATGCCAAGTGAAAATGCAAAGTCTGGAGCTGTTTCTCTTCTAATCTTTACTTAGGGCTGGCTGCAGAATCATAACCTGCTCTCAATCCAAATCTTTGATCTGTACTTTTCCCTACTCCACATCTGCACAGCAAGCAGAAAGTTCACACCTGAGTGGGTGAAACGAGTGGCAGCTCCTGCTTTCCCTGGGGTTCAGCCCTGTTTATTGAGGGTGTTGTTATTTTGGGCTGAGCCCTCCCTGGCTCTGTAACAGCATCACCTGCTGCAGGTTTAGAGACAGCACAGAAAGGCAAAGCTCCAGAAGCACCCGGAATGCCTCGGTTTTATCAGATTATTCAGGCAGGTGCTTTAGCTTCAGCATCCAGAGACACACTCAGGGGACAGGCTTTCCACTGGGAACCAAAGGAATGCAACGCTGATGAATCCAAGGGGCACTGCAGGAACAAACTTTGTATCACTCCCAAAGGTCCTGACAGAATTTAACAGATGGCCTTTAATACTGAACACTAATACAAAGTAAAATCCAGTCAGTGAAATTCACCTCTATTTTAATCTATTAAGAAAAAAAAAAAAAAAAAAAAACA
>WBMY01003003.1:440960-541811 GCA_013397315.1 Donacobius atricapilla | reverse complement strand
AACACAAAAACCCCCCAAAACAACAACAAAAAACCCCACCACATTTTCTCTGGGTTCTTTTAACCCCTTTCTTGGCACTGTCCCCTTCTGAATTCGGAATCTCCCAAATGGCTGCAGGGGCTGCCACCCGTGCAGCAGCCTCTGCCCTGGGTGTGACGTAGATCACAAACTGCTTTTTCAATTGGTGGCACAGGCTCAAAACCAGTCATTTTCTCTGAGAGGGTTTTTCATCCAGCTCATCCAGGCATGCCTGTGGTTTGGCACTGCTCACATCTGCAGCTCAAATGATAAATATTTAATTAAGGATTTGTGTCACTGATTGAATTCTCTCATATAAAAGTTTTACAGATCATTGAGAGCCATGGGATGGAAGTTATTTGTCGTTACCACAGGGTGTGTTTTGGCTCCCATTTACAGCTGCTGCTCTCACTGGGTCTCACAGACTGAGCACCCTCTAAAAAAGGGAAAAATACCGATTAGGAAAATGCAGAGGGTAGTTTGTGTCCTTGCAGGGTCAGAAGCTGCGTGAAGGACAATAGGCTGCCTGCAGAAAGGCTGGCAGCCTGCATCTGCTTTGGTGATACACAGGGAAATCAGGACTTGGGGGAATATTAATTTCCATCTGGGGCTGAGTTTGCAATGAGCTTTAAATTATTCAAATGGGGTCAGCACACCTCGTGTCAGGTAGTGCCAGCAGTGTTTAACACATCCTGAAATCACTAATGGTACAGAATGTCAGTGTCTCCTAGAATTTCAATGTGCGCTGTTCCAAAAGCAATCAGAGATAATTATGTAAACAAGCAGTGCCTGGTAGTAACATCAGCATCTCATTATCCCACTAAAATAAAACCAAGATCAAAAGAGGGCTCCCGTATCCAATGCATGCCACATCTTTGAGCATTTTGAAGGAGATTTCCCCTAAGGAAAACATCATGTGTAGGCCTTACACCATATGTTCCAGCCTACATTTCTCCCAAGCTGTCTCAGCATTCCAAATCCAAGTTATTAGACTTATCCCATAGTCCAGATAAGGACAGTGTTGAGTGGAAGTGGGAAAGGGAGAGCTCCTTGCTTTTATGATCTGAGCTGCCTCCAGCTGGTAGGAGGCCAGCACTGGCCAAAATATAAACTACCAAAAGATCCTGCAGTCAAAAATCAATCACAGACTCATGGAATGTCCAGCAGTTGGGATGGATCTTCAAGATGACCTCGTCCCAATCCCTCCTGCCATGGGCAGGGCAGCTCCTATGAAACCAGGTTGCTCAAGGCTTTATCCAGCCTGGTTTTGGACACTGCCAGGGTTGGGGCATCCACAGCTTCTCTGGACATCCTGTGCCAGCGCCTCACTACACCCCAGTAAAGTATTTTATTCTAATACTTAACCTAAATGTCCCTTCTTTCAGTTTGTCCCATTTCTCCTTGTCCTGTCACTGTTATCCTGTGCCTTCCCTCTATCTGCTCTCACCAACATCTTGCCGTTGATCTGATCTGTGATGTAACCAAAGAGAGAGAGCTCAGATTGTGAGAGCAAGTGGGACTGTCCATCTGTGAGATGAGCAGTTAATTCCCAGGTTATTCTGAGCAGAATGACACACCAAAGGCAAGGCTGGGAAGGAAGATCCTGGTATAAAGCAGAAATGATGGTGCTGCCTTTTTCCAGCTTACATAACTCCAGGATATGCTGTCAGCCCTGTGCTCTGGTACTTGCACATCCAGGGAATTCAGAAGTGCTGTGGATCAGCACCCCAGGCTCGGGATGTCCTTGGAGCCCATTTGTGCTGCGATTCCTTCTCAGGCAGTGCTGGGATCTCAGCTCCCAGTGCAGGTTCTGCCCACTGAGCAGTCACGTTCACAGAGTTGAATAGTTCTGGAAGCAGCCACATTTTAGCCCCTTCTTCAATGCTTTATCCAAAAGATTTCTGCTGTTCTCATTGTGCCCCCAAGTGCACAGCACATGATGGTGTTTCCAAATGGGGAAAAAAAATTGCAGGAAATATGCAGGAATGTTATAGACAGATTCCTTGAGGGCTGGATAGAGATTCCATTCAATCTCCTATGTTAAGACTTGATTAAATTGTTTCCAAATTCATCATCCAGCCTCTGGGATGCCAAAATGTCCAAGACAAGAGTTGTGCAGCACAGGAAGCCTTTGCTGAGGAGGGAGGGAGGGAAGTTACAAATTTTTTGCTTTATCCACAGTAGGTTCAGTAACATTTCAAACTTTAGACCTCTCCTGAATTTTACCTGTGAGCTCTGGATTACTCAGATGCCAAAAAACTCTCCCAAACTTTTGTGGGAGTTAAGTCTTAAACTAATAAAGTTTATTTCTCCTGTGCCCTATTTTACCTTGGAGTGGTCCTGACTGTATCACAAATGCCGAGGGGACAGCGTGATTGAAATCTCTGAAGAGGCAGAGTGAGTCTGTTACAGGTTTCCAAACAAAAAATGTAGATTGTGAGTGACTGCAACTCCTTCTTCACTGGAGCTCCTGCTACTGCCAGACTCTGGGTAACCCAGGGTGCTCAGCAGAGATCCCAGTTCCCTGGGCTGGGACACAGGGACTGTGCCATCCTGAAGCCCTCTGGTTCCTCCCCGCAGGTGCCTCTCCATACCCTGGAGTGCAGATTGATGAGGATTTCTGCCGGCGGCTCAAGGAAGGCACCCGGATGAGATCTCCAGAGTATTCCACTCCCGAAGTGTAAGAGCTGCTGAGGGTGCTGGGACCCACTGTGTTGAAGTGGGGAGGAGACCATAGCTGGGTATTTTATTTTCACTAAAGCTGTGAATGAGTATATTTTGGGTGTCTGACAGCACAGACTAATGCTAAGGACAGCCCAAGTCAGCCTGACCTTTGCCAACAAGATCAGATGTCCCGTGTCAGCTGTAGTTCAAGGAGCTCAAACTTCAGATTCTGTGACAGAAATCCAGAACCAGGTTTTATTGACATAACCAGGACTTACTTCAGCAGTATCAGCAGGGCCCTGCAGCCAGACTCTAAGTTAGGTGAAAACCAAAATCCTGCAGGCTCAGCTGAGGCAGGAAGCAAAAAGCATTCCACACGGAAACTGAAACAGAATTTCAGCATGTGGAGATCTGAACCTCTCTTAATCTGACTGACCAAACCAAGCAGCAGTGGAATGAAACAGTTTGGAAGAAAATCTCCCATCCTTTCCCATTCCTAATCCCTGTTTTCTTCCTCCAGCTACCAGACAATGCTGGATTGCTGGCACGGGGTCCCCACGGAGAGGCCAACGTTCACGGAGCTGGTGGAGCGCCTGGGGGATCTCCTCCAGGCCAACGTGCAGCAGGTACTGCAGGGCCAGCCCTTCTGCAGGAAATGGGGGTTTGGAGTGGACACGTGTGTGCATGGGCAGAGGTGACGACTGTTAAACACCAAAATTCACTTCCTAGCACAGCTCACTAGGAAAATGCCTGCTGGGATGATGTTATCTACTCAAATGCTAACTTTACTTCTGATTTTCTCCACCTCCTGAACTTTGTCTCTCATTTCCAAGTTTATGTTCACCAGTGCTCTTGGGAGCTTTACAGTTACGCAGCTTAAAGCACAGAAAGCCAGGTAGATCATGATTAATTTCATAACAGTTAAACCAGTTGTTTTCTTCTTCAGTAAAAACAACCAGATCAGTTATGCAATTGTCAATTTAATTGAACAAATCAGACCCTTTCCTCCAGCTCCTTCCTGTTTGTAAACAAATTTAGTGGAGCTGAGTTGAAGAGGGCCCAGTCTGCAATATGAAGAGCTTGTGAGTTTGATTCTATAACCAAAGTAAATTGAGGAGACATAAAAATCATGATAAGGGAATAGGGCGCTTAACTGCTTCTCAAAATTAAAAACAAAAAGAAGCACAGGGAAATTTGGACAAGTTGTTTCAGGAGCTAAAGGCAGAGTCATTCCTGAGGATTGCTGCAGGGGGGTAATGACAAGGCAGAGCTCATTTCCATGTGCAGCAGCAATTACTGGGAAGGATGAGAAATTAAATCCTTTCAGGCTCCCATTTTAAGGCCTGGCTCTTCCCAAGCTCCTGAAGTTGAACAAAACCAAGCAATCTGTACATAGGCCATTGCTTCTGACCAGGACTGGAATATCTGAGCCCACATCCAGCCATCCCACATCACAGGGTTCCCAAAGTGCCCCAGTTTCCTCACAAAGCCTCCTGCACAGTAATTCTTGGATGCAGTGTGCATTCTAACTTCCAGAACTTCCACAGGGTGTGAGGAACATGATAATCACCTTGAACAAACATTACAGTTCAGTTAAAACACAATTTAGTCCTTTCTCATGACAAAGCTCTGCAGGATACAATAACCTCTCACATCTGAGATGCAGCACAAAATGAACTTTACCAGCTTTGTGCTCTTTTCTGTTATTAATTTCACAGGATGGCAAAGACTACATTCCACTGAACATCACCTTGTGTCCAGATGGAGAACCCAACTCCAAAACCTGCCCTGTGGAAGAAAACCTGAACAACGGAGTGAATCGCTGGAGTGCAGTGGAAACTGGGTGAGAAAAGCAGATGCAGGGTTGGGGGGGAAAGAAACATTTCACTGTCTGCTGTCCTCCCTTAATATGGCTGGTGAAAGAATCAGACAAATTTGTCAGAGTGTTGGTTATTAGATACAAGAGGTGACAAAAGAGAAGTGGTCCAGGAAACTGGGCTGTGTGAGGATGTAACTGAGCTACAACTGGTGCAGCATCTGCCTGGGTTTTATGCTGACCCCTCGACTTTCCTGCTTTCAGTAACAACAGCAAGAACAGACCCCTGAGTGTGAAGACATTTGATGAGGTGCCAGTGGAAAAGGAGAAGGTGATGCATGAGGTAAGAGAGGTGACTGCATCCTTCCCCAGCAGGTTCACAGATCACTCGTCACCAGCACCAGAAACACTCATTGGAGCTTTTGGAATCTGTTTGGTAGGAGAGAACTTTAAATCAGGCAGAAGATTTGGCTCTGGCATCTCACACCCAGGGCTGTGTGACAACAAAGAGGGACCTGCATTTCTCTTAACAAATAATTTAAAGAGAAGCTCACATGTGATTGCCCTGGCTTTGATCTGGCTAAGGGCAAATATTACATATTTCAAGATGTTTTTCCACCATAAGAAAGTGGCAGCTCTTGAAATGAAGTTCTTTGAGGGAAACGTGTCTAGAACTCATTCTGGCTGGCCAAGACACCCAATCTTGGTCGGGTGAAGGTGTTCAGTTCTGGGTAGACAAGAACAAGATTCAAGGTCCTGGTCTTGATTCACACAAAGGGCTTTAACCCTGGATTTTCCTCACTGCAAGTGAATGTCGTTATTGCCAGGTTAATGCCATTGCAGGGTGGGAGAGTGTTAAAGGGTTTCATTTACCCTCTGGGGGAAAACAAAGGCTTGTTTTGTTACAGAATGAGGGTTCTCCTTATTGACTTCCTCTGAAGTTATGGGTTGGATTTTCTTTTTAAAAATCCCCAAGAACAACTCCTGAATTCCCTCTGTGGTCCAGGCAGCCCCTGACTGCAGCTCTGTGCTGTCCCCACCTGCTGCCTCAGTGGCACCTCCTGTGTCCCTAAGGAGGGACCTCTGCCATGCACAAATACTCCAGGTGGATCAAAGTCTGGGGAGGAAGCCTGAATCCCTCAGGAATCCTCCTGACACAGGAGGAGAAGCTTCAGGTGGTGGGGAGCAGCAGAGGAAAGGCTCCAGCTGCGAGTCCCTCTTGGACAGAGCCATCCCTCAGAGCCGCTCCCTTGGGAAGGCTCAAGTCTCCAGCTCCAGTTTGGAAATATTTCATGTCCTGACAAACACAGCCTATTTCTCATTTGTTCTCTGCTGAGCACAAACTGAGGCCCATTATTGCCTTGCATTTTCCTGGATGGAATTTCTGCCTCTTTATCGGTGCATCTCAGGGATTAGAAGGCTCAGAAATTTCCCTGGTTCCTGCATCTTCCCACTTGCAGGATAAAATCTGTCCCTGTGGATCACACAAAGACATTTGCTAGATCAATGCAGTCTCAAGAGACTATTGCTGCCAGCATGAGCATTACCTGCCTAAGAGCTCCCTGTTCGTGGCATTTTCAAATAAGCCTTTACATGAGGGGCGAAAAGTTTCCAAAATGGATGATAATCCATCAAGAACTGAGAAATAAACGTGATGTTTCAACAAGGATCTTTTAAATCAAAATCGGTGTGTGATCTGCTTTCGGACAAAGTAAGTGTACTTTGGTTATTGAAGTTTTCTTAATTATCAACCCTGAATAATCATTAGGTTATTATTTCAAAGAGCTTGCCCAGAGCTCTCCAAGTGCCCCAGCACACCTTCCTGCCATTGTGCAATTATCTGCAATCTCTGTGGAGATTCTTTTACCAGAGATGTGTAAGCAGAATGCAGAGCAGTCCCCAGATAAACCTTCCCAGACCACGTGTTTGAAGGGGAAATAGTCTCGATAAAATCCAGAGACCAGCTGGGTTTTACTGAGGGTTTGACAGACCTCATTAATTCAGGATTTAACTTTATACTTTTTAAACTTGCTTATAAACTGATCTTATTAACAACAGAGAGGTGACCAGAGCATGTATAAAAAGGCTTTTTCTTGTTTTTTATTGTTTGATGAGATTATTTTTATATCTTGGATCGGTTTGACTGGTAAAATAAGACTAAGTAGAGTTTCTCTTCTATGTTGAGGGCTTTTGCTGTCTTGGTTCTGACAAATGCACAGATGTGCAACTTTCCAGCAGCACAAAATATTTCAAATGCAAAGAAACACCCAAAGCATTTAATATTATTAAACTACTTAAAATGAGGACTGTGATGTCTGTGTACTTGTATAAACTTAGCACAAAGTTTAACTGCAGCCTTGAGACCCAGCTTTAAGTGCAGCAGAATCACAACCCCAACTTCATTCAAGACAGTTTTGTTGGACAGCTCATAAAAAAAATCCATATAGGCCAGGGCCATCTATCTTTACAAAGCATTTGCATTTACAGGATGCTGCTGAACTTTTACTTCCTTCAAATCCCAGTGTTTCTAATTGTGTATTTCCAGTGGGTATTTAAGGAGCTTTTCCTTGGAGGAGTCCAGCCAGAATTATTGGATATATTCTTTATGAATCTCAGTCTATTCATATCTCAGCTATCCTACGTACATGGTGCCCATATGTCAGGCTTAATAGCAGTTTCAAATTTGAAAATGTCAAATTATTTTTTGATATGTTCATTTTAAGGGTGCTCTTTGGAAATGTAGATCAAAAACTTTAATGTCATAAAAACAAGGGAAACGTTCCCAGGCTCCAGAGCAGCATTATCGGGAACACGTGGATAAAAATTGATAACACAGGCCTTGATAAAAGAATATCCTGAAGGACTGGTGGCTCCTACAGCAGTCCCAGGTTCCAGATATCCCTGATGTTCCCTTCCTTTTGCTCCTCAGGAGTCCGACAGTGGCATGGTGCTGACCTCGGATGAGATAAAAAGCCCCAAGAGGTTGGAAATCCGTTCCTGGCCCTATGGGATCATGGCTCTGGCGTGAGTACTCTGGGGGATTTCTTTTTCAGTTCTTCCTTTCAGAGAAATGGTTTGGAAATTTGCAGTTTTGTTTCTGCTGCCCAAAAGAAACCTCTGGATATCCAGGCAGGCTAAGAGGAGATGAACTCTGAATTTCAGCCCCATAACCAGAAAACCTTGGTACCATGTTTTAAGATCAAGGGGCAGCAGATTCTGCTAATGGGAAATGATGGGAGGAAAAAATGAGAATATAGAGCTCTAATTTAGCTGTTTGTTCACTGCCTCCCCAGCGGTCTCTCTTAGTGATGGAGCAGAGTTTGAAGAACTTGATTCATTAATCCAAAAGCTGACATTTGTAATTATATCAGTGTGCATATTTAACTCAGACAGGAGTGGCATCTTTGCAGCTCATGGGATGTGAGGAAACTTCAAATGCTTGTGCATAGTAAAGAGCAGTCCAAGCACTGCAAAGCAGTGCCTTTACCAGAGCCCTGGTTGCTGCATTTGCTTTATCATCACTGTGAGACAGAACTGCAGAGAATTCCTAAATCCCACCACCTCTGTGATCCCTGCGCTGTGTTGTTCACGCCTGGTTTGCAAACAGAGGCTGGGACAGGGTTTGCTGTATGTTTATCCACTCAGACTACAATACAGAAGATTAAAAGCTGATTTTTAGCTTTTTGCTCACAGTTCTTTGTATTGCAGTGACAACCACACAGGCAGATGTGACCCAGTAGTGAAAAACTTCCTAACAGTAACCCATTTCACTGATTCAAATGTCAACATGAGGAATTTCAAAGAATAGATGCCCAAAATATATATAAAAATAAATTATTATGTAGCAATTAGTTCCTTGTCACTTCACTTAATTAAGCTAATTACTCCTTGCCTAGAGTTTTCTCTGAAATCCACTGAGATTTGCATGAGCTTTCTCTGTATTGAGGAACTCCATGACCTTTCCCAGAAGAGCAGTTGCTTGTTCTACACCAAGTCACCCCTTTTCTGCATTAAAGAAAAATGAGGGATGAGAAGGAGCCTGGTGCACTTCTGGATATTCTGGGAGAGCTCCCAGGAGAGGGCATGGTCAGAGTGTGGCAGTTTTGGAGGGGTTGACTCTCACTCAGAGACAAAAGCAGGTGGAAAGGTTTTTGCCTTGTCTTTTGATGCCTTAAAAGCATCAATTCCCTGATGTTTGAAGGCAGGAAAGGAGGAAGAGGGAGAAGAAGAGAAGGAAAAGGGAGAAGGAGCAGAAGAAAAGGGAGAAGATTTCATAAGGAAAGGTGGAGAACTCTAACAGGAGCATCAGAATGCTGGATTGTACTGCATGGGAGTGTGGCCTCAGGAATGTTGTTGCCCAGCAGTGTTTTCCCTGTAGCAGTGTCCCAGGGCTGGACCTGGTGGGATTAGCAGAGATCCCGATCCGTTTCCACGTTCTGATCCCCTGCACACACCCAGAGCGCTCCTGCCAGCACAATCTATTGCCATGGAGACCAAATGGCAGCAGCTCTAAAAACAGGAGCCCAAATGTCAGGAGCTGCATTGCTGTGATGCTTTACCTGGGCTGATTCACCTCTTCCTGCATGATGTCACATTGACACAAATCCAGCACACACACAGCAGCCTCCCTGGTGGGATTTATCCCTCTGAGGATTTCTGTCACTCGCCCCTGACAGCTTTTCCCTATTGCATTTCTCCTGTTTGGATTAAGAGTTGGCAGAGGAAGGTTCTCTCTCTGCCCCTTCTAGGCTTTCTCCTGAAAATCTGAAAAGTCAACAGCCAGCCAGATGTAGAAATACAAAAATTCCAAAACAGCCTGCTCTTTAGAGATTTCCAGGAAAACCTGAACTGCTATCAGAGCCACTGGGAGTGCCTGTGGGGCTCTGTGGGGTAGTGAATCCCTGCCTGACCCCACCATCTGGGCTCTCCCCATTTCCACTCAACATTTCCATCCAGCACGAGGTTCCTGAGCCTTTCTGTGCCAGGCAGACCCTCAGACCATCCCAGCTGAGCCCACAACAAGCTGTGCTGTTGCCTCCTGCTGCCCAGGCCCTGGCTCATGGCACCCACAGAAATGTGCCTTTCCTTGTCCACATCCTTCCCTCAGTGTTTGAGGTCCAGCTGAGAAGGCATTTTTGTCAGCTGGCCCCCTTTTTTTTTTTTTTTTTAATCTTGCAGACCCTCATTGGCACAAAGAGCAGTTTCAACAGTGCAGAGCACCCCAAAGCCCTCTCATTTGAGGACAGGACACCCCTGGGTGCTCCTGCACTGATAAGTGGACAAACAAGGCTCCAAAGCCTGTAGAATAATCTAGAGAGGTCAGGAGGGAGTGTGGGTTTAACAGGGGAGATAAAGTCACCCTTGTTAATTGTGTATCTCTCTCTATCAAAAACATTTACCCTGGATCCTTTTCAAAGTCTCTCTTTTCTAAAACAAAACTGTTCAAAGGCTTAGCATGTTTTCCAAACCAGGGTGGCTGCATTTATTATTTTTCCCCAAATCTCACTGTTTATTTATCCTGCATTCATTCCTCTGTTGAGTTTAAAATTTGCCAACAGCACACACCATGGAGTGTCAGTGTCAAGAGTTTAGTGAGGATGAACCTGATACTCGGGGTCTGGGCTCACTGTTAGGCTAACCAGGTCTGAGCTTTTCCTACTGCTAAAATAGAGCAGGAAAGTTCTGAGTGTTTTATGCTGCTGAAGTAGAAAGTCACAACAGTAGCTGCAGTGAGAGATGGAAAGATTGTCTGGGATAACAACACGGGAATCAGCATTCAGGGAAGCACAGGGAGCACAGAGGGATTTAATGATAGGATGACTCTGGTGTCAGGTTCCATCTCATAATATTATCAGGCTACTGCCAAGCACTGCTTTAAAATCCTCCCAGAGACTCTATAATCAAGTTATTGTTTAAGATGACAAAAGGTTTGGTATCTGCTCAGCTGTCCTCCCCCAGCTCTTCCCCTTCTCCCCCCAAACCCAATTATCCTCTGTTGCTCAGAAATCCCTGATCTGGTTCTGGCCCAGGCCCACGAGATCAGCTGAGGCTCAGCTGATCCACTCTGGGCTCTGGATGCTGCATCCACATCCCATCACTGAGGGCTCTGCCTTTGCCAAAACAAGCTGGGCCTAAGGCAAGGCAGGAATACTGAAAGGATGGATTTTGCTCAGGAACAGCAGGCATTCATGTCCAAACACAAAGAACACAACAAAAATACAGCCAGGAGTAGGCTGGAATTCTTTCTCACCTTCTCAGAGAAATGAGGCATGGAAACATGTTTGCTCCAGGGCAGAACGGAGCTCAGAAATAATAAATGCATTTATTGTTGTGTCGTACAGCACCTTGCACTATTACCTGACTTGAGCTCTCCAAACTAGAACTTGGAATGAGTAGCTACTCAGGAGTTATGTAGATCACTTTTTTTTCAAGGATTAGGCACTGTGCTTACAGTAGCAAGAACTAGAAGGGGAATTGTGGGAGGCTGTGGATTTGACTGCAGTGTTTTCCATCCCACTGCTTTTGGACAGGGCCGGCTGAGCAGCCTGGCCACACGTGTGAGGGGACACGAGGGTGGCTTTGGCCTGGGAAAACTTTATTACTTGCACTTGGTATTTCAAAGTACTTCCAAACAATGAACTCCTGAGCCCAACCCCTTGAGTTCTCCTTGCCAGCAGAATGCTGGTGCACTGGTGCTGCCAGAGGGGAACCCAGGATGAAATTCCTCCTCTGAGTGCACAGCACTCGGTTGAAAATGTATCAAAGAAAACTGTGAATCAGTCATAGTTACCAGAAGGAAAAAATAGCCCTTTTATTTCTTTAATTGCAGAAAAATTAAAATAAAAAAATAAACATTCTGAGCCTCATTAAACACCTTTGAAAGCTCCCACAAAGCCCAGAAGCTCCTACATGTTATTAGGAGATGTAGTCATGAGACAAACTGCTCTACTTGGCAGCAATCAGCCCAATTTCTCATCTTTCCCTAAACACAGTTTCTGAACATGGCCAGGTTTCCTACATGGACAGAAAAGTCCATTAGTTTTTCCTACTGAGAGCAAAATACTTGGGTTTCTTACTGCAGAGCAGTAGGAGCTGCTGCACTTGGGGCTGGAATCCCTCCCTGCTCAGGGTGATTTTCCTGCAGCCATCCTTCTTTCTCCACAGTCCTCTTCAAGTCATTGACCCCAAAATTTAGATTAACAGAAACTGGCTCCCTCTCACATAAAATAAACAGCTCCACTAATGGTTTCCCAGCTCTTTGATGGTTTCAGTATTTTTCTACCTCCAAAATCTCTGGTTTGTACAGTAGGAAGAAAAAACCTCAGTAGGTCACTCAGGCCTTCCAGCTACCGCAGGATTATCCTCTGTGTATCTTCTAAACAATGTTGGCACCTTCAGAAAACTAAAAAGTTTGTGGATGATTAGTTGATATTCAGGCTGTGTCCCCAGACAGGACACCTTGTGCAAGGACAAATGAGCTCTCAGGGGGGTCACTGCAACTGGGGACAAGTGTGGGTCAGTGGGCAGTGAATTCCAGCAGAATGTTGTGGCGTTCCCACCCTGATCCTCAGTGCTGGGCCATGCTGGGAACACGGGCAGGGGAGCCTGGGCTGGGATTTACCTAACCTGAGCATCTCTGCTGGGCTCCCTCAGCACCGCAGGGCAGTGAGGAAACACCTCATGGGCAGGGCACTGCCAGCCACGAGCCCCCCTGAACCAAGGAATGGCCAGCGTTTAATGAAATTACTTCATTACACAACCATTAGTGGCTTCTGGAGCTGCACAATGGCGTGATTAATCAAATCCAAGCCCTCCAGTCTGAGGGCGTTCACTGGGGGCCCAGGGAGAAGGTCTCTGCTTCACACAGGGCAGTCCCAGTGGCCCAGGCCATAAAGGGGCTTTTGGTGTCCCCTGGAGCCCCAAGCACTCGCCTCACCTCTGAGCTCTCAGGGGCTGGGGCAGCCTCTGAGATGCCAAGGACAGATGGAAAAGGGATGAGCAGCCTCGTGCCCAGGAGCAGCATCTGTACACGCACAGCAGGCACAAGTGTCAGTGGCAGCAGCATGAAAGGGAAAAATGCAAAGCCCCACAGAGAGCTTTAATTAGGAAGTGCATTTAGATGAAAGGAGTAGTATTGGAAGTTAATTGCATTTTGGTCTGCCATTAGATAGCAAGTGACACGACTTCCTTCAGACCTAACCCATCAGCTTTCTGGCTTTGGAGCAGAGAGGAGCTGGCAGCGTTTAGGAGTCCTCCAAACCCCAGCCTGATTTCAGCACCAGGCAGAATTATTCCCAGATATCCAATCTCCTGACCCACGGGGGCAGGAACCCAACAGGAACACTTGCTGGGAGCCTACAGGGGGCTGAAAATTTCCTGTTGTGTAGCCACACCAAACCCTAATAACTCAGAGGTATGCAGGTTGGGGGCCAAATTAAGCAGATACTCTCGAGCTTCTCCCTGTCTCCAGTTACAACTTAATACCTGGCAAACTGGAAGCCAGAGCACCCGTGGAATTGTCCAACACGAGTCAATGGAACTGAGCAACAAAAAGAGAATTCCATAAACAAACAGTGAGGCAAAGTTGTGGTTGCATTGCTCATGTCAGGGAAGAGTTTATCTACAGACAAACTGTTTGTGTAGAAAATGGACAGATGCCAAATCTGTAGGATACATAAGGAGTTTCCACTCAACGTTCCTCTCTGGACAATGAGGAAAAACTGAGTTGTGAACGCAAAGGGTGCTACACTTTTTGTTGAAGTTCTCAGGGTTATTATTTATTTTAGAATTTCTGCTCTGCCACTCCACAGGTTTGGTTTCAATGCCTTGTGCAGGTCTGAAAGCACAGAAACAGCAGCTTTGTTCTATAAACTCTGCAGCAATCGTAGAACCCAAGCTCATTTTGGGCATGCAAGACGTGCTGGGCTGGCTCTTGCAGCTCAGGCTCACTTCTCAAAGCTGGAGATGCAAACCTGCCATGGAAAGCCAGCCCAGCGGACTAAAATCAGACCCTAAATTAATCAGCCCCTGTCTCACTGCAGCTGATCAGAGCTGCAGCTGTGTTATGTCTGATTGAGCTGCACAAGAGCTTCACGACTGATGTGCAGAACATCAGCACACATTCCCCCACAGCAGAGAGCTGCAGGGCTAGACAATTCACAGATGGAGCCTCAGGCTGTTCCTGTGGCTGTGCACAGAGCAGAAACCAGTGTTCTGCTCCAGCCAGTGCTCTGAACACCTGGGATCTTTCCAGAAACAGCAAAACTTTTATTTATTTGTTTGTTTATTTTACTATAGTGACACTGGTTCTATCAGCCAGTGACAATACCTGCAGCCTGTAGGAAACCTGCAGCTTTTGACAGGTTCCAGATTCAGACACAAGAACACAACTTGTAAAGTCCCAGCAGCAGAACCCAGCAGGGCAGATTTACCCTTTCCAGCTGAAGGGAGCTGTGTGTGGCCATCCAACCTGCTCTCTCTGCTGTACCATCCCAAAAACATAACACACACACGGTTCCTGTCCTGGATCTGCTGTTTCCCTATTCATGGCTTTTGCTGCCCTCCCTCCCGTTGCTGTGTCTGGCTCCTGGCTGTTGGTTTGTTCCCTGGAGCAGGAACTGGCTCTGCTTTCTCCCTAAAGCACCCCAGAGAGCAAATGAGCGGCTGCTGGGGACTGGAAGCACTGCAGAAGTGCCAATAAAATGATTGTAATGAATTCTACAACTATTTGATGAACTCTTGACTATTCAGATTTGGTTTAGGGTCATTAAAATGTAACTTTATACTACTTTAAACACATATGAAGTACACACACAAAGTGCTTGGGCACTGCCTGATTTTTAATTCTCCCAGGCACATTCAAATCATTCTGGGCTGAGGCTTGAGCAGTGCTGTGATGAGTCTGTGACTGAGGTTCCTCCCCAGGAGCTGCAGTTAAAGGC
Organism: Donacobius atricapilla; assembly: GCA_013397315.1. Taxonomy (NCBI): domain Eukaryota; kingdom Metazoa; phylum Chordata; class Aves; order Passeriformes; family Mimidae; genus Donacobius; species Donacobius atricapilla. The sequence goes on along the minus strand of WBMY01003003.1, from coordinate 527,372 downwards.
TCCTGAGCCAAGTGCAGCAGCTCAAAAGCCACTCTCATGCTGGAATCCTTTTGAGAACCCCTCAATTATCCAGGCCTCTTCCAATGAATTGCTCAGAAACCAAAGTTGACAGAACATTCTTTTTAAGGCAGCCTATGACAAAAGGAACCTTTGGAGTTCTCCACAACCCTTGCTGACCCTCGAGATCACCTTGTGACACAAATCTTCTCAGGGTTCTCCTGCTTTTAACCCTGGGGCTGCTCCAAGTGCAGGAAGTTGCTGTGTCCCACCCTCCATCACCTGGAACAAGGGGAGACAGAGACAAAAGCAGCTGGAATGCTGCAAAGCACTGCCCTTCACCAGCCCCTGGGTCAGGAATGTTAAAGGGCTGGGGAATATAAAAGGGATTCTGCCCTGCACTGCCTGAGCGTGTTCAGCACACACTCTTGCTTTCAGTATCGGTTTAAATTAGAGTCTGTCAGAGATTATTCAGTATTTCATCCCTTATCATGCTTCAAGAAAAGTCATAGCCTTCAGTTCTGCTTTCAGAAAAGTCAAATTTTTACTGACCTGTGTCAGAACAATGAGGAGGATATTACTGTGGGTACAGGACAGGTGCCTTTACAAGTAAGAGATCTTTAGTGCACCAAAATGTGGTGAGCTGAAAGGACAGGGCAGCAGAGCACGAATTACTCCTAAATCTACTTTTAAAACACAGAGCTATTTTAAACACCTATCTCGGTTCCCTCATCCAGTCACTGTCAAAATATCACTGTCTCACAGGGTACCATGGGGGTAAATTGATCTTTTTATATTTTTACTTCTTAAAGAAATACTTTTGACCGTTAATTATGAAGCCAGGGTGGATCCATCCCAATGTTTGTTCCCAACAGGCGGAGAGCTGTCAGCAGGAGCAAGGAGTCCATCCTCTCTGACCACGAGACTGTCAAGTACCAGCCAGCAGTGCAGGTGGAAGAGGACACCATGGACTTCCCCCTGGAAGACTCTGTCCTGCTCCCTATGGATCCCAACCTGGAATGCCACAGCCCTCCTCCGGATTACAACTCTGTCATCCACTACTCGGCCCCCCCAGTGTAAGCAGGGCCCCCAGCCAGGCTGCACCTCAGCCTTGCCGGGCTCTCTGTGCCCCCAGGGAGCCTGGGTGAAACAGGAGGGAATTCTGCTGGGAGAAGGCTTCCCGTGTTTCTTCTGGCACAGCTTGGATGTGATTAGAAACAATTTAAGAGCATCTTCTCTCTTCTCTTTAAAGGCCTGTTGCAAGGTCTGCAGTGAATTAATAACATTCTGTCTGTGGTAGGAGCTGTAACCCTGAACTGCTGCCACTCCTTCCCCTTGGCTGGGGCTGTTCATTGGCACTGGCAGATCCACAGGGTCCTGCATTCCCATTTCACTCCATGAGGGTCATGCCAAGCTGGGTGGGAGCACAAGATTCAAGCTGCTGGCCCTGACACATTCTGCAGGCACTGGTTTGGCCAGTGCTGGAAGGGATCTGTTGAAAGCAGCAGCTGCACATGAATGTTTTGGGCTTGGAGAGAAGCGGAAATTGAAACACCCTTCCTAACTTGGGAATTCACCTCCTGTAAATATTTCTGAAATATTTTGCAATCCAAGCTATTTTAGTCTGGATTTAATCACTTCCACTGCCCAGAAGATAGAGTCCTAAAGATGGCATGGCCCAGAGCAAGCTGGAAGTGCTCATGTGCTCTTTTGGGCCAGCAGGGCACAGAGTGTGCTAAATCTGATGCCCTGGCCTTTCCACTTGTTGAAACAGCAGTTTATTCCACAGACATGCAATAGGGAGCCTTGCTGGAGATGCATCTGTAATGGGTGCAAGGCAAAATCACTCCCTTAAGTAAGAACTTTCTCAATTCAAACAGAATTTCCCAGCTCACACACATACATTTATGTGATTGTGCAGAAAACTCTCATGACCAGCACGAGAGTTACACAAAAACTCACGCACACCCTTGAGGCACCAGCAGGGCAGCAGAATTTTGATGTTTCCTTTCTGCACACAGGCTGTTTACTAGAACAACACAGAAAACAAAACAAAAAAGCATTTCCTCTGGACTCTGTGGTGGGTGCCCAAGGGTTTGACCCTGGGGATTCTCTCCCTGTTAAGCTGCAAACGCTTGTGACACACATTTAGCTCTGACTGTCTTGCCACGGTAAATACTGGTATCATATGCAAAGCCCTTCCTGGGTTCAGGGTAATTCAAAGCTTTTGTTACAGCAGGACTGAAAGGATCACAAATTCCCACTTGTGAGACATTCACAGTGGGTTTGCCCCTGCCCTAGAGCTGTGTGGCAGGGACTGTTACAGGCGTGCCCAGGTGCCCTGTGCATCATCACAGCAGCCTCACAAATCAGCAAAGAATCCTTAGCCTTTCATCTGCTCTGTAACAATCAGAGTTGGCTTTAAAATTAAGAAAGGGAAAGATCTCCAGGTTGCAAGGAGAAAAAACCAAGATGAGCAAGATGTTCACTGACAGCGAGGGCTGAAACTTCCCGAGCTACAAACTGAGACATAAATGGCTCCCTGTGCAGTTTCCTCCAAGCTCTGCACAACCCTTTCCTTTTCTTCCTTGATTTGACTTCTTCAGCACAAAACAGGATTTTTCTTCATGATTCAGACTAGAGGGGGATGAAATCCAAGCCTTGCAAAACGATGATGTTACCTTGGCAAAGACAGCTGCACACCCTCGCAGCAGCGAAGGAAGTTTTCTGGATGAGTGCTTGCAGTGGGCTACACTGAAAGAATCACAAACAAGCCTCAGGTATTATCAAAGGGGAAAACAAATCTCCAAACCCCACACCACATTAACTGTGAACTCTCAAGTATCTGAAGGATGGGCTCTGGGGAACTGTACTGCTTCTTCTCCTTGACTTCAGAGTTGCTTATTAATCACCTGCAGTCCCTCCAGAGCCCCCTGCTCGTGGTGCACCTGCTAGATAGGTGTGGGCTGTAGTTGCTTTATGGTCATTTTGCACTGCTTTGTATTTTAGTACCTATGTATTAAGTAGAGCTGGTCATAGAAGAGAAGAAACTACTGGGAAAGAATTCTGATGAGCCCCAGAAAGCTCATTGGATTGGTTTTTCATCAAACACTATTAGCTATCTATAGCTCTGATCAAGTAATCAATCCGTTCTTGTGAAAATAAATCATTGATGAGGCAAAGGAAAAGAAGGTGCAGACAGTGTGTGGCTCTGCTGTTGATGGCCTCAGCTGGAGATGTTTGTGATTGTACCTTGAGCTGGAGTCTGAGAAAACGGTGTTGAAAAACCTTCACTTAGGAACTTTGAAATGTAGGAACCAGACCTGCACGTGTTCTCTGCGTTTTGAGGAAGAATGGGAAACTCTGCTGGGCGAGCTGAGCACGTGGCCCCCCGTTCTCTGAAGGATGAGCTGCAGGGGGTTCTCCAAGGGCACAGGAGCGCGTTTGGGGAGTGGGACCGTGGGGAGCCAGGGCTCCTCAGCCCTCAGTAACAAACATCAGCCCTCTGTGCCGCCTGAATGGTGCAGGCGGGCACAGGCTCCACTGCTGGAGACGTCTGAGCCCCTGCTGGCACTGACAGCCCCAAAACTGGGGGCTCCTCTGCACTGGCAGAATCGAGAACCTCCTGAGCAGATCCAGCGATGGAAGGGACTGACTGATGTTTGGGCAGCTGTTTCCAATGTTAATGAGTGGAAGATTTTTTCCTCCTTATAGTAAATGTAACAAGCAAAAGTATTGCCTAAAAAGTATTATTGAACATATCCTATTTTATTTACTAATATTTTGTTTGTCCTTCTCTCACCTCCCTTAATTTAATTATTGTTCTCTTCTTCCAACAATGTATATAGTGTGCCCTGTAGCAACAAATATAGTAATTCATTTATATGGTAAGATTTGTAACATTTTAGTCCAAAGAGAAAGAAATACCCAGATGTAACAGAGTTAAGTATTGTACTAAACATTTCACTAATGCTTGCAGGCCAGGCTCCAGTTTACAGTGCCCCACTAGTGCCATGGCACAGCAGCTCTCTTGGCTGGGAGTGTCTCTGCCTCTCACTTCTTCTCCACATTATTTAGTTTCAGTTAGGAAACAGGAATCTGGAGGAATTTGGCAGGTTTATCTCATTCCTGGAAGTGTCACCATGTGCAGCTCATGTTAAAGGTGGGGGATTTCCACTGCCTGGATTTTAATTGGAGGCTGGTGGATTGGCTAAAGGATCAGAAGGGGTAAATTGTTTAAATGATGTGATGTTTATTATTTTTTCAGACTTCTCAGGGATTCTTACTCGACTGCTGTCTGCCAGCTGCTTTCTCTAACCTGAGCTCAGTGGGATCTGTATGAACATGTACCTTTGTTTGCTTTGATGGTGCTCCCTCCTACTGCTTTTGTGTTCCTGAAGCCCAGAGAATCAGGGCAAAGGAGCTCGGAGCTCCACGGAATTGCCTTGTCTCTCCAACAATCACCTCCCACTCAGGTGTCTGAGTGCCTTCACCTGCATGTCCTTGTTCAGGCTGGTGGTTGTAACAATCTCCTGTCTCCTCTTTTCTCTACTTTTCATCTGTTTCTTGTTATTTGCTCTCCCAGTCCTTTTGGATTGCTTTGCTCTGCCTTTTCCATAAGATCAAGTATAGGATCATTTCACTGCTGTTTATCCTGTGCATGCAGAGGCTGAACTAGATAATCTAAAGCAACATTTTCACATTAAATCTTCAATATATAGCCAAGGAAAACTAGTTTGTCTGGAAGTCTCTTTGTGTCCTTCCCTGAATGGGAGAAGCTTTTTTATCTACTGATTTTTCAATACTGGTGTCTGGAGCAAAATATTAAGGCTGGTGACTGTGTGAATCTGATCTTTCCCAGAGTCCTTTTCTCAAACAATGAGGTTTCTGTTAGGTTCTCCCAAGTTATCCCCGCAAGAAGGGGCTCCCCAGCAACATGTATCCCAAATATCTGCCTGGGATATCAAGGAAGACAGATAAAACTCAAAGTCTGAGTAATGGTGTCAAACAAACCTCCTGACTGCTGCAGGTGAACACACTTCGGGCTCCTGCAGACCTCCACTGACATCCCACCGACACAAACCCTCCCTCCACTCACCTGCTTGGCAAATGCCAGGCCAGCCCAGAGTATCCAGGTGTTTCTCTCATTGGATTTGCTCTCCTGTGCACTGCAGGAATGTCAGTTTGCCATGAAAGCCTGGAAGTGGCCAGGTTTATGGTTTATCCCCTCTCTGACCTTTCACGTGCTGCCTCAGTTTGCAGATTCCATCCGGCCTATCCCAGCTCTGGGGATGTGAGCTGCGCTCCAGGATCCCTCAATCCCACCAGCACCAAGGGGACACACCAGGAGCTGTTTGCCGGCAAATTGCTACAGAGCAAGATAAGAGTCATCAGGTTTCCCTGAACACAGGAATTGCTCAGGATCAGTATCATACTCACAGATCAGCCTACAGGGTTTTTTTCTTATCATACAGTGAATGAAAACACAAAAGGCAGCAAATTTTTTTTTTCCTCCCTGAAAATGTAATAGCCAAACACTGGGATCCATTTTCCTGGGTTTTTACTACACCACAGAACAGGAAGGATTTTGCCAAAGTCATGGCACCAGCACCATCTTACACAAGTAAAATTCAGGGGGGAGTTTGGGATTTGGCCCTCTCAGTAGTCAGGCAATGTACAGGGGACTATGGAGGTGTTGAGCCCAAGCACTGGGTGGTTTGTTTGACATTGTTATTTCCATTTTTGTGAACATAGAATGGAAAATTTGCTGGCCTGGGTCAGTTGGGACCACAAGAGTTACAGGGAGAACAATGTGGGATGCACTGAGCAGTGCCCTGTTCTGGTAGCCCTCAATTCATTTTTCCTTAGACCTTGAGTTGTCAAAGCAGCGACTGAAAACTGGGAAAAGAAACAGTAACTTGGGACCTACAGAAATAAACTAAGGAAAACTGGGAAAAGCCAGGAACTTGGGACTTACAGAAATAAACCAAGTGCCATGTTCAAACCACCGAGGAATGTTTGTCTGCCATGTTCCTGTCTGAAGAATGTATGCACTGAAAACAACACTTTCTTATGTAGTCAAAAATTGTACTGTATCTATTAACCAAAAAAATAAAAAGATTCTATATTTATACAGCCCAGGGCTCCTTTGTGTCATCTCTTGGTTTGAAAAGTGTTGTGCTTGAAGTAGAATAAAAATAAATAATGCAACAGTTTTGAGAGATTTTTGCAAGGCATAGATCTCATCCAAATTTCTACAGGGGGTTCCAAAGTTAGGACAGAGGCTGCCACAGTGCTCAGAGGGAACTGCCCACTGTGTTTGCTGAAAAGATTCACAGACCTCTGAAAAAAATGGGGAATTTGCTGGAGAAAGGCACCAAACCAGCTGCTGCCAAGAACACAGACATTGTGTCTGGTTACTTCCAAAATGTCTCAATAAATGGGGCTGTGAGAGAAGAAAGAATCACAATTCTGCCTTCCAAGGACAGCCCATGGTCACCAAAGCGTGTCAGTACAGAAGTCTGTGAAGATAATCTGCAGAACATGAGGGCATCTGGGGCTTGTTCAGCCTCAGAATTCCAGATTGTGGATTGTTGTGTTGGATTTGGCTTGCCATAATATTCTAAAAAGAACACCATTAAGTAAATACTTCCCAATATGTCACTGAATTCTCTTTTGAATAAACTCTGCACTGTTGAAATACAGAATATTGCATGCTCTCCATTTGTAGTGAAGGTTTAACGTTCAGAATGCCAAGGGAAAAAATCTCCCTGCTCCATCCCAATGTGACAGACCTGCTACCGTTTTCCTCACCAACTGGCTGGTTTTTCTGGAATACTATTCCCATTCCTCTTTCCACTTTGGTGGTGCAGTGAGTAACTACCAGTAGAAAAAAAAAAAACACTTTTTTTTTTTAACATAGTGACAAATACCAGTTTCTACTCATGGCTTAAAATAAATACTGGTATTAGGAAACAAAAAAAAAGAAGTGTGTTAGAGTTTCAGAGCCATTCTTCCATTAGCAGCCGTGAAAGTTATCAGGCTGTGTATTTTGCCACTCACATTAAAACTATGAAGCACTCAAGTCACTTCAAACATTTTAGTTTCTCTTCATTCCCTGTTCCAAACAGTCCTAGAAATAAGTGTCTAAATTATACATGTCATTTGAAATGCAGCAATCTCCTTTCATCCCCATAATGAGCAGGAACATTCTTCTCTGTAAACTAAAGGATGTTTTAGTTCCTTATGTAAGGCATGAGTCACCGCGAGCTCCGCGCAGCGGAGCCGCCTTCCCGCAGAAACCGCCGGATTAAAGAGGGGAAGCAAAATATACAAAATTAATTCTGATTTGCTTTTAGCACTAAATGTGAATTATTAATCACACCCAGCTTGAGTTACACTTGTGGGAAGGACCTTGCTATGGCAAGGCTCGGAAAGGAATTTGGGGAGAAAGGACAACGTTGGGAATGCAGAAATGGACACTCTGCTCGTAGGCCTTGGCCAGGGCATGTAACTTCTCCATCCCTTACTTTTGCTGGATGGGATGGAAAAGATTTTTGTTTTTACAGCAGCAGCACGTAGAGAGGCCAGGTCAGAAAATCTCAGCCTTAACTATCAAAGCTTGGTGGCTTTGGGTGATAAGAATCCCAGGAGAAAATAAGGACTAGCAAGAGAAAGATTTAGGATTAAGATAGGCAGATTTGGTGGTGGTGGCATTAGAAAACTGAGAAGAGAATCCAGCTGATTTCCAGTCAGGAGCTTTTTCCTTCCTCCCATAATCAGACTTAACTTGAGAGAGTTTATAAAGTGCAAGGGTTTAGAAAGAGTAGAAAATGCTGTTCATTTCCAGTGATTTGGACACACTGAGGCTATGAGCAGTAGATGATAACGTTGTGTCAGAACCTTCCAGTATCCCACAGCTTCCAGAGGCTCCCAGCACACATTCCATGGCCAGTCCATGGTGGCGCACAGGATGTCCCCCCCAGTGCTGGCTGCACTGCTGAGCCGGCTCTGTGTAGAGAGTGGAAGAAGCCCTGCAAGGACCATAAAATAACCATTCTTTTGTCAGCAGTCAGTGATGAGTGGCAGTTGTTCCTACAGCCTGATGAGATTCATTAAAACTCCAAGAGGAGAAACTGCTCTGTCTAAACTCCTCCAGGGCCTCAGGAACCAGAACTGAATCCCAGGAAATCACAGCTGTGGCAGTTCACTTCACCTCCCTCCATGAGGCGCAAAGTGAGACCTGTCTCTTCCTCTCCTCTCTGCAGGCAGGGAGGACTTTACTCCACATCTGCACCAACCACAAGGGCAGAGCAACGTGGCTTCTAAATACTCCTGGTCCAGATTTCCTCAAGGAGCCTTTCAGAGAGGGCTGTGGCTCCCAGAAAACAACAGGACTGAAGCTGTTGTAATATCAAATGCCAGGAAAATGAAATAAATTAGGAGAGTCTCCCATATTCTTCCTGTGAGTTTGTCCCTCATGATGCTTACCCTGAGTATGTGATCCACACAGAATCCCTGGGGCTGATTCCAGCTTCTTCTTCACTGAGCAGAAATAACACCCAGTAAAGAAGAAATATTTCCTCTGAGCTTTAAGCTGTTCACCTTCTGGGGCCAGAGATTTTTCTTCAGAGTGTGAGCTGACCGCAGAGGAGATTAGGAGATGGAGTTACTCTGTCAGACACTGCCAGGCCTGTGAGCACATGGAAGGAGCTTTGGTTGAAATGAGAACCTCCAGCACTGTGTGAAAAATGAGTAATGCTTCTAAACCCAGCAGAGGAAAGGGAAGGAATAGCTGTCCACAGGGTGCTCTTGTCTAAATCCATGGTAAGGCTGCTACAGGATTGAGCCCATCTCTTGCACACTTCTAGGGCAAACTGCAGCTCCACAGGTGGTTTAGTCAGTTCGGTGATTTCACTCAGAGTGATCTGACCCATCCAAACAAAGGCAAAAAATACTCTTTCAAATATTAAGAGTGACATCAGGAACTGTATGACATTCACTGAGGACAAATCCTGCACTTGAGAAGGACTAAACCCTCTCTGTGACACATTTTGGGGCTGACTGACCCAGCTCAGTGCAGGAGGGTCAAGTCTGGACCTCTTGAGGTCCCTTCCAGCCTGAATATTCCAACAGCCAAGTCTGAGTCACTGTTCATCCTGGCAGGCAGTAAATCACCAGGATAACCCCCAAGCCACACAGGCTTGGCCTTTCCAAACAGTGGAGATGGGGTTAGTGACTCACCTGGAGCCTCAGCAGAGCTCTGGGAACCCTGGGAAGTGGAGTCTGCTAATAATTAATGACTTTTTTTGTCTGCATCCAAACAAAAGATGCGACAACACTGATCTAACATAGCAAAGTGAAACAAAACAAATTACATTCTTCTTGTGCAAAGACAAGCCTAAGCTGGCTTTTCTAAGAAAACTCCCAGGCGATTTTATCTCACAGCTTCATGGATACTCCTGCGCCTTTTGCTTTTTCCTCCTGCTCCTCTGCTTCACTTGCCCGTTAACAAATAGCATCCCATGTTCTCTCATGTCAGAACTGATGCATTTATCACACCTATATCGTGATATTAGACATCAGCTTCTCATGTCCACTCTATTAATTGTGAACTGTCCACTTCCCTAAATCTCTTTGGGGGAAAAGATTCATAATGCCATGATCCTCTGGAAAGTCACGTCTCCAAAATCAAATCAGATTCCTGAAGTCATTATAGAAAGTTTTTAAAAACCTGAGTCTTCTCCTTTGCAGATGAAGCAGGAATTTTTCTTTCTGATGTCATGTAGGGGAAAGAGGCCCAAGCACCTGTCAGTAATGCACTGATCCTTGTCTGACTCAGACATGATGAGTATTTCTCCTTTTACCACGATTTTTTCTGCTCATACTTGTCACAGTGAAAACTTTGTAATTTCTGGGTTTTCCCTCTTGTCTTTCTTTCTTCCTCTTTAACATTGTTAAAGAAAAATTCAAGCCTGACAGCAGGCAGGATCAAAGAGACCAGGAGAATAATGAAGTCCTTGTTTACCCACTAAAGAAAACTCATCCCTGGAACTCCCATATGTAGGGCTGTGCCTTCTGCCCTTCCAGGAGGAGCAATATTAGCAGGATTATTAAAGCTAGGACTACATACTTAGTGCATCCTCAGGGCCAACAGACCAAACCTGGCATCTCTGGACACTCATCTTGGAGCAGCAGTTGTTATTTTTAAACTGGACCATTGTCACAGTGAATTCCTCAAAATCCCAAAGGTTAAGTTGTTTTTCATAACTATGCATTAAAAAAAAAACAAGGCAAAGCAACAGAGAAAAAAAACAAACCAACAAGCAACCAAGAACTTTATTATTTTCTGTGAGAGTTTTGACCTTTTATTCATGTATATTTTTCAAAGCCAGCCCTGCACTGTTTACGCCCCAAGCTAGAATGTCACAAGCCATCTTAGCAGGGAGCAGAAGCGCAGAGACAAGGGGGGTAAGGCGAGGAGAGCAGGTGGAAAGGGGTGAGAAGCAGCAATGAAGGGGATCAAGGTAATGGGTTCCTTAATCTTGTCTGCTGAAACATCTGGGATGGACAGGATTGCATTCCTCTCTTTCCCCAGAGCTTCTGAAACAAGCACCAACCCCCTCCTGACACAGCATCAAGATGAAAGTGCAGCACAACTTTACAGCTCCATGAAGGACAGGAGGGTGGAGCGGAGCCAAACCCTCATCTCCCCAAGCACCGAAAGAGCTGGATCCAAATCTGGCCATCACAAGTGACTCCTTGCCTGGGTGATGGATTGTTTCTGAATCCAAACTGCTCTGGAGGTTACAGCAGCAATCCCTCCTGCTGTCAGGATGACTCACAGCCAGCTCAGACACTGAGACCTATTGACTCAGCATCCCTCCTCTGCTGAATGAGATTTTCCTCCGTGCTGATGAGACACTCTCTGGCCTTGGTGTTAATCTGTGAATCTCTGGGATCCCAGGATGCTGTAATAAATGGGAAGTACCAACAGATTGCACACGAAAATGAGGTTGTCTTCTTCTTCTTTGTGTTTGGACCATTATTTCCTTCCAGGAACTGAGGAGAAAATGGGTGCTGTTCTTCCAGTGATGTTCTGGAGCTGGCCATGGTGCATTGCTTCTGTCTGCTCTGGGAGTAAAGACCTGCATCTTGCTGGGGCCAGTCCTGCATCAAAGTTCCTTAAAGAGCCCCAGGGAAGTACTGACCTTGCAGCTCGGTGTCTCTGGGAGCCAACATTCATCCCAGTCATGGGAAGAAAGAAAATTCCCAGCTGGCAAAGAGGAAAACAGACTCCAGATGTACTCAGGAACAAGTTTTACCTATTCAAAATATGGGTAGAATTTTTCTCTAGACTCCAGCAGATCGCAGCTCTCTAAAGAAAAAAAAATTAATGTAATATTGTCCTAAATCATGCTCATAGTTCCCTCCTCCTAACATTATTCCAAGGGTGGTACAATTAACAATAATCTATATATTAAGCGTTCACTTAGTGCACAGGTGCCAGGGACTCTTTTATTTCAGCAAGACTAACTCCCATCTGTTCTTCCAGTTTCTCCCCATTCAGTAAAGAGCAATATTTTAATAGGCTTAAACACCAACTACTCACTGAGTAGTTTGGGAGTAAAGACCGGTTGATGCTGCCCTACTCCAGCCTGATGCAATGGGAAAAGACATGAAAAGGGAAAGTAAGAACTCTTGGGAGCTGGAAAGTCCGTGCAGGGGCAGCAGGATCTTGGTGCTGTGACATCAATAAATTTTGTCACATCCAGGATTTAGTTAAGTCACCCTGACCCCCACCAGGCAGAGCTGCACTGATACCTGGATTAGTGCACAGTCACATCACTTGATTCTCTCAGATTCAGGACAGAATCTGTCCTTCAGAAAATTCCCTCCTTCCCCATTTCCATGCAAAGTGCTCCAAACAGTGCTGCAGAAGAGGGCTCATCACCTGGAGGGAAATCCAGAAAAAGCTCCCACAAAAGCAGCAAACCAGAGCAGACCATCAGAATCTGGCCTGGCTTTCTAGTTTTTCATTATTTCAGTTCCCCACTGTATTTGGGAGCTGGGAAATTTAGGAAATTCAAACCAAACAACAGTGTAGGGAAGCACATTCAGTTTTCTTCAAAGGTGGACAAAGGCTGCAAAACATTCTGTGCGCACAGAATAAGTTACCTCAAAAATATGAAAAATACCAATAAAGGACAGCATAAATCCCCAAATGGATTCAAGACCCTCCTTTTGTTTTTAAAGACTCTTCAACGTAAGCTTGAAATCTGGGAAGAAGCGCTGCATGGGCTGCATTTGCTTGCTGGGATTTATATTCTCACAGCTCAGAATCCACCTCACCATTCCCAGTTACCCCCTTTGGGTTGAGATCACTCTTTGCTGCTGCTCTGGAGGGATCAGGCACATTTCTGGTTATTATTGATAGCAAAAGATTCTCTCCTTAAAAAACAGGCCCAGAAAAGCTCAGGAGATCAGGGCAGACCTGGGGCAAGGACAGGCACAGCTGGTCTTTGGAACAGGTACAAACCCAGCTTGCAGAATTTTTACAGCTGGTTAATTCCTCTCCCCATTATCAAATGTGATGGTGAAGTCATATCAGGATGAAATTAGGAAAATGATCCTGCAAGGAGACAATTGGAATCAGGTTGGCAAAACCAGCTCTTATTGATAGAAAGTAAAAGTTCTAAACTTGAATTTTTGCCATAAAGGAAAATTTCTTTTTTCCAGCATGATTCTTCAGAGGAAGTGAGCATAAGATATATTCCAGATAAACTCCCATAAAAGGAAAAACTAGTATTGTACTTTAATTTTAAAGCTACATCCTCAAAAGTGACAAGAAGCATCATATAAAACATTTCTGGTGTGGTGTTGAAAGAAAACCACTTCCCAGGAGAAGTTTGTCACATATGCCTGCAAAGAATGCTTGTTCGGACTCCATTTTAATGAGGGATGAAAGGGATTGCAAAGAGAGTCAATGAAATTTTAACACGGCTTCAATATTTACATTTGCTGGTGAACATAATTTGCTCACAGAATGACTGGAAATGTTATAATGACACTTCATATTTCAATATTTTTGTGCCAGACAGATAAGAATGTGTATACATTTGCAAAATCATTTCAATGCATCATCACCTCTTCATGTGTCTTACAGGGCTGAAAAAATGTGTAGAAACTTAAAAAATCAGTAAAATATCAACTTTGATCAATGGAGAATAGGCACTACTTATAAAGTGAGGCACTCTTCTTCACAGGACAGAGAAATTACCATAGCTCTTTCCTGGAAAAGTTATGGATTATGGGTATAGATTTATTAAATTGTTCAGACTTTTGTAGTTTTTTAGATGAAAGAGCCTGTGCAGGGGAAGGTTTGGTCTGTGTTAGATGATATCTGCAGAGGAAAACTCCCTTAAGAAAGATTTGCAGAAGGCAAAAAAGAATGTGTTGGATTTTTCCAGAAGAACATGTTAAAATCTTCAAGTTTTTAGGCTTTAAAATCCATCTAGAGGATTGGATAACTGACTTTTTTAGGGAAAAGTGTAAGGTTTCACCCCAGCCACTTCAATGCACATCTAAAGGGAGAGAGTCCCTTTGTCACCCTGCAGTTGAACTCTGACAGGACAGACTCAAACCCTGCCACACAACAGCTGGGTCCACTTCATTAAAACAGCTGAGAAATTACAGTGAAAGAGCTGAGAGCCTTGAGAACTGAGGGCTGTGTAGAAGAAACTGAAAGTAAGACTGTGTGAGAGTAAAAGACTGAACAAACCCCTAATTATATTACTGTAAAAATGCCAAGTATCTTAAAAATAATAATTTTGGAAGTCAGAGGAACTGGAGTTTTGCATTATTTCGTTAAGTTAATTTTGTAAATTATGTGATCATTTCTGCTGAAATGTGCATTTCTTTGCCAGGTGTGTCAGGATGCCACCCACAGCACCTAAATATCAAACCAAAAATACTTTTCTGAACTGTGTGGCTCAGTATTCTCTGATAAACTTTGACAAAAGCACCAGCCAGTGCCATGTTGAGTTAGACTGTGGAAAGGGAAATTTCTTGGGTCGCAATCTGTAACCAAAAATGTGTATTCTGTTTGCCATCTGTTGAAACCAGTTGGGGAGGTGTTTTCTTTATCTGTTGTATAACCCATCCCTCATAACTCCAGGGGGTAGGGGGTGGGAGTGTTCTGTTCATGGGCAGCTGTTAAACCAGCCGGGGCAGGGTTCTTTATCCCTTCCAGGACCCATCCTCCCTGCAGGGATCTCTGCTGCTCATGGGCCATCGAGGCTCACGGCATGGCTGAGAACATGACATCATCCATGGGGAGAGGCTCCGCCCAGGGGGAGGAGCCCAGCATTCCCACCTGGATAAAAGCTGGGATTGGGAACCCCAGCACAGCCTGTGTGCACTGCATTGCCAGAGAGAGAGCCGACCCATCTCACTGGACCCTTCTACAGGATCATCTCTGCTCCAACAGAACCACATCTGGCACTGCAGGAGGACTGAGCTGGGCTGCTCCCAACAGCCTGACCAACAGGGTGTCAGGTCGTGTTCTGACTCTGTCAGTGCTTTTCTTTTTTTGTTTGTTTGGGGGTTTTTGTACTACTACATTTTTTATATTCCTAGTAAAGAACTGTTATTCCTATTTCCATATCTTTGCCTGAAATCCCCTTTATTTCAAAATTATAATAATTGGGAGGGAGGGGGTATACATTCTCCATTCCAAGGGAAGCTCCGGCTTTCCCTGGCAGACACCTGCCTTTCAAAACTAAGTCAGGAAGGCAAGAATATCTGTAACCACCTTTGCACTGTCCATCAGTGCACACAAAGCCCTAATTTCTGCTTTGCTCCTGAGCCAGCAGCCTTTGGGCTGTTCCTTCTTCCCTCTGAAGACAGAAGCCAGCAATAGAAAATCCCCAAGAATGGCTGGCAGGGAGCAGGCAACAATCCTGGCCTTCCTCAGGATTCCCAAAATGCCAGCTGTGTTGGGATCGGTCAGGGGATTCTTGGTTTTTATAACAGTTTTTGTGCAGAGATAAAATACCTTTAATTCATAAACTCAGAAGCCTGATGTCCACTGAAAAAGAATGGAATTCCCTTGCACCCATCCCAATCTTTTCCTTCACTCCCACAGTACTTCCAAGGCACAGCGTCCTTGTTTGCAATCTTCTTGCTGGCAATGCTTTTGTGAGGGTGCCTGGAGGCTTTTGTGCAGGCAACAGCAGTTTGTTATTTCAGTACCCACTCCTGCCCTTGGAAATTATTAAAATCCAGGACATCTTTGGAATGGGAAATGAAATGTGTTCTCCAAAAAACCCCTAAAACTGCTCATGTTGCTGGCAGCTATGTTAAAACAAGGATGTTCAAATAAAATTCCTATTAAAAAAAATTGAATTGAACTTTTCAGTGGAATTAGATTTTCCTGAAATTTTATTAGCTGGCAGGTTCATAAACTACAACAGAAACAAAGCAGGAAAACCAAATCATTCCTTATGAGCTATAAAAAGGTAGCAAAGGGGAATGAAAAAAGGGAATATTTTGAAATATTAAGTCTACAAATGGGAGTTTTGTCTTTCTGACAGTAAATGGCTCCTACAGATTTGTTAAGGTTATAAGCTCATAAAACCTTGGAGTAAAATGAGGTCTCAGCTAAATTCCAACAGGACTCACAGCTCCATTCCCATCCCAGCGCAGGAGGGGATTAACAAGGCCCCAGGCCATCCATCCCATGGTGGCACTTGCTTTTCCCAGGGGAATGGCAGAGGGATCCCAGCAAACTGCTCTGGGAACAGCAGGAAAGCTGGGATCCAGCCTTGCACAGCAAGTGTTCCACTGGGGAATGCAGCCACCAGCCTGGCCGTGGCTTTGCACATTCCCCAGCCACACATCCCAACTCCTTTGGGCCTGGACGTTCCCTGGCTGGAGCCAGGCTTGGCCAAGGAATCCACCTGGCACATCCCTGCACATCCCAAGCTCTGTCACACACCAAAACACTCCCCATGACCTAAAGGTCCCTCCTGGCCTTGCAGGTCACAAACAAGCAAATAAGTCTTCAGCTGACTTTGAAGAATTTCCTTTTGCTCCTTGTAGGATTAAATCCTCAGGGATTATTTTGCCTTCCCTCCTCCTGCATTTCAAGTTAAAACCATTTTGTTCACCTGCTCTCCTTGAAGTGCCACTCAGTTATTCAAACCACGCTGCTCTCCAGAATAGGCTGCATTCCAGAGTAGGGAAAAATACCCAGATTTCTGTAAGGTATTTTGTAGAGAAGAATGCTCCGGTCTGAAAAGCACTGGAAAAAATAGATTGTTTTCAAAGATTTAATTGCAACTACTCTTGAAGGGCAATACCCAATTCACTGTGGCCCTCAGTGCACACACTGCTCATCCCCCCAGGATCACAGGCTGGAAACTCCCTCAGTTGCTGCTCTGCAGGTGAATCCTTTGCACTGGGAGCTTATAGGAATACACTAAATATATACAGCTGCTTCTATTTATCAGCTTTGTTCCGTGGCTCTGAACTTACTCAGCAAAATAATCCAAACAATGGCTTTGCCTTTGGGAATTGGTTGTCATAAACAAACGAAAGAGAAATGAAACAGTCTGAGGTCAGTCAGTCCTTTGACCAGGGCACAGGATTCAAACGTGTCTGAAATAACTCCATGTCCCTAAATAACCAGGAGCACCTCTGAAGCACTGTTATAAGTGTCTGGAAATTAAGTCAGAGGCTTGCCGTGGAATCTATGGATTATGGGAGAGGATAAGTGGTCATTCAGCAAGGTTTACATCCTCTTATCTATAGCACTCTATGGTAGAGATAACATTATGAGCTTCTTGCTGTCCCTTCATTAATAATATCATTAATGCTAATACAGATTAATACTTTTACCAGAACAATCTTCCAGAACACTTTGATCATGTTTGAAGAGTAATTTCAAGCCAACCCCTCCTTTTCCCAGATCCTGTGAGAGGTTCTGACTCTGCATCAGCTCCACCTGCAGCTTTCCAGGAGCAAATCTGGGAAAAGGAAAACTGGCAGGGCATAGGAGGTCCAGACACATTGCTGGTTACTGTTCCTGCCCAGTAAATGCCTTTATAATTCCAGATAATGACACAATTGCATGGGGGCTGTGATGGGAAGGGTTGCTGTGACATAACCTCTCCAAAGCGTGCATGGAACATTGTCGTGCTGAAGCTGAGGGTCAGGCTGCCCTAAATCCCAACATTTGTGCATGTTCAGCAGTGACTCATGAAATTATGAGCCAGGGCTGGTGACCTGCAGGAATTCAGTAAGAGCCAAAGGAGAGCTGAGCATTTGTGTGGGTAATTAGAACATC
The DNA here is from genome assembly GCA_013397315.1 of Donacobius atricapilla. Classification (NCBI taxonomy): domain Eukaryota; kingdom Metazoa; phylum Chordata; class Aves; order Passeriformes; family Mimidae; genus Donacobius; species Donacobius atricapilla. The sequence continues at coordinate 510,028 of WBMY01003003.1, read as the reverse complement.
CACATTTAGAAGGGGTCAAAGAAATACAATATTAGAGGGGAAATAAAAGCCCATTGGGATTCAAAGTCAGAAAACATGAGAAAAAAATTCCCAGAAGTTGCTTATTATATTTTTATCCTATTGGCAACTTTTTGCACCTTTCCCTGAAACCCGTGGTCCTGGAAAATGCTGGGTGTTAAATGTAGCAGTAGATGGGACATGGAGTTCTTTTGGACAGGTTTGAATCCTGTGCTCTCATGTAACAAGCAACTTCAAAATACTCATTGTGAAGTGAGAACTAAAAGTTCTCATCCCCATGTCCTGATAGTGAAGAAATAACTTCCTCAGAAGTGCTTCACTCTACAGCGGGAAGTGTCTGTACAAGCTGGAATAATCCAGACCCATCCAGTGCCCTGGTCTGGAACACTCAAGCAGCATTTGCAGAACTCCAGCACCATGCACTCTCTTTTTCCTATATTCCCACACAGATACACACAAGGTTTTCAGAAGCTGACTCCTTAAAACTGGAGGCCACCATTTGCTCATGGAAGAGCACCTGGAAGAGCAGAGGCAGGAGCAGTGGGGATGCATCCTTGATGACAAAAATCCCACCCCCAAGGCTCTTTCTCTGATTCAATTCTTTCTTCCCTTTTGTTGAAGTCAGACAAATGGAAGAGCTGCACTGAGGAGAAAATCTCCGCTGCACAGGGAATCACTCACAAAACCATTTAAATACCATCTGCCCTGGCTTTCCTAGAACTTGGTCCCAGCTCAGGACGGTTTCTGTGGGGCACAGCTCAGATTCGCTCTCAAAATACAGGTAAGCAATCAGGGAATGGTTTGGGTCAGAGATCATCTGGTTCCACGGGCAGGGATGACACCCAAATCCAGACACGGTCCTGCTGTTCCAGGATTTTCCTGCCTCCCCCAGGACGCAGGGCTTCCTCCTGAGGGATTTGCTGGCTTCCACACTCAAAGGCTGGTAGAGAAAGCAGTTCTGGAGACATTTGATTATGGCAGCCCTTTTGTTAATTCTCACAAGAAGCTGAATATTAATTTGGCAATTTCCCAGGAACATTGATGCAGGAGCTGCCACAACTGCAAGGTGCTGTGCTCAAGGACTGCTCCACAAATCCCCGTCTTGATGGGTTCTGAGTTTTCATCTTTTCCAGGGGACAAGAAGCCATCAAGGAAATTGCTGTGATTAATGTTTTATACGCAGCATTTTGAGGAAGGGCTCAATACATGTCATCAACAAATCTCTATCCCACGGAATCACAGAATATCCTGAAACAGAAGGGACCCACAGGGATCATCCAGTCCAAGCCCTGGCCCTGCACAGACACCCCAACAATCCCAGCCTTTCCAAAGGCTCCTGGAGCTGTGGCAGCCTCGGGGCCGTGCCCATTCCCTGGGGAGCCTGGGCAGTGCCAGCACCCTCCGGGGGAAAAGGACCTTTCCTGATCTCCAGCCTAACCCTGCCTGGCCCAGTCTGGGTAAGGGAATGGTGTGAACAGCACCCATGGGAGGTTCAGTGCTCTTCCGGGCAGCACACACAGTGTAGTAATTCAATCTCCACAACTGCTCATATTGCCTCCATCAAAGAGTGGTTCCTGAGGTTTTTTCCTGACTTAAAATACCTTTGAAAAGAACAAATTCACTGAGCTAAAATAGACTAGATGGACTCTGTTAAGTCTGTAAGAAGTGGAGACCTGAGTTGCTCTTACATCACTGTAAATCACTGTGAGCCACCAGAGAGTTTGCTCACACAGGAAAAGGGAACCAGACCCTCATTTTAGGTTCTCCTGACCATTTGTGACCCCTGTTTTCAAGCCCAACAATGCATGCCTGGTTTCAGGCATTCTAATAGACAACGCCTTTTATTTTTATGTTAATTTGTCCAGCACCCATAAAGTTGGCCCGTGGTTAATTAGAGAATTCACTGGAGCCTATCTAAAGATTTTACAAATATGAACACATTATCTCTTATTGTATCTCCTTTCCCTGCCTATTAATCTCACAACAATTAAAGTAAATGCTTCTTCAAGAAAAAACTTCTAGGAAACTCCATGCTAAAAGGCAACAATTATTCCCAAGTTCATTCTTAAGGGAAAAAATAACCCAAAATGCTACAAAACCAATGAAAAAGTGGTAGAGAGAGAACATTTTGGAGAACAAGCTGCTGATTTTATACCAGGATTTGATGTTACACCAGTATGAACATTAACTGTAACTGGAAAGAGATTAAATCCAACCTTGGATAAATGCCTTGACCATCCCATGACACCAAGCTCCTTTAGCTTTGTTGTTTGAATATCCAAGGTCTAAGTAAGCAGAATAGATCCTGGAAAAACTGGAACCAAAATAATTCATGGCTCTTCCTGGAGATAAATTTGATTCCCCAGTAACTCAGCTCTATTGAGAAAAAGTTCAAGTTCAAAGAGCTTCCACACCTCGAAACAGAATGAAAAAAAACCAAGGGAATTTTTGGGTAGGTAAAAATCTCTGCATATCCTGCACTGGCCCTGAGACCTTCAAAGGCACATGGCTGAGGAAATGCTCTGCAAAACAAATCAATCCCTGCTGGACCAAATCAATCCTGGCTGAAGCTGCAGGGACTGGCCCATGCTATGGCCCAGCACAAGCGCTGCTGATAAGAACTGAAATATTTCTGAGACACTCCAGAAGTTTTTGGAGACCACACTCCAAAAATTGGCACGGGCATTCTGAGGAATGGTTCTTTACCAGCACATTCTGTTGCATGCTTGAAGGGGGTGTTTGAGACAGGAACAGGGGAGGGAATATGCAAAAGAGCCATTATCAACATTTACTTGCTCTTCCACAATTCAGTGGAGCAGCACAAAGTAAATTTAGCTCTGAGAAAAGGCTTGATGCAGAATCCTGCAGAACTTGGGTCCTCTCAACAATACCGAAGGTCAAACTTGGGAATGAAGAACTCTTGTCATAGTGAGGATAAAGATCAAATATAACTAATATTCATTCTCTGGAACATGATCACAGACAGTGGTTGACTTCATTAAACAGCTTCTCTGGTCAGTTCTGATTTTGTGCATTGAAATAATTCCACAGACGAGTCAAATGGATTCAAGAGAAATGGCCCTGAAAATTGAACTTGCTCCTTGTGTAACTGAACATTGCTTTTGCAAACTCCCCTGTGGTTTTACATGGAGACAGAATCTTTCGGCATCTCCTCATCTCAACTGCTCAATAGTGGGATTTGTTCAAACACTGCAGTGCTCCACTTTATCAACACCATAAAAAGGCAGAATTCTTGCACAACCCTGTCTATCCATAGAATATTTCACCTCCCTGGGGAAGGAATTTTATTCGTCTAAAATCACCACATTTACAATGAGGCTGGATGAAAACACATCCAAAAAGAGAACCCCCTCTCTCTTATTGATTTTTTGTGGTGTATTTCATTTACCTGATCAGTACAAAGCATGCAGTTGGCTGGCAACTTGCTCAAACTCATTTTTCCCCAGTGCAGAATGAAGATTTCTACAACACAAACTGTCCTGTTAATTCTGGAGCTGGGCTAGATTAGATTAGATTTAAAGTCTTGGAAAAGAAAATGAGCTTCAGCCACAATCTTGACACCAAAATAAAAATGTCTACATTTATGTCGGCTGTTCAGAGCCCACAAGATAAACACAGGCCTAATAATCTCATTAGGAACTAATTCCATGAGCTGGACATTCCAGGGATGACCTCACTGATAAACAATCCCAAGAATTTATTGCCTGCTTGGACTGTACACTGGAAATATCAGATGAGAAAAGAAAAGGATAGGTTTGAATTACAGTGCATAAGTAAGTTCTACTGCTGTAATCCTACTTCTCTGCTATTTTTGTAATCACAGGAGTGTTCTATTTCATTTTCCCCAAGGTGAATGGCACAAAGGCATATGGAATAAAATGAATTTGCCTTCTTTAGGACTATTTTATCATCTTACTTTACCAGACGAATAATGCAAATTTCTTATCTCCTGCCCAGCAAATCTTTGTAGCCTTTATTCTACATTATTGTGGATGTAGCCATATACACAGTCTCATACATACAAATTTAAACAGTGAGAACAGTATTTGAAGAACCAAGGAGCAAAAAAAATGAGGTGGGTTACATAAAAATAGTCCTGATTACAAGGCAAACAGCAACATTATCATAAGGGCAACATTCACTCAGAATGTGCATTTATATTAACTCTTTTTAATAGATATTTCCTCCCATTTTCTTTCATTTGAGAAGTTGAATTTAAATTTGGTCTCTGTATTTGCTCACAGAATAAAAGTTTGTCAGAATTGTCACTCACTCTGTTACCCCTCTAAAGAAAAACTGGAGTCATTAGTGAACCAAGTGCTGACCTGGAACCAATAATTCTCTTTATTAAACTTATTTATCCCTACCTAACTAACAAATAATTACAGAAACAAACCCAGATTCAGAATATCCATATAAACAATTAAAGAGATTTGTTTCAGTGAGAAGACAGTGAATGCAGTTCTGGGATGGGAAGCTATATCCCCAAATCCGCCACTGCAGCAGGAGCTTTGACAGGACTGGGTGAGGGATGGAGTACTTCTGACAAGGCACAGTCCCAGCAGTGAGAAGTGAATGTTCCTGGGGTTCCATGGCCAAAGGGAATCTCTCTGGTCCCAAAAACCCCAGGCATGGTCAGTCGTGCAGTCAGTGGCAAACAGCAGGAATGGGCAGGGGCAGGAATGGGCAGGGATAGGAATGGGCAGGGATAGGAATGGGCAGGGGCAGGAATGGGCAGGGATAGGAATGGGCAGGGATAGGAATGGGCAGGGATAGGAATGGGCAGGGGCAGGAATGGGCAGGGATAGGAATGGGCAGGGATAGGAATGGGCAGGGATAGGAATGGGCAGGGGCAGGAATGGGCAGGGATAGGAATGGGCAGGGATAGGAATGGGCAGGGATAGGAATGGGCAGGGGCAGGAATGGGCAGGGATAGGAATGGGCAGGGATAGGAATGGGCAGGGATAGGAATGGGCAGGGGCAGGAATGGGCAGGGATAGGAATGGGCAGGGATAGGAATGGGCAGGGATAGGAATGGGCAGGGGCAGGAATGGGCAGGGATAGGAATGGGCAGGGATAGGAATGGGCAGGGATAGGAATGGGCAGGGGCAGGAATGGGCAGGGATAGGAATGGGCAGGGATAGGAATGGGCAGGGATAGGAATGGGCAGGGGCAGGAATGGGCAGGGATAGGAATGGGCAGGGATAGGAATGGGCAGGGATAGGAATGGGCAGGGGCAGGAATGGGCAGGGATAGGANCAGGAATGGGCAGGGGCAGGAATGACCAGAGCCTTTGTCTCCCAACACCCCAGAGATGTCCCCAGCACCACGAAGCTCAGGACCAGCCCTGCAATAGCTCCAGCTCCTGAGAACAAAGCAAATCTCCGCCAACTGTAATCCCCAATCTTGGCCAAATCCCTTTGTTTTCACCCAGATGAGCAAATTCTGCTGCTCCCTGTGCTCGGGGCAATCCCTGTGTGCAGCGAACTTCATCCAGGCAAACTCCAGCTCCTGCTCCGAAGGTGCCTGGGTACTATTTCCAAAATAATCACACTCAGAGCTTGTTATTTTTAGGGCATCGAGGAGAAGAATGTGTGTTAACTTCAGGCAAAGCAGCATCGATTAAATGCTCTATACCTGGGATACGCTGGCAGTGCTGGGGACAGGTTTGCCGCTGCCCAGGCGCAGAGCAGGGAAGGAATCAGGACTCCCCTTTGTCCCGGTGCCCTCCCGGGGGCCCGGCGGAGCTGCCCGCGGCTGTCGCGGGTTGCCATCGCCGCCCGGGATACGGGAATGCCGCAGCGCTGCCCGGCAGCGGCTGCAGGAGCGCCGGGCTCCCAGGGACATCCAGCGGCGGCACCGGGAAACTCAGGGTGATGCTGGGGCCCCGATGCTGCGGGGCTCCCGCTGCCACCCACAACCAAGAGAGCTCCCCGTGGCACACACGACTCACTTCGCTATTTCCAGGCGACAGGCAGAGCTCTGCGAACCGCAGATCAAAAATAAAAAATAAAATAAATTTTAAAAAACCCCAACCAACCAAACACAAAGGAGAAAGGCCAGGAGCAGCTTTGGGAAGAGGCTTCTAGGGGCTCAGAGCACCCAGGAGCGTCCCGTACCCAGCGCAATGAAAGCCGCCCAAATTCCGGGCTAGATTTGCATATTTAATTTCATTTATGCCCTTTGCATCGCCCCATGGAGGCTTCCTGACAGGTGTCTGAAGCCGCGCTCCTCCTCCCCTCGGGGCTGGGGCAGGGGCTCGGAGGCGCCACTTCGGTCTCGGTGTGACCCGCACTGGGTTTGGTGTCCGGCAGCTCCGAGCGGACAGACACACAGACAGCATCCCCCGACACACAGAGGCTGGAAGTGAGCAAAGCCCACGGGAAATCGGGGAAGGAGCAGAAACCCACAGGTTAGCCACTCCTCCTTCCCTGACAGCATGGACCTGTTCAAGATACTATTTCTAAATGGAAAAGGTAAAAGTTATTATTAATAATTAATTTTTAAAAGGTAGAATTAAGAATTTTATCCCAATATGAAGAAGCCCAAGCTCAAGCCCTGTCCTTCCTGTTCCTCATTCCCACAGATTCCACCCCCGGTACCCAGGCTCAGCTCCCCCAGCCTGGCAAACTGGGGCTGGACATCGCATTCCAAAGGCGCTTTGGGCCTCTTTCTTCTAGAACTTTTCTGCAAATAAGTGGGAATTAATTAAAAGGTTTATCAATACCTTACGTGCCATTTTTTGGCTGAATCATTGAGAAAGTCCAGCTCCCTTCCTTCAGGAAAATTCAGTTTTCCCAGGCTTTTCTTTGCCTTTCTCCTACAGAGCCAGGGTGGGTGGAATGTTCTCAATGCTCTATTAGCCAGGTCAGCAGCTTTAATAATCCCTTTGTATTTATGATTAAATGTCCTTCTTCGAGATTGCAGGTGCTTATGTTACTGTGGACAGGAGATTTTAAAATTTTCTTCCTCACCCCTCAAATTTTGTTAACCTCTACAAGTCATGAAGGGGGAGAGAGGCAGGAAAGGTTTGAGCTTGTAGGAAATAATTTTTCATTCTGATCTTTATGCTTAAGAGACTGGGAGGTTTTTTTTGTCATGAAGTGTTCTAAAATGTCAAACTCTCAAAACAGCAATTATATTTAATGAAAAGCAGGCTACTGTGATCTGGGGCCTACCTCAATATCTAATAATTGAGTTAATTTTAAAACATTGGCTCAAAATAAACTTGTAGCTTCAAAGAGAAACGAGAAGCTGATGAGAAATCTCTTGGAGCAGCATCACCACTGTAAACAGTGAGGTCCAAAATGGGCTGAATGCAAAAATTCACATGGATTGGCACAAAATCATTTCTGAGGTCCTGAATTCACCGGGGACTTTGATTTGTTGGGTTTGGGTTGGCAATTTTTTTCAAAATTGTCTTCTAGACTGCAGAAAACTCATGAGTAATATTTAATCTTCATGTCTGGGGATGGGATTTAAAAGTGCCCTCTGGACTGTAACTAATTCAGTGTAACACAAGCACAGTCAAGGCAATGAAAATTCTGTCCTGACACTGCCAAACTGGCTGGGGGAGAGTTCAGGTGGAAACTGCACCTCCTGTGGTTTACAATGGGCTTCTTTATTTCAGTTTCTAAACTCTTGTGTCCAGGACTTTGAAGACAAAGGCTGTTAATTGAGTTCTAGGGGGTTTGGGGAAAAAAAAAGAAGACTCCAAATTAACTTTATCAAAGTGTTATAGAGTAAAATGAAATGTAATTAAAGTAAAATGGCCTGAAGAATATTGCTAATAGTCAATGCTTTTCTTTATATAACAGCTGGGGCTTTCTTTTAGCAATTATTCTAGTACTTTCTGTACTCATTATCATCTAGCTCTGGTAAGTCCTCCAGTGGTGGGATGTGTGATATCTCTTTGTGGTTTGGGTCCTTGTAGTAAGTTAAAGGTTTTAAAATCCAAAGGAATTCACTCATGCCATAGGTAGAGTTGTTCAAATCGGAGTTCTTTGTGTTTAATCTCTATGAAACCCCAGATTTCTCCTCAAAGATGGACTGACTTCAGCAAGACCTTGAGCAAAGCAGACAAACTGAAGTTCCCTCAGATAAATATGGCCCATCTGGAATTTTGAGCTCTAATGGGCCTCAGAGGCTGGAAATGAAATTCCTCCCTCTGGAGAGGACAGTGTGTGCTGGAGCCTCCTCCACTCCCAGCTGGAATGTTAACGTGACCTGCTGGGGGACTCTTGACTGAGCTCCAACACAAACCAAACCCAGGCTGAGCTGTGTTCAAGTCCCTCTGGCAGCAGCAGCTTTCCCCTTCCTTCCTGGAGCAGCTATTTCCATGCAGATCCCTCGGATCCATGAAAGCTGATGTTACCTGGTTTCCCCTGCGTTAGGTGTGATCCCGGTGGGTTTTATCCTGTTCCTTTGGACACAGCTGCTGTGCCCTGAGCCAGGCTTTCTTTTGGTGGAGGACTGAGCACTGCAGCTCCCACCCAAACCTTGCTCTGCCAAGAGCTGCAGCATCCAGGCGCCGCTCCAGCATTGAGTGAACCTTTGCAGATCCCAGACCTGAGGCTCCTCAAATACAGGATTTCTATAAAGCACAAGCTATTAGAAAAGGAGCCTTCAAAACTTTTGGGGAGCCTGGAATTGTTAAAGGCACCTGGCTGAACTCATGGGGAGTGCACAGGGGCCAGCGCAACCTTTGCTTCCACCCCTCTACAGTCAAAGAATTTAATCTGGCCAGGTGGAAATATTCCTGACTCAGCCATTCAGCTTTGCTGGGGAGGAACTAGAGAGTGCTTGTCAAGCTTAGCCCTAATCTACTGAGAAAAGCTGCCATGATCACCTCAGAGGAGCTTTCCATCAGTGTGATGTGGAGTTACATCTGAGCCGAGGTAACAAAAGCCAGTTTGGTTCATTGTGCTGCCCAGGCTGTTAAATAAATCCCTGGTCAGCCTTTCATCTCGAAATCTGCAGTGATATTGCACATCATCGGTGCCTGAGGAGCAGCCAAAGGGTTTGGGTATGGCAGAGGCACTGCTGTCCTGTGGGGCTGGCACTCCTCGGACAGCTTTGGATCAAGTGATCCCCCCGTGCTGAAGGCACCTGACCACACCTGACAGGTCAGATGCTAAACTCACAAATATTCTGTTCTGCACAGTTTAAGTGGGCGCTGATTGCTTTGTCACCTCTCAGTACTTGTCTCTTTATTTTTAAAAAATTTTCTGGATCCTGGTTTTTAATTTGCCTTACAGGGGAAATTTTGCTTTCCAGCCTCATTGCAACACATTGCCTAATTGGGATGTCAGGGTTGTCATTGCTTCATGCTACACCCTCACTGGCCTTGGTACAATCTCATTCCAAATGGTTCAGGTAATCAGTGTTTCAGTTTCTATAAGTTCACAAAAATTCTTGTTTCTGAACTCTTCTGGTGAAGTGCAGAAGTGCATTTACAAACGCACACAAACCAGTCCACAAAACATTTTTTGCTACCTGGTAGTTCATGAAAAATTCTAACTTGCCAATGACAATTCCAATTGTATCATCAGCTAGCAAAAAAAGAAAAATAAGATTACCCACTACAACTTTCAGTATTGAGTAACTTTAGAAGTGTTTGGAAGGTCTATAGTTTGTTCTGATATTATAGTAATTACATTCTTCCAACAAAGCAGGCATCAAAATAAGAAATCCCTCCTTTCATCACAGTCCCTCAGACTCCATCAATGCCTTCTGGTGACAGCAGAGGATGATTGCCTGTGCTTAAACCTGCAGTGGCTCTGAACAAATTTAATGAATACTTGGAGCTGTTGAAGATTTTCTGTCTGAAATTGGCCTCCTGTCATTTAAAAAGTAACAAAACTAAGGGTAGCTTAAAACCATGTTGAGGAGAAAGTCAAGGTCTCCTGTACCGGAACTGAATTGTACTGGGAGGATCTGTGGATTAGAGGTGAAGATGCCTTGTCTCTTCTAGGTGAATATTCCAGATGTGGCAGCACAATTGGGCAGGCAGCGCAGTTTTCAGTGATTAATGCTTTGTCCTTTGGCACCACCGCTGCACTTCAGCGGCTCTGACTTCCCCATTTAAATGTAAATGCCCTCAGTGAAAAGGCAGTTCCGTGGCACTGCCGTAAGTTTAGCAGGAGCTCCCATTGTGACGCCTCTTAATCAGGACAACTCCTGCACAAAGGTGACTGACAAGGCAGCCCCTTCATCCCCTGGAGAAATCAAAATAGGTCACTCCATAATTCCAGAATGTTTTGGGGCACCAAGTTCAACAAGGCCTTTGTGAATGAGATAATTCAGCCAGTTCCGCAGTTTCCCTAGCTCAAGATAAATGTGTTCCTTTATCTGCAGGTTTATTACTATTACTCTTCTTAATGGTCTGAACTACTTCTCCAGTCTTAAAGATGTACGTTTTAAGTGACCTGGCAGATTTCACATCCTCCCACTTCATCCTTTGGATCATTTTTGCCTCAGACTCAGCCAGGTGCAAAGCAATGATTCTGTACTGGGTACGGGCCCTGCTCTTGGCTCTTTCCACAGAGAAAGAATGGGGAGATAGAAGGGAGCTGTTTCTGGATAACACATTTAAATTCCTTTTACATTAGCTATTTGTGTGTTCATCAAGTATTTCTTCAAAGTGATCAGGAGAAACTATTTCCTTATCCCTGGATGCACCACAGGCAGAGTTAAATCTTTGAGGAACAACCTGTTACTGCCACTGAATCACTCCCTAGCTGCTGCTACTCAAGCCCTCCCAGAGACAAACTAAACCAATTCCCAGATGCTCCCAGATTCCAGCTTCTGAATGAATTTCATTCCAAGATGTAGTTTATTTTCCATGGTTAGGATGAGGCTCTGATGTAGTAGAGATTTTAGCAATGCTCTGAGTCATGCTGGGCTCCAAAACCTCTGCTGGCGACTAAACTGATAAACCAGGGTGGCTCTATCATCTCTGAATCCCACTGCAGGAGTTTGAGATTCAAGTCTCACAGAGACAGAGGCAAGGAGAAAACCAATCTTCCCCAGTGCAGACACAGAAAGGTTGAAGGAGACCCTAAAGCAGAGGACACGGGGGTAATTTCATCCAAAACAGAGATTTCAATCATTTCAATTTGGCCCCACTAATTACTCCAGTACAAGGTTTGTTTTGAAATACAGGATGAAGGGATGCCCCATGAAAATAAGAGGCTTTGTAGATAACACTAACCAAAGAGATGTGACAGAGCTGCTTGAACATTAACGTCATTCACAAATTACTTTTGAGGCTTGGAAATAATATTTGCTTTCTATTGGGATGTAAGAAACTCTGTGACCATAACTGTTTTAACCTTCCTACTGCTCCAAATGCAGTCTCCTAAAAGGGACAACTCTCCCTCAAGTCAGGGGAAATGTGGATTTAAATATTTATCCATGGAATGAACTGCATGAGTTTAAACTTAGAGGAGGTGGCACAGGATGGACACTGCAGGACTGGAGGTGGCACAGGATGGACACTGCAGCCCTGCAGGTGGGACAGGATGGACACTGCAGGACTGGAGGTGGCACAGGATGGACACTGCAGCCATGGAAGTGGCACAGGATTGACACTGCAGCCATGGAAGTGGTACAGGATGGACACTGCAGGACTGGAGGTGGCACAAGATGGACACTGCAGCCATGGGGGTGGCACAGGATGGACACTGCAGCCCTGCAGGTGGGACAGGATAGACACAGGCTCCTCTGGCTGACCATCCAAGAAGGGAACTGCTCCACCCACTACAGCACTGTTGCCTTTTGCTAACAACAACCTCCAGAGACCTGGGAGGCCAAAATTAGGCAGAGCAGCTCAGCTGACCCTGGGAGATATCTTCAGTGTGCAGCAGGCAGCTCTATATTTAGTCCCAGTTCACGTCACTTGTCACACATGGGGATGCACTTTACCTCCATGGTGTGTTTGAGAGGCAGATAAGCTTTGCCTCTACACCCCTCATTTTGTATTTGTGAATAGGTCTCCGGGCTCAGCTGCATTCCTCATTCAGCAGCAGAGGAACAGTCGAGGATTTCAAGCTGGAGAGTGAAACAGGACTTTAAAAAAAGCTTGCAGCCCCTTATTTCTTCCTCCGTCATTCAGGAGCCCTAACTCCCCCTGGCAGCTGTTTGGCCAGGGACTCATTTCCCTGGAGCAGGGCAGTTGTGGGCCAGTGTGACTAAGTCAAAAGCACAGATTGTGTTCAGCCTGTGTAAAACAAGCCAGTGGTCTTGAGGTTAGGCCTCCACACCGCAGGAACCCGTCTGCCAGGTCCTCTGGCCCAGGAGAGGCTGACTGTGAGTCCTTGAACCCCAGTGCTGCCTTTCTTACTTAAACAGAAAGGATAACCCAGGGATGCTCATTCCCAATAATCTCCTCTCCTAACCTGGCTTGTCAGGTCTGTGCTTGCTGCAGTGCCTGTTGTGGGAATCCCTTGGTCCAAAGCCCTTGATTTTGAGTTTTCCTGGAGCTCCTTCAATCAGGGCAGTTCTGCCTGACCAGTCCCTGTTCTGCCCCTGAAACCAGCATGAAACTCCCCAGGGCTGAGCACTGTGGCACAGTAAAATGCATGGGTTTGGACCCCAGCAATATCCAGGCACCAAGCTGCCAATGCCTCAGAAGCAAAGGATAATTTTTAATATGGAAAAATATGTCGGCATTCTGCAGCAATTAAAGGGGAAGTGGGGGCACACAAGGGAGGGAGTCAGATCAGCAGGCACAAATTTGACCGTGGCAAGGTTGTTAAATGAAATGTGAAAATTGAGGATGGAAAAGAGGGAGAAATGTCAGAATTTAACAGAATTTACTCAGACACGCTCAGGAGGCAGATAAAGTCATGCAAATGCTCAATTCTCTCACCTATAAAGTGATCCAATGTACTGCCACTGTGGTGTTTATGTTTACTCTTCTACTGAGAGGACTAAGCACTTTTCCAAACCTCTGGAATCTCTGTTCTTTTAAGGGGATTTACTGTTCGGGCCAATGGCTTAAGATCTGGTGCTTTGGGAATTCTGTTCTTTGTTGTTTTCCTGTTCTTGCTCTGTTGTTTCTAAATGAAGGTCACTAACTCAGCTCTTACTCTGAAGAAGTACAAAACTTACTTTCTCTAGAAAGGACAGCAAACACTGCAAATAACTCCACCTACAACATATCTGGCAGTTGCTATTGTCAGCCTCAACAAATGTTTCTCCAAAACACATTATGTCAATATCATTACATATAGAGAGGCATAAATTAGTGACCAAAATTAGCTCAAGTAGCTGATAGAGAAAAATATTTCTTGCAGGTAGGGTCAGCATTTGACTGGGCCACGTTCCAACTAATCAACTTAGTTATTAAGTTGATAGTAACTTATCAAGTTATTATAACTTGATATATAATAAGTTATAGCTTTTTATATCTAAAAATATATATTAGGTATATTATTATATCTTACATATCTTATTATGTATAATAAGATATATACTATTATATGTATCTTATATATAAGATAAGCAACTCATTTAATAGGGATAAGTAAACACTGGAAAACAAACCAGCTGAGAGCTTTTGTTGTGTGGCACAGACATGTCCAGCAATATTTTTGTCCTGCATTTCCCACTGTGGATCTGCTGTTTCTCATACTGTGAGATTGTGTCCCTCTGCCAGGTGCATTCAGCACAGGCAGAGACAGCCTTGACTCAGCTGAACTGTTGGGCCCTGTAAGAAAAACTTCTCCAGATCTCAGCTGTCTCAGATGTTCCCAGGGCTCCAGGCATTAGTCTGGCAGTGCTGCTGGGTTTCAGCTAAAAACAAAGATGAAATTTGGAGTTTGCTGTAAAAATGGATTGAAGGTACTGAAATAAAACACCTCTTTGTTGTCTCAAAGTTGTGACTTTGAGACTTGTGCTCTCTGGGACCTCTTCAGAATTCTGTGTCAAAGTGTGGTTCAGTCCATGGGTGAGTTCTGAACTCTGCGATGCCCAAACAATTTAGTGACTGGAATTTCTACAGCCAGACTTTGAAGAGGAGACAGAAAATCAAGTGTTTTGAATGCAGGGACTTGTCACTTTCAGTCACTGGGGTCGCTCATGTAACAAATGCAAACACTGGGCACAGGTGGGTGTCTGTTTTCTGTGCTGTGCATGAGGAGCAGCTCTGTCTTTTGGATGGTCAAGAAAAACTGTGAAATGAGGAATATGAAAAAGGAGGAACACAGTGTCTCAAATCTAGGCTGCTGCTCATCCCTGCAGCAGCACAGCTACAGATTGCAAAAAGCACGAGATGTTGGCCAAGATGGCTTAGAGCTGGCAGACTCCATGGAAGCAGAAGTTCAGAAGGAATATGACTCAGGTTCTGCAGAGAAAAGCATGGAAGGAAGATTATGTGGAACAAAATGATGCTGGGAATATGGAGTGATCAGGATGAAGGGGAACAAAAGAGTCATCTGAACAAGCACTTATTCAGGACAAACAATGAACCAAAAAAATGGTAAAACCATCAGAAGCCTCTCTCCACTACAGTTCAATTTCTTCACTGTTTGGTGGTGGGGGTTCAAACCAAAACACGAGTGAGTGAATGCTGCTTGCTGTGTGCTTGTGTCAGGCTGCCCATGAGGTGCAGACACAATGTCTAAAATCTGGGATTTGAATGTCAAATCTCCCTCCACCAACAGGTGCTGAAAGAGTGAAGCAAGCCAGAAGCTGAATAATGAAAAGTAATGTAATTTTCAAAATCTGTAACTTATTTTCTCCCTTTTCCTTAATAGCAAGCTAAAATAGAGCCAATTTTCTCAAAATGTACTCTGATGTACTGTCATATTCCCAGAAGTTAGTTGGCTTTGCGATTTTGCGCTTTTTTGATGTTTTTTATTTGGGTAGTTTGTGGGGTGGTGTTTTGTTTTGTTCGAGGGGAGTTTTTTGTTTGTTTTGGATTTTTTTTGGTTGTTGTTTGTTGGGTTTTTTTTTTTTACCACGGAACTATAAAGAAGTTCCTTCCATAGAGATACTGGAATTTCTTCCAAAGTTATTCTCCTGTCACAGAATTCAACATTCACAACCCACAGTAACATCACACAGATCCACTGTGAGCATGACTCCAAAGAAATGCTTTATGAGAGTACCTCTATTTACCTGTGCTGAAAACACATTTTGCTGGTCAGACTTCTCTGCCCGGCTGAGTTGCTCAGCCACGTGTAAGTGGTACCAGCAGAGGGTTACCTGATTTAAATCGCGGTATTTGGGTTTGCTTCTCCTAATCTCAATCTTGAGGAGCTGTGAGTCAAGTGGGTTTGTACCTCTTGTAGCACTTGCAGATTGCCTGGGAAGTGTGAGGGAATGCAGCCAGTCCTGGAGAGTCTGTGGAGTCCACAAGACCCAATCCCTCTTGAAGACTTCACTTTTGTTTCCTAAACACCTTCGCTTCCTTTCAGAGGAATCAAAATTAACTAAATATCGCCATCTGAACCAAGCTTTTCCACCAAGCAGTCTTCTGGGCAGAGGAGCCCTGAATTTGTGGCCCATCCTGGAGGAACAACAAGAGGAAAATGACACGTCCTGTCAGTCCCAGCTGCACCCAGAGGCTCTCCTGAGTGATCCCAGGCACCCTGCAAGGCTGGGAACAATGCAGGTATGAACACTGCTGCTCTGTTCCTGCGTGGATGCCATGCCCTGGGCACGTCCCTGCAGTCTGAAGTACCAGTGTGGCACACACCCACTGCCATGTCCCTCCAGCCACAGAATTCCTTCCGGGAGCCTCTCAGCAGCTTGGCTGCCACATCAGCTCAGCTCCAGTGGCAGAAAGGAGCTGTAGCACAGCCAGAACCTCCCCACTGGCTCCTCTCAGAACACCTTCCCAGGACTGAAATGCAGAACCTTGTGCATGTGGGGAGTGGCTGTGGGAGTCAGGTGCTCACCCCCAAAGCTATCCAGGGGAGAAGAAAGGCAACTCCCCTGGGAACCCCCCCAAAAAGGGAGTCTGGGCCTTGTCAGACTGTGTAAAGCACAAAGGGGGAGTTCTTCAGGCACAACGTTCCTGGCAATTCCCGCCTCCTGTGTCCCAGAACTTCTCTAAGTGCTGCTCTGCTGCTGTGACATCTGACTTTGAAGCAGCAGAGTCATGAGTGACACAGGTCCTTACAGCCCCTGACATGGACATTGCCATTATGTAATCTGTGTGCCAGCCCAAGTTTATTTTTACAAGCATTTCTGTGCCCTCCATAAGCACTTGGCAATTACTGTGACACATGCTCCATGATTTGGGGACATGGGATTGAAAAGGACATCACTGGTTCACAGAGTGCAGCCTCTTGCATATAATCCTGTTAATGAGTTAATCAATCAAGCTTTAATTTGGGACTAGGTACAGAGTCTGCCTGTGCTGCTCCTGCTGGATTCCATTCTGGAGCCCATTCCTGAGTTAACAGGAGAGGTGTGGAGGTGAGGGGATGGACACTGAGGATGTTCTGTGTGGGAAACAGGCTGGGAAACACTGCTGTCTCCAAGAAAACTGCCTGAATGGGAAAAACCCTGCAGGTGGTGTTCCCTGATCCTCTGGGTCTGCGCACACCTCCACCCTGAGGAGCCAAAGCGTGTCTGGCACTGGGAGAAAGCAGATCCCACAGAGCTGCCCTGCACAGCTCAGTGCTGCTCTCCCTGCAGAGCTGAGCAGGCTGTCCCGGAGATGTGGGAGAGGAGAGGATTTCAGGGAACATCAGAGCTCCGGTTGATGCCTTGGGAAGGCTGACCTGAAACAGAGACTGGACAGAGCTAGAGAATAAAGCAGATATTTATTGAAAGGCCTCCAGAACCCACTTTGGGCAGGACAGGGCCTGGCCAGGGCTACGCCCAAGGTAGACTAGGAATGGTCACAAAATGGGTGACTTGTCACAAGTCATGTAACATTTTTATAACATTTTTTTAAGTTTTGGTCTATTTGCATGTTGGGTTTAACTGTCCAATTACAGCTTTAGATTGTGAGGTCCCATCTTTCTTGTTCCTCCCTCCAGCCCACCTTTGTTTGTGCTTTTGGGCCTGAAATTTTCCTTGGTCTTCAGCAGGAAAAGGATTTGTTTTGTGTCCCTGCTCTGTGCAGAGCTGAGTGACGCTGAGTGTGAGCTCAGAGCTGCACCCCTGTGCAGCACAGAATCTGGAAAACATGAAAGCTGAAACTTAAGGCATCATGGGGGGTCACAGTGCCAAAAGGTAACAAACATGAAGCATCAACTTCATAACTTTTCTTTGTTCTTCTCTTCAGACTCAGAATTGATCAGAACAATTTTGCATCAAATTTGATTTTCATGGATTATGTTTCACTTGATATCGATTCAATTAGATACTGAAAAATTTTAAAACATTACTTTTAAATCATTTCAAGTCTGAAAATTGAGGGGTTTTTTTACTCTTATGTTTATTTTTATGTTATTTTTTCTATCAACAGGACTTGTGCTAAGAATAACAGATGCAAAGTGGGAAGGTGTTTCAGTATGCAAGAAGAAGGCATCTTGCTCTAGAAAGAAAGAAAATATTCATCAAAATAAGCAGCAGGCTTTGCTTAATCATTGTTTCTTTGTTAGAGATCACATCAATTTTAGTGTTATTCAAAAAGTAGAATTAAAAAATACCCAGCCAGGCCTTTTAAGTTATACATCTCCAGGTAAATGTATTTTGTAGCTGAAGTCATTGTTCAGGGATAGTCCTTTGTGCCGTTTGATTCCTCCTCACCTGACCCCCAGGCCAGCCTGGTGTAGGCAAGCATCAATCCAAGGACAGTTTGCAGACAGTGACTTCTCCTGGTGCCAACATTCTGGGGTCAGTGTTTGCTCATGTTCACCCAGCCCAGACCGCAGGAAGAACCAGACTGTGCTGAATACCAGGAATCTTCTGCTTTGCTTTGAGACCAGAATTTGTTTTTCTAGAAACCGAATGTATTTCATGACCACACGTAGAAAGAGGATGATGCAGCTGTGCTCCCTTGCTATAATAAAACTTACGGTTTCTCATGTAGATGAATGTTCATCTCATCCCATACGAATTTAGAAATCATTATCTCCGGAAACGCATTCTTGTAATCCAAAGGAAGCTTAGGAACAAGCATTTCTAGGAGACGTGCCAGTATTTCCCAAGGTTTGTAGGCCAGGCGTAAGGGAGCTGACAGCACTCAGTGACCATGTGGGAACAACTTTCCCTCTGGAGATGGAATATGGGTGAATTAAAGCCTGGGCCAGGACTTCCCATGACACTGATAACAAGCTGCACTCACAGATAAAATCCCTCAATGTCCTCACTGACCTCAGAGAGCCAGCAGTCCATCCCATTCTGAAGGGAGGCGGCTGCTATTGGATTTTCTGTTGAAAAGACTGACCATCCTTAACCTTTAACAAATAATTGCTTTCTGTTTGATTTTCTTTGGTGATATATGAGGATTTGATTTGAAAGCTGTGAAGGCCTGAGCTCTGCCCTGGGCTGGCACTTTCTCTGGGCCCCCTCAGGCTGGTGATGTCCTTCCCAACCAGCTCTTAGGTGATGCTTCTGTTCTAACTCTACTGCTGTCTGAGAAGTGATACTCAGTCAATTATGTCCTCTCTCTTTTTTCCCTCCCCCTTTTTGGCTGACTATCTATTAGACTTCGAGCTCTTTGGCAGGAGGAATGAGAGGTACCATCTGCCTGTGCAGTGAGGAGCACTCTTAGATGCAAGAAAAGAGAAATGCTTATGATAGCTCATCAAAAGATCAATTATTGTAAAGGCAGAAAACACTGAAGTCAGGAATTCCCAATTTGTCCCAGCTTTGAATGCCACTTTTATCCGACAAATGCTATCAAAAACTCCTCTGAATTACTGAGGACCCTTCTTGAAGCTGCCAAATGTTTGAGCTGCAACTGCAAATCTGGTAAAGCTCTCTGTGGAAAGGCTGAGCACCGAGAGAAGCTGGTTCCTCTGTGGAAAGGCTGAGGGAGACACAACGGTACAATTGAGAAATCCCTTAAATCTTTGTAGCCAATTACCTCAGGAATTACCTGGTAAATGTTTAGCAGAACCTCTCCTCCCTACAACAAAAGCTACAAATGCTTCTCAGCACTCTACAGCAAGCTTAAGCCATAAAATTTGCAACTCCAAAGCCAGAAATCACAGATGTAAAAGTTGCAGTTACACACGAGCACTGGATAAAATATTAAAAACTATTATCTATAATATAAGCTGTGTCTCCTGCGGTCTGTCAGTGAGAGGGTGTCACCAAGCACTTCTGCACACCCTCGGTACAGAATGAGACATCTGACTCCCCTGCAAATGCTGCAGACAATCCGTTTTCTTCATTTTTGCATGTCTCAAACTGCCTAGTCCTTGGAACAAAAGATGATGATAATAACAGATTAACTCTTCTTTTTTGAGCTCAGTCCAAGGAGCTGTCACAACATGGTTTGTGCAATGTTCTTTAACAACCTGCAGTTAGACAATCAAAGATGCTTTTGAAATAATTGTGGCAGTTGCTCAAAGGTAAATCTCTAAGTTTTGATAAAATAGCAGTGCCCTTCAGCTAAATCCATATAAGTGAAAGGAGAAAGAGAAGGAGCAGCAATATGTCATCCCTTCCCTTTCACAGGAGCCTCAGCCAGCTTAGCACTGATCCCATGTAGCTCTGTACCCAGGCAATGAGATCCTGGGGACTCAAAACTGGACTCCCTACATTCTGAAAGAGGCAATTAGCTTTACTGTGCCTACATTTCTACTCCTTGAAGAACAGGATGAAACCAAATTGATGAGGGACATGTGGAGATGGGAAAAGCTGACTTGCTGTAAAGAATGGCAAACAACTACTCAGCGCATAAAAAATAGGCTGGATTTATGGATTTGCTCTCTAGGCAAGTGTCTGAAAACTGCTCCTGCAGGTCAAACATCACACCTCAGGTTCTCCTTTAAAAGTGGACACACTGCCTGTGCACATATGGAGACAGTTGGTAAATAAGGACCAAGCAGTCCCAAACCACAAGAACCTGCTGCATCCATTAACTCATCAGGACAGCTCCAGGTATCCCTATTTCCTAGCAGAGGAGGATCTAATAGGATGAGGATTCATTACAGTGACATGGTATTATCCAGCACAAACTTCCAGATGTGAGCAAAGTCTTGCTGACACTTCTGTCTCTGTGATGACCAGCAGGATCCCTGCTGGCTTCTCTCGGCCCTTAAGGACAAGACTGGGAGACCGTGGGTGAAGGAGGCCCGAAAACTTGCCCAGTTCTGGCAATTCCCCCTGGCAAGCAACAGAGGTGACACTGCAGAGGGATCTGATCTGATTCAGCAATGCCTGGGGGTCTGGAGCAATTTTATTTTCCATTAAATTGGCACTGCTGTGAGATTCTGCTGTGAAACGTTCCACTCTGGGGCTAAAGGCAGCCCCTGTCCAGCACTGCTGCTGGTTTTCCAGGGCATTCCTCGGCGAGGGAATCACAGCACCCACGGAGCCCAGGGTGGGGAATCCACTCCTCAGAGGCACCTCTGGAGGACAGAGCAGGAGAGGAGCCTGCAGCCCGTCCTCCCCCTGTGCTGGGAGAAGGTGGCTGTGAAGACAGGAGCACTCAGCAGCCTGCAGCCGGTGGAACAGCGCCTGGCTGATCCCAGCATCCTGGGAAAACGAGGGGGTGGATGTGCAGGTGACTCAGCTCAGAGGAGCAAGAAGCTCAGCTGGAGTTGAAATCCTACTGAGCCTGGAGCAGTCTCATTATGGCTTTTACAGGACTTCTTCCATGATGTGAAAATACAGCCTATGAAACTGCTTTGGCCAGTGTTTGTTAGAGATAACACCAGCCCTGAGCCCCATTTCTTGGGCTTTGCTGGCTCCTTTTTTCACTCTAGCCCTCCTGAGCACTGCTGGGATCTCCAGCCCTCATTATTCACTTGGAAGATGTCACGGCTCAAAGCCATACCAAGCCCTCCTCTCTCCTGGACAGGTACCAGTGTCCCTGTCCCCTCCCACACAGAACGAGCCCGTTCCCTCCCCTACCACAGATCTGCTCCCAAGAGCACCTCACGGGAGCTGCAACACCAACCTGAGGCTCAGAGTGACACTCCAAACTTCTCAGAACTACCGAACTGTGAGGAGTGACCCAAAAAACACCCCCCCACAAACACGGCATGACAGGAAATGTAATAGCAAATGAATTTTTGCCAGCGCAGCAGAACTATTTTGAGCACTTGGTGTGGACTCCAGCAATCTTGGCAAACCTTTTAAGGATTACCAAGCTCTGAAGTAGAACTTTATTTTCTAAATACTGTGATGCAAGAAGGGACCTGCAAGAACCACTCTGCTCCTGCTACTTTCCTTACAGTATCACCAGAAGGGAGCAAAAATATCTCCCATCTCCTCTATGATACAGCAAATGTGCAAAGAAGGCAGTTCTGTTCTTTTTTCATCCTCCTGTTGGGCTCCTCTAATCAAACAGAATGGAAAGGAAAAGGTTTTTCCTAAAGGCCATTAGAGTTTGCTAATTATTGTGAAATGAGGATCAGTTCAAAATAATATGCCTTTTTAAATTTGCTAATATTTACACCATGCCTGAGAGGGAAAAAAAAAAAGAGTGGAAGAATAAGAAAAAAACAGTCTGCAAATGGTTCATTTTCTCTCTCCTATTCCTTAAAGCAGCATTGGTATCAGCTGAAATTAGAAAGGAATATATTGAAATAGTTCTTGCCCTCCCAATGTGTTTCTGAACAGTTGCACAGGGCAGGTGAGTTTGGGTGGAGATACCCCAGAGGGGACAACACTCCCACCTTTTGAATGACCTTTCCTTGTCAGAGACTGCCAATCTTTTCTGCCAAAGAAAAATTCCAATCTGCCTCCAGAGAGAGAAGCTCAGGGAAGCCATTTCCAGAGCTGTGCACTCCAGTTGTGTTTCAGAGCTATGCAATGCCTTGATTTGATAAAGATACCAGCCAGTACCTGGTTGTGCAGAATACCTTTCTCCTCACACTTAGACACAACGTTATTTTAGGATTTCAGCAGACAAAATCATGGCCAAAGAAGTGTATGAAGCAGCTCAGGCTGATTATTCTCAGACAAAGATGTAACAGTTCTAAAATTCACTTTACAAGCTCAAAGACCTTGTTGCAAAATCGTGTTTGCTTAAACCTTCAATGGATGGACCTGGAAAGAGCAGGAAGAAATACTCTGTTCTATTGACTCTAACAAACCCACAGCTCATTCTTGACTTCCTCATTTAAACACGTCATAGCTTCACTGCTGGTTTTATAATTACCTTCAAAGCATTGTGTTAAGCACAGGTTCACAGAGTACATGGGGTACAAAGATCCTAAACCCCTTACAGTATCCTGTGGTCTAGCATTTCTGGTCTTACACCTTCCTCTCCTTTACATTCTCCTATTGACATTTTACAGAATAATTTATAAAGAAATCCTCTCCCCTGCTGTTTCACCAGATCTCCAAACAGACCTGCAGCTCTTTGTGCCTCAGCGTCTCTTCCCTGATCCATGAGGCCTGCAGGACATACAAGGCTTCAGGGATCCTCTCCCATCTGGAATCTCATTTTAAAGCCATCCCTTCAATTGCCCTTTTTCTTGGAAAATCTACATCACAAATGTGGTTCTTTCTATTTCTGGTGACATCCCAATAGAAGAAATATTTTACTAACAAGCCTCCAGCAGGTCCTGTAAATACTGAAATCACTGAGGCTGCATCATCTGGCAAGAACAACCTTCTGGATGGGGTTTGGATCAAACCAGTCACTGCAGACAGCCCAGTGTCCCCGTTGTCTCATAGCAACAGGATCATTTGCTGAGGAAGCAGCACTGATCACCAGCTGGAGCATTTTTTGTTGTGTCTTATTCATGAGGCAAAGTCAGATGCGTCCGTGGCTCTGAAATATCACTGGGACATGCCTTGAAACCCAATTTCATCCCCTGTGGCTGATGCTCACAACTCAGCAGCTACAAACAGAAGGGTGCAGCTCTCTCCTTGCTTCCAACAGTAATATTAGAAATATACTCAGGAATATTCTTTACACTGAGCCACAAGGAGAAGCTGCAGCTCCTCACTGGTCTTTCTCAGGGCTGCCTGAACCTGTCAGAGCTTCGTCACTGCTCCCTTCCCAACAATTTCTGGAGCAAGGAGGATCTCGCCATATTGGATTTGTGTTGTGCTCAGTCCAGCAAGCAAAACAAGTTTTTCCTTTAGTAACTACCTAGATCCAAAAGTAACAAAAACCCCAAGGGAACAAAAAAGGGGTAATCTCAAGCACAGTCAGGCTTACAGAGGTATTTCTAGGCCAGACTATTTGTTTGGTTTTGTGGGGAATTGTTTCAGTATTTAAGTCCAGATTTTACTAAATGAAACATTTTGGATGAGACAGGAGAAAATCTGAGTTGTAGCAACCTTTCAAAAAATTTCTACATGTGAGATTTGTTCATGAGATGAGGTTTGCAATTACAAACCATAACCCAAAGAGAAGCAAGTGGCTTCTTCTTCAATATTCTCATCATAAACTCCGAGAAACAAGGCAAGAAACACCCCAAATGTGGGATTTAGTGAGATCCATGGAGCTGTGCCGAGATGTATTTGTGTGCAGCCTGCAAGAGATGGATGTTTTCATCTCAGGCTGCAGGTATGACATGAGCATAACACAACTGTGCTAATGGAAAAGCAACTAAAATATCAAATGTGATGTTCTGCCTCAGATTTGATGAGCCTGGAAATATTGGACAACAAAGGAATTTCTATGGCTTAATAAAAACTGGACAGTCTTTCCCTGTAACACCACATCCAGTATCCTGTGACTCCAAACCACCAAACGAGCTAAACCTCAGCTGAGACTCCCGATTGCTTAAAATGTTAAAATGCTTGCTGCATTATGAAAAGTGATAGCACCTTGATAAAAAAGATCCCACTTTGAACGTATTAAGGAATAGCTCTGCTAAGGAAGAGGCTGCTATTTCCCCCTGTTGATTTACAGAGTAAAACTGTCATTCAGCAGATGGCTCATTAAAATTTTGCACCATGACTGTAGTAGGAGAAGGAAAAAAGGAACAAAAAAGAACAAAACCAAACCTCCTCACCATGACCACAGGAATAAGATGCACTGGTTGCTTGCTGTGTAATAAAACCTTTATTTAGCTTTTATTCTTGTACTGATCAGCAGACAATATCTAAACCTACTTTACAAGTGAATTCTCCTCGTGTTTACAAGCCAGTCCCTACTTCAAGTGGCTTCTGGATTAGACATCTCTTTAGAGGAAAGACTGAAAATTCCATCTAGAATTTCCTGCTGTAATTTCTTTTCCTTAAAAGCCTTTAAAAGGGAAGAATCGTGTTCATGATCTGTACACCTTCTGCTAAAATCTGAGTTCCATGTTTGGACATCTCAGCAACAATCTTTATTGCTATCTATTCCATGGACTGCCCTTCCTGTTTTCCAAAAACAAAATGCTGTATTAATTTTGAAGATGGGATATCCTGTTGGAAGGCTTTGAGAAAAAAAAAAGAACATACTGAGCCTGGGACCTCAAGGATTTCTTCCGGTGCCTTAATGGAAATAAAGAAATAGTTCTAGTCAAGAAAAGGAAATATGGCAGGAAAAAACACTCGGGAGTTACAGTCAGAGCAATCCTAGAGAAATAAATAGTACAGAAATAATTAGAGTTACATAAATGGTTCTTTTTTCCATCTACACCCACAGTCCCATTCAGGAACTGCAAGGAAAGGGGACATGGCAGGACATTGGGAAGGGATGTCCACACAGCAAAGATCCACACAGAGAATTACTGCCATTGAAACAACCAACATTATTAGAGAATTCTATGAACTGGAGCTTCTAATAATATATTTAATTAAATGTCAGATCCTACGCTCAGCAAACATTCAAATAAACGTTGTTAACTATGACTCTTTATTCTCAGAATGTCCAAACTCCATATAATTATGCCAAGTGAGTTCTAATTACTTCCTAGAAGTATCTATGCAGATAATCATCTACCCCCAGACTATCTCATACTCAGTTGAGCAGCCATAGAAGTCCCAGTGTAACAGATTAGATTTGAGCAGAAATATTTATTCCACTGCTAGAAGTACAAAGATAGAAAATATCTCCTAAATACTTTGATCTTCTTGAATATCAGGCACTGTAAAAAGCATGAAATACCATTATACAGCTGTAAAAGTGGAAACAAGGATTGTTATGCGAAACGAATGCAATGATGCTTTTATTCAAGCATACTGTCTTCCAAATAATCAGATTTAAACTCAAATACTTTAGAGAAAACTTCAGTAAACCACACTCTGCGCAATCCTGGAAAACTACACCAACCATGTAGCTTGAAACCAAAGGACTGAGATTCTTTAAACACTGTCTTGCCTGTGACTCATGCAATTACCACATCTTTATCCAGCTCCTTCTGAGCTCTTTGTTCAGAATTATACCTTGCAGCAGTAAACTGCACATGCCGTTTGTTCTGGGCTAAAAACAACTGCCCGGCCCACTCAGCAGCTTGGCAGAAGAGCAGGCAGAGGAGCATCTCTGCCTTTTCCCTTCTGGCAAACGTTTGCCCCTGGGTCTGTTGCTCTGAGTACCTTCACTCACGCCCGGAGGGCCAGAGGAACACAGTGAGCTCCCGCCCAAGAGGCACTTGCAGGTATTGTCCCTCCCCAGGTAAACACATCCCATGCCCACACTCTGCTATTTTAAGTCCCTCTCCTGCTGCAGCCTTGCAGGTGCTGCACACTTAAAGCTGTACAGCCACAAGCCTCCCACAAAGAGACTCCAGAGCTTCTCCCAGGATGATGTTGGAAGTTTTGCTTTTAACACCAAACTCAAATCTTTCTAACTCGGGAGTTTTTATACCAGGATTTGCACAAATACATTCAGCTAACCAGTACAAGTGAACCCAAAGTATTTGATTTATTTTTAATAATTTCATCTGGTTCATAATGAATTTTTAACAATGGCAATTGCAAGCCTACTACTTAGAGTAGCTTCCCGCAAAAGGGCACAGCCAACACAAATAGCTGAAAGCTCTTTTTGAGTTTACTCAGTAATTTTTGAATCCTAGAAACCACTCAGAGAGTCATATGCAAGCTTAATGCTCACAAACCCATGTCTCAGCTGCTGAGATGAACCTGTGTCCTTAACAGGACGTTGGAAGAGACTCAGTCCAGTTCTCTTACTGACTCGAGCTCCTCTGCCCATAAACCATGGTGAAGAACACGTTTTTGCCGTTGTACCCCTGAACAGCTTAAGACTCATTGCCATAAATTAAAGATTAAATAATGTGGCAGAGCAAACCAGAACTTGAGCTGCGCTAAAACCTGGCTCTAGGTTTCCTCAGCTGCTGTCCTGTATCTGTAGCATTTCTGCTCTCACCAAACAGCTGCACAATCAAAAGTTTGGGCTGAGAAGCATCATCAGTAGCAGTGAATTGGTTACGAGGTGCTGTGTAAGGCCCCCTGAGCCCGTGTCAGACAATACAGAACCAAATCCTCCCAATGCACTTTTCCCTTCACAGCTCCCATTTTCTCCACGTCATTTATTTCTTTGCCTCTTACTGCTGCTGCCACTTCTGTCCTTGCTTCTGGCCTATTTTATTCGTGCAAACTGCAAATTCCTGCACTGCTCTGAGGAAAGCCTTAGATATCAATGGGAACTTGAGGAGTTGACACTTAACTGGACACTTCAAATAAAACCATAAAATTTGGGTTTTAAAACAACAGCATGAAGTTTAATTTCCAGGAACATAAAACAATTAGTTGGTTGAGGAGTTTGGTTTTGGTTTGGGGTTTTTGAGGTTTTTCGTTTGTTTCTTTTGGGTTTGGGGGGTTTTAGTTTGGGGTTTTTGGATGGTTTGGGGGTGGGATTTTTGGTGGGGCAGCAGAGAACGCTGGATGCAGGGATCTGGAGAGGGGATGATTTCTGTGCTAATGCTCTCTCACACGGAGCTGGGGGTGGGGATTTAATCAATGTTGGTATTAAACGGAGCCGTGAAACCTGCTGCAGGCAGCACTACATTGATCATTTTTTAGCTTGGTCAATCACTAGGTACAAATGCGAGTGGCAGCTCGCAGGGACTGCATCAGCCGGGGCTCTGCCCGTGCCATGGATCCCAAGTGCCACCTAGTGGGAATTGTCACTTCGGAGAGGCCCGTGCGGGGACTTGCGTCCAGCAGGGACTGCACAGCTGTAGGAAAATCACTACATGCGGATCCCTCACCTATGCTGAGACACTCTCGTACCCACGGGTGTTTTCCATTCTAAAGGAGGGGGGAGAAACACATTTCCAAAAAGAGGAAATAAAAATTCTTGATGTTAGTTAAGAATTCGATGAAAATAATCCACATACAGTCTGTGCTCAGCAGCCAAGTGCCCAAATCCACACTGTGTTCCTAGAGCCAGATGTTCACAGAGCTTTCAAAACCATCACCTAAGGTAAAGAATTTCCCCAGACAGGACTTAGCAGCCCAAATATTAAAATACAACACATGTTCCGTATAAGTTTCAAGGAGCTGCAGACAGGGGGGTTTCCAGCAGCAGAGCAGCGTTAACCACAAACACACAAACACCAAATCGCTTGGCTGGGAACGCTGGATCCCATTTGGCTGAACTCAGCTGCTCCCTGAGCTGCCAGCAGGAATTCCCCGCAGCCCCACAGGGACTGGGACCTTGCGTTGTGCCCCAGGTGTGCAGGGACCAAAGGCAGCTCTTTGTGGGTGCGTTTTTCTCCTGTTCCTGTGCGCAGCAGAGGGGCAGGTGAAGCAGCAGGCACCGAGCAGAGGCTGTGAAGTGTTTGCACTTCTGGGAAGGTGATGGAGCAGTGAACTATCGGGTTAAGGCTGCCACAAAGCCACCACTGCCAATCCCATCGCAGCAGGGCCGCGACTCACACAGCCCAAGGAGATGCAGCGCATTGCAAGGTGTTAAAATTCAAAGCACAGGGAACGACAGTGAGGAAAGGAGATTCTTTCAGAACTAGGAGTATTCTCAGAGTTCTTGTGAGACAGCTGTTTTCTGTAGCCATCCTAAAGGCTACACTCATGTCAGCATATGTTAGCTGGATGTTGGGGCCATTATTTTAAGAGCATATTTGATTAACAAAGAAAATACATTTGAAGCACAGCTACTCTTTAGGGAATACAAGATTAAAATACCACAGCCCTACTCTTGGCTCCTCACTGCCATCACCTCCTAAGGCTGCTGTTCCCTGGGGTGCAGAGGATGGGACATTCCAGCCCTGTGGCTCGGTGCCACTTTGGATGGCAGGAGTGTCCCAGCCCTGCCTGCTCACACCCCAGCTCTGTCACCACCCAGCAATCCCACTCTGTATTGCAGCACCTTTCAGACCGTTTTAGCCCAGAAAATTCCTTGTAAAAGTTAATTTTTAAAAGCCTGGCATGCTCCATAATAATCCACTTCAGGTTTCAAAGGAGAGCTGTTACCATTAATCAAACAGCAGAGAAAAAATCCCTGCAACATATCCAGATTTCCAAGGCAGCATTCTTCGGGAGCTTTGCTGCTTCCTGCAGCTGGACGTGTGACAGACGCGAGTCGTGCTCCGAACAGAACTGAGCAGGCTGAGAACTCTGAAATCTGAGCAAGGTCCCGGTGTCTGCAAGCCCGGCCAGGTCTCCTTGCCATGCAGGCAGCTGACCACCAGCTGTCCCCATTGCTCCACCGCAGTCGGAGATCAGGCTGGGAACGCGAACACGCCTCCAAAAATGGGCGCTGCTGCTCTAGGAGACCAGAAAAGTAAAACAGAAAAAAAAGAAAAGCTCGGAAAAATAAAACAGAGCTAGCGGGGCTCTGTCAGGCCCGAGATAAGAAGATGGGATGTGTAGGAGAAGGTCTGCACCCCAGGACAGGGATGTGGTTAAAACGTGAGACAGATCAGCTTGGAAACACAAGGATGGGACCTTAGCAGGTCCGTAGCTTTGTGACACGACGAGGGAAAGCTCTGGAGACTCATCCACGTAGCAGAAGAGGAACAATCGAAGAGGACCGGAGGACCCCAGTGTTGCTGCTTGGTCTCTGCCCACACCAACATCACCTCATAAAATCTCCTTCAGAGATGCTTTCCCACCCAGGATCTCTGGTGGACACCACTTCCCAGCTTGAGAGAATGGAAACTATTCAAATTTAGAACTAGAAAAATTCATCTTAGAGAGGCCTGAGGGTGAAGGTGTTTTAGGATCACCTCAATAAAGTTCTTTTCCCTCTTGAGAACTCAGGGCGATTTCTCATTTCCATTCACTTTGCATTTGAGAACTTTTGAAAATATTTCATTTTAAATTAACTATATTAATATGTGATTATTCACACAGCTCCAGCAATTACAGTCAAATGACTGTGGTTTAACGAATAGGTAAGATTGAAATGATATAAATGATAAAAGCTTGGACTAACCACAGCTGAAGTACAGCTTGCTGGAGCCAGACCAACTCAGGGTACTCAGGAATCCAAAGGAAGCAGTTCCCTGCTTTGTGGGCACAGCATGTGGCCAGAGGAGTAAAGCACTGTCAGTTCAGCCGTCCCAGATTGTAAAGCCCTTTCTTTAGGCAGTACAGAGGAGGAAAAATTTCCTTCCATGTCATTATATCTATGTATTATTGAAAGCATCAAAAGGTATTTTACGTGATTTTTCTAATACACAGGAATAATCACCATTTTACTGCTTTCAGTAGCTCCATGAGACAAATTAAACCATTGTGAAACAGATCGAAGTGTTCCTCATGGAACAATGCTGCACTGGGAGAGAATGAATCCATGGCTGGAGCCTGGTGTATCCAACATTCCTGAACATGGGCAGATCCAACGCAGCCCCTCTGCAGAGCTCTGTGTTGGGGTATGTCAGGTGCATAAGGCAGGAAAAGTTTGGTTGAATGAACATAGTTTAGAACATTTTGCAGACAGCTGGAGGGCTCCAGTAAAGGAGAAAATGCTGCTTCTTCCTCTGGCTGATTTATTGCTACACCTGCACTCAGGAGAGGCATGAAACACCTACAAGGACGGCTTCAACAGTTTTGAAGAGGAAGAAAGGAAATGAAACCTTACAACAAAAAGTTGTAAAGAATCTTTCTTTGAACTATTTCAACACTCGAGAGCTACTGAGCAACCACAGAGCTCTAAATCCGAGAAGGGAGAAAACCACTAGAGTTAAAAAATAGGAAGATCCCACTGCATTAAAATCACACTTTTACTGTAGACAGGCTGTCCAGAGACACCTAATCCTAAATGAGACAAGTGTGATTTATTTTGCTGCTGCAGCAGAATTAAGCGGTTCAGAACCATGACTTCCCTGGATTTGAGAAGTCCTTCCCAGCAGCTCTGCTGGGTAATTTTGAGTGGCCAGCTGTCACAGATGTGCAAATTGCAAGCGAGTAAGCTCACATATGCAAGCAGCAGAAACAGCTTCTGGCGACTTCCCACCACCTAAGGATTTTTAAAATACCTTTCAGCAATTACACCAGCAAAACACCAGCCCCCAAAAACAAGCAAACAAGCAGAAGAGCACAAATTTTACCCGAGTGCAAAGCAGGACAATTCAAAACACTCCAAGCAGGTAGCTGTGCTTCTGAAATTATCAGCCAAAAAAAGCTTTTTCCACAACTCCAGCCCCAAGGCACATAGTGAATGCAGCCTAAGGACACGGTTCTCTCACTAAAGGAAACAACGGTGTCTGCCAGGTGTGCAAAGTGATTCCTTCCTCCCGAGAACCTGGGGGTTTAAATGGTGTTAAAGTGCAAAAGACTCCGAGAAAAAATACACCTCTGGACAAAGCAAAACCTCATTATACTTCGCACCTGTTTAAGGAAAAACTCCTTTTAACAAGTCGGATGATTAATAAAGGTGCAATTGAGTATCACATCATTAACGGAATAGGAATGAAAACAGGGTGAACTGCCATTAAGAGGCAATGCTGAGGAATCTATCTCGTTTAAAAAAAGAAATCCACACTTTCTCTCCTTGCTCCCGGTTACAGATGATCTCATAGGGATTTGTTACTCACAAACATAAGACTGCTCCTGAAAGTTAGGAAACTGCTTTCCTGAGCTAAAAAGCTATAATTTGTTCCCATATTTCCAAGAAAAGGTGTTACTTATTGTGAAGAAGCACAGCAATGAGAACAAAAAAAACCTTCAGGGAAAACGATCACTCATTTCAATATCACAACCAACACATAAGCACAGGGAAAGTGACAAATTCTGCATTCTCTCAATAACAGATTCCCTTTCTGGGAACACTGGAGGTTAGAATAGAGGAACTTCAATCACCGTGGCAAGCAGCCAGCTCATGAATAGCTTGCTAACATCAACAAGACTATTCGTATGAACAAATGCTCAAAATGACTATGAGACTTCTTGTATATCCTTTGTAATGGTAAAATCACCGGGATTACTGTGGTTTCTAAGTGCTCTCCCACACAGATGAAGAGCTGAAGTCAAGAAGAGTGCTCGTGTGAGGAGCTCTGTAAGAGCTGCAGTTAAACACGGAACTGCTCCTTTGGTTTTCGTTTTAAAAAATAGAGCACTTCGGTGCAGAACTACTACTGGACCAGCAGATACCAGTCTTTGAGTAACTCTGAGTGCCTGAAGTGAGATCCTGACATGCACCGCTCAAGAAAAATACGACTTCTGCTGCCTGAACAGTTATGGTTAACTACAAACTCAGCTCTGCTCGAAGACCACGAGATTTCAAACCACATTCTCAAAGTAAAGAACGGGGCTGGCAATACATAAAGATCTGTGAGAAAGGAAGCACTGGAACTAGCAGCAAGGTGGGGTTGCCTGCATGGGCAGCCCTTCATTTGAATGCAAATGTAATTTTGGGGCAGGCAGTTATCTGTGACATCAGGCAGGACCTTAGTAAACTGTTACCACCAGCACCTGGTAAAACCATTGTTAATCATGTGTAGTAAAGGGACATCAGGGCTAGCAGGAGTCATTTATAGAGCCAGGCTGGGCTAGAAAAGAGAGAAAGAAAGAGGAGGGGAAGGGAGATCAAACAAACCCTGCGAGGAGCAGGATGTCCCAGCAAGACAAAGGCAGGCTGTGAGCATCATGTACGTGAGCTATCTGTTGGATAAAGACACCAGCATGTATCCGGGATCCGCAAGGTGCACCAGCAACAACCTGCCCGTGCAAAACTTCGTGTCTGCTCCAGCCTACTCCGACTACATGGGCTACCAGGCCGTGCCAGGCCTGGACAGCCCCGCGCAGGCGGCGCCGCCCTGGGGCTCCCACTACGGCGCGCAGCGCCAGGACTGGGGCGCCTACGGCGCCGGGCCCTGCAGCGCCCTGCCCGCTGCCCACAGCAGTGCCCCGGGCCCTGGCCAGGGCTCCTACGGCTCTGCTGACTACAGCTCCCTGCAGCCCGCGCCCGCTGCTGCGCCCTTAGCTCCTGGAGACACCAGCAGCGCCCTGCAAGGCTCTCCCAACAGCCAGAGGCACAGCTCCTATGAGTGGATGAGGAAAACGGTGCAATCCACTTCCACAGGTAGGAGGGCGACGGAGGTTTGGGGCTGAGGAGAGGTTTTTACCTGTTGTTGTGTCGTTGTGGGGGTTTTGCCAGGTTCCCTGTTCAGAGGGAAGGGTTCAGATTAATAAAGAAAGATCCTGATTGCTCTGAAGGATTGATTGTCTTGCTAGCAGTTAAATATTGGCTCAATTACTGGATGCTGGGTTTGACCAGTTGATTATTTCTTATGTTTCTTGCTTGACCTTTAATCCCGTGGGAAATGAAAAGCAATTTCCTTTCACTTCTCACTTGAGATATATTTTTAAAGTTTGTGATATGCAACAGCTGCTTTTAGTAGGAGTCCTATAGATTGGGATGAAACAGAGGGTATTGTATTCATCACCCGTTCTTTGCTTACTTTCCTCAAGTTTTGGAGTACCTAGGAAAAGTTCAAGTAAAATATGCACAGCAGAGGGTTGGCAGTAAGGCTTTCTACCAGAAACAACCCCTCCAAACCCCAGAACACTGAAAGGAGATCTGCAAGATCAAACAATGAGTCAATGCTTTAAAAACAGGGATGATAAGGAAATGCTTGCTTCACTTTGTAGTAGCAGCTCTCAGAATATGCAGGAATACAAAGATCCATGGTAACACGGCCTGGTAATACAGCCACAGATCAAGCTCTGCTGCATGACAGTCAAGGAGTACAAACCAATTCTTCAATTGTATTTAAGCAGTAAAAATAAGCCATGAAGCTTGATGGAAAGGTTTCGGTTATTGGGAGGAGGAACAAGAGAAAAAAAATCAATATTGAGCATCCCTAAAACAAAAATCTGCACCCTGTATATGAAAAAAAAATATTTAACAAGAAAGGGGAGAAGAAAAAGAGGGAAAACTGCCTGAAAAGAAGAGAGGCATAATCTGCTGTATGAAAGTATTTGATCCTCTGAGGTGCTGAGCAGCTTTGACATGCACTGAGATCAGTAGAAATTAGGGATGCTCAGTTCCTCCCCTAAAGAGATGCTCCCAGTATTTCAGTGTTGCATCCCAGGAAGTTTCCTTCCCTTTCCCTCCCTCCCTGCACATGGGCCTGTAAATATAAGTCTTCAAAGCAAGGACTGAATCAATCTCTGGTGGAAAAGCAATTACTTAAAACAGACATTTGACAATTGAAAGCAACTGCATAGAAAAGTTGTCTGTATTAAAATAATGCATCTAATTTGTATGGGCTGAGTTCACCTCACTCCTGCTGAACACAACTTTAGTTCATGGAGAGTGCACAGAATTCAACTGAACAAGCAGAATAGGCTGTTGCTCTGTGTGAGTAAGAATTTGGGGTGATAAAAAAGTTTGTATTTTTAAAATCGTATTTGTTCTTCACTGAATATTATCCAAGAAAAAAACAAAAGAGGGCCTGTTTTGAAAAAACTTGCAGCTTACTTTTGAGGAGTACTTACAAGGGCATGAAAATTGCACACTAGTTGTGGGATTTACAGATGGATTTTTTTACCCTTGATCAAAAAAACCACAGCTCCTCATCCCTTCCTTACCTGCCTTGTGCTCCTGTGGATTCCAGTCCCACTAAGGGAGCAAAGCCTGATTTTTTCTGTGCTGTCCCTTTGATAGTGGGGCACTGGGATAGATTGAAACAGCACACACACATACAGATACACATAATATTAAATATCTAATTGCTGCTCAAGAAGCACTTGGAGATTTCTAACGTTCCAAATTTCAAGCCTGCAAAGGTCAGAGTATTCACAGGAGAGCTGGGAGTGTCTCATGTCTGGAGTGGTCTCGCAAGATATTGAGCAGACTTGTGTCTAGAACTGGAGAAATCAGCATGCCATAGGAACAGACCCTCCCAGATGCCTGTGGGCCAGGGGAAGGCTCCGTTTAAAAGCTACTGAGTGCTGCTTTAGGGAAAAATCCAGAGAAGGAATTCTCCTGCTGCTTCTTTCCCTCATATATATTAGTTCTTCTGCTAGGCTGGGCAGGCTCAGTGCCAGCAGATCTGCTTCACTGCAGCTGGTTCCCTTCTCTTCCTTCACTCCTTATCCTCTTTTTCTGTTTAAAAGCAAGGGCACTATTGTCCTTCATGGTTTCCCCCAAAATAAAATACTTTAAATTATTTTCCCTTGGCTCAGTGTCAGCTCTAGGAAAGCACCTGAGTGAGTTTGGTTCTGTACATGCAGGTGTTGCAGTGATTTCAGATGTGTGACCAGGCTCACTGCAAATGTTGTTTGCTGGATCATGATCAAACCCCTCAGCATTTTCTTAGATGGAATCCAATTCTTTTTACATCCTTAAAGCTGTCTCTGTTCACTGAGCATTATCTTTCTGTCTCTTTACAAAACCTTTGGGAATTTCAGTAAAGGTCTGGTGTTGCAAGAATGAAGGAATCACACATTATTTATCAGCTTTCCTTATTCCCTGTGAATAGATACAAACTACTGTTCTTAATGATGAAAAAAATGAGGCTCAGACTTACCTGAGTTGATCACAACAGACATTTAGACAAATTAATTCTGTTATTTATTCATTACATGCTGCAAAGCACTAATTATCAATAATAATACTACCAATAATATTTCACTGTGAAAACAATGATTATTAAAGCAAGTAATTTTTGCAAGATATTCTCAGAAGTGTGCAAGAAATGTTCCTGTAATCTTATCCCTTTAAGACTGGGAGAGATTCTTGTCAAAGGTTCACTCACTTTGAGTAGTCTGGCTTGGAGCAGCTTCAGAAACAGGGCCCTGAATCCATGGCATTCCCATCTCCAGAGATTTCATGGTTATCTTCCCTTACTGGTGCTCTGCAGCCTCATGTCCTGACAGATGACAAACAAAACACTTTATTGCTATTTCTACCACTGCCTCATGCCCTCCAGGTCTTTTGATACTGTTATCTACACAACTAACGAGAAACGAAGGAAGAAATTATTTCAAGTTTTACTCTGTAACTTTAAAAACAACTTCACTGTACAAGCATGTGTTCAACTGATCTAAAGTGAAATTTGTGAGGTTACCTGAAACCTCTGGAAGATCTAATTATTTAATGTGAGGTTATCATCCTGATTTAATACTACTGGAATGCATTTCCTGCAGAAAGGTCCTGCCGAGGCTTTCATGCACCCTTCTTGCTCTGCCTGAAGGATGGCAGAGTGTCTGTCCTCGCCTTGGCACTGCAGGGATTGGGGTTGATCCTCAATGCAGAGCACGTAGAATCCAGTTCCCCGTCTCTGCACTCCTCACGGTGTTGAGGAGACAGGAGAAAGCCAATGTGTTTTAACTCGGAACACTCGAAGGAGGAAGCACTGAGTACTCAGGATTTTCAGCCACAAACACTGAGAGAGAAGACTCGACTCTAACCCTTACACTGCTCCTGTCTCCTCAAAGGCCCCTTGAGAGGGTGAGCACAGCCAGAACAGAACAAAGCCACAGTTAGAAATGTGAGGTGATAATTCCACACGCACACGCACACACACACACACACACACACACACACGTAATTGCAGGCAAATTCTCTGATGGAAAGTAGAATAAAACCACCTTAGAAGAAGCTACAAATCTTGTCCTGTTGATTTCAGGATTTTTATGGAGCTGTGTCATCACTCACACAGGAGTAGACTTGACTTTATGACTGTGTGAGAAAACAACACACACCTGTGGTAAAAGTGTGCCCAAAACACTGAGTTTGAGCTGTGAACTCCCAGGAGAATTTGCTCACAAAGCTGAAAGTGCACCTTAAGATCTGCACTTATGTTGTCATAAAACAGGGTGGGGACAAGTTTTGAAACAGGTGAACTGATTCAGAGGAGAGGTTTTTCCTGTAGATGACAACTCTCCTATCATTCTTCTTCAATAAAAATTTACTCTGCAGACAAAAAGACAGTTTTCTGCTGCTGATGACAGGAAAACTGAGAGCATCGTGACTAAAGCACCGTAAATGTATCACAC
This sequence comes from Donacobius atricapilla, assembly GCA_013397315.1. Lineage (NCBI taxonomy): Eukaryota > Metazoa > Chordata > Aves > Passeriformes > Mimidae > Donacobius > Donacobius atricapilla. Next base: position 473,590 of record WBMY01003003.1, on the reverse strand, counting down.
TCAGTCTTTGAAGGAATGAGTTATGTTCCCTGAAATCTAAGGAAGAGGAACAAGCCTCTTTAGAGGTCATTCCTGTAAAATGCTGAATGCTAAAGAATGTACAACACTTTTTTGGGAAAAATCTCAGTCAAGCACTTTCCTTTTAGTCGTCATTGGCAATGGGATTTCCCCTGGTTTGTCACTCAGAAATCCACCTACAATTTCTGCAGGTTGGGTGCTTCTGCCTGTCCAGTCATTGCGTAAAGAAATAAAAATTACTCTGCTTTGGATCCCATTCCTTCTGTACGATGAAGATGAATAGAAAAGTTTACACTAGCAAAGAGAAGAACAGAATTTGACCAATGAGCTTTACCCCAGAACAGCAGAGCAGATTCAAATTTGAAAACAGAAGGCAAAATCCGAGTCTGTTGAAAGGTTTCAAGTCTATGATTCTATTCTGGTTTTTTCAGCATGAACAATCTGAGCATGTATGAAAGAGCAGATGAGCAAGACACAGCAGAAAATAAAAACACAGGATTTCACTGAGTTTCACGCAGCTTTAGCACCTAACTTCGCAGTAATGCACAGGACCAGGACATCTTATCACACCAAGGTTTCTGGCAGGAATAGTATACATCTATATGGACCTATGTCACATTTTCTAATACAGTGCCTGGTGGGTTTTTTTTTAATTTAGCATCATGAAACATCATGAAACATCACGTGCAGCACAACGTTTGTCTTCAAAACTTTTTTAAAATTACTTTTGCTTCACAACTTCAATTAAGTCAGTGAAATTACTGACTTAAGTCAGGGAGAATTTGCCCCTTACTTTTCCTACACTTCTAAAGTACATAAGTAGCTAGAGTCCTAAACAAAACTCTGAGGCCTGCTCTCTGTCAGTTTATATGTTTATAAACTCAAAAATTAACATCAGTTTTTTAATACTAAAGTAACAGAGAGATGCAGGTGGCAACTGAGCATATCCTCAGGCCAGAAGCTGTCTCCCATTTTTGGGATGATTTAAGGTAACATCCAGTCACCAAGGACAGACATACCTTCCTCAGGAACACTGCTAAACCCTGGAATCCAGGGCGCAATGCTTTGTCAGCAATCCCACAGTAACCCCACACTATCCTATCCTAGGACATCTCCGGGCAGCTTCTGGATTTTACGAAAGATGCTGGTTTCAGTGCTTGCAGAATATTCCTGAAAAGTTAAGAGAGGAGACTCTGAAAAAGGGCCCAGAGCTGGTTCTAATGCTAATTTATTTTGCTTTGTAAACTAGTTGTGAGGTCCGATGGTGTTTTTTGGCTTTTTTTTCCTTTCCTGGCCTACATTGTCTGAGGTTTTGAGGCCTATCTGTCATATTGAGGCAACAGACCCTTTTAACACTTCACTTTGCTTTGATATGCAGTCTTGTCTCTTCCTTCTCCCTCTTTTCTTCAGGAGTTATATTGCCGGAAAGGGTGATGATTTTCACAGCAAATAAAGAGGCCTTCTCCCAGCTTTATTGTCTTCAGAAGAAATACTCTGTGAATTTTATGACCAATGGGAAAGCTGTTCCCTTCCCCCAACTCAAAACTTGGCCAGTCACAAAAATTGCCAGAGTGGGTGTGATGGAACAGCATTGTTAAACAATATCCCGTGAAAAGATTCCCAACTCTGAAATGTCTGATTTCTTGCTGGTCCAGAGGCACTCCTCACTAGTCACTAGTGCAAAAGAGAGTTTTGACAAAACTCCCCCTTCTTACATAGCTCATTAAAGGCAGGAAATCCACTCCCCCAGCACAAAGGTAGGCAGGCTGCAAAGGTGGCTGCTTCAAAGCCCTTTTGTTTCATTTCTCTTCCACCCGAGCACCAATAACCTCTCCAAGCACGATTCCATGGTAGAACTGTCCATGTCAGAACATATTCCTTAGAGAACTGGCACAGTATTGCTGATTATAATTTTAACCTGCCACTAACAAAAGATTAATTAAGATGGTACAAAGTCAAATGTTGCTATTTCACCCACTCAAGTGAGGCAAATATGCAGGATTTAACTAAAGAATTGGATTAATACAGGGACTTTTACCATTACGTCATTGAATTATGGGACCATTATGTCCTGAGAAGTGAAGAACATCCTCCCACTGTCTATGGGGTGAATCCATTAGTCCCACCTCAAATGTTACTCAGGTATCATTCCTCCTGGAAATAACATGCAATTAAAATTAAAACCAGTGCAGAACACGGTGGAGTGGATCTGCTCTAAGAGATGGAATTTGGAAGCTAAAGTCCCAAACTGTTTAGGGACGGGTTCTGTTGCTGCTGTTTGTTAACTCTGGCAAATAAAAGTGTGCTTTGCCTTTGAAAGGAAATGCCATGTGCAGACTAATTCCAGCCCAGCATACAACAAAGGCAGTAGGAAGACTCTCACTGACATCAAGGAGAGGAAAGACCTAACAAACTAAAACATGGCTCTGCCAGAGCTAAAAGCATCTCTTGGAAGACTCTGGCAGATCTCAGCTCCCCCTGTCTCTTGTCTCTCACAGACAGTATTACTCTACACAGAAAAAAAAATCAAATTATTAAAGACAAGATTTATGTGATACATCAGAGAATTTTTCAGAGCATTTCTCACAATTTCCTTTGCTTTTGCTTTTTTACTTTCTAAATTATTTTCTTAACTTTAAGAAATTAGATGTCAAAGCTCCCAATCTTCCTTCAAAAAGAATCCAGATTCTATCAATTCCACTAAAAAAACCCTGAGAGTTACTCATACAGAAATTAAGGATCACATGGGAGAAAGTTGTGTTTTCCATGTTCATTTAATTTCTTTTTCAGCTTAAAAAGAAAAAAAACAAACCCCACAATCCTCTCCTATTCGGGTAATAAGGGTTTAAGCACTTAAAACCAGAAACAGGAAGGTTTTTCCTGAAGTTTACCACCTTGTTTTGGCAATAGAGGAACATTTGATATTTGTCTGTGCCTTGAATGAGAATAGAGGTCAAGATAAGATCACCTTGTTGCTCTTTTGTGTACTCCATCTTAACAACACAAAGGACACTAAGGAAACATGTTAAACATTTTGTCCCGTAGAATGACCCCAAATTCTCATTTGAAGAGGAAAAAAACCCTTAGCCAAACCACCAGTTAGAGAGATCAAAAGTTTAAAAATATCAAGTGAGGCATTAAAGCACCACAGGTGACCATATGTTAAACAAACAATTTACACTTCTAGTGAAGGAAAACAAATGTCCTGGTATTTATGTGGACTGAACTGAACCACTGCTGTTCCTTAGAGACTCTACAATTCTTACCTTAATGTTGTAAAATTAGCAGCACTTTTCACTTGATTATCAGTGTAAACGTCACTGGGCTAATTCTGCTTCCACTGCAGTTTCACAGCGGTGGAAATGCCAGTGAATGAGAACTCCAGCACATCTCCCCCAGCCGGGCAGCACCCTCACAGGCAGCTAACAGACTTGAGACAAAGGACTTCGGCTGCATGGATTGAGCAGAACCCATGGTCTAAGGAGCAATCCCAGACCTATTTTCCCGATTGCAATATTCCAAATAATCAGGCCTTAAGAAGAGTTGGATGATGCCCAGAGCATTGTAAAGGCACTATTGATGCTCCCCCGGGGCTGGAACATGGAAGCTGAAGGACCAAATTCTGATGAAGACTTGGTTCTACAAGCCTGGGGAGAGTCCTAGAGAGCCCCTGTCTTGTAGGGTGAACCAGAACCATCCCCACCCAGGCTATAAAAGTATTTATTTCCAGCATTGCACTGCCCAGGACATCCAGGCTTTGGCTTTAAGCAGGTGCTGATCTCCAATATATTGATTGCCTAGTAGGAGCATAAACCACCGAGGAGGCAAAGCAGCAGCAGCAGCCTTTCCCATTCTCAGCTTGCTTTCAGAGCAGCCACACATTCTGCCCTCAGAAATGACCCCATATGGAATCCACAAAATTTCAGCTCCTTGCATCTGTGTTCCCTGGCTCCTGTCATCTGCCACTGCCTTTTAATGCCCTGGATGCTGCTGAGCCGTGTCTGCTCCCCTCAGCTGCAGCCACAGCTGAGGGGAGGCAGCAATGCTGCTCCCAAAACAGCAGATGCTGCAGTTCCCTGCCCATTGTCAAGTATTATTGCTTGCCTTTTCTCTTCTTTATGAACTGTCATCTGAAAATCTATGTTACTGTTCCCTGCGCTGTTATCAGGTCGTGGGCAGATTGTGCCAGACTTGACGGGAAAACACAACCTCCAAATTGCAGTAACAAATCACAACGTTGTAGGAATTTTTCTAGCAACATGAAGTGAGGAACTTTGGAAGCTCTCAGTATTTTCTGCACAGTAAAATGTCCTTTACAATTTTCTCTGAGGCAGGTAAGAGTGTCAGCTCTAGGGACAGAGATAAGAGCAATTCAACACCAGGCAGGAAGCTTGCAGCAGAGCTGGGAAGAGAACCCAGGTTTCCTGGCTCCTTATTCTTACCAGGAATGCCTTCCCCTTCCCAAACAATAACACAGGAATGAGAAGGAACACAAGAAGCAGTTTATTATCTATTTATTAAGGAGCAAACCTAATACCTGATGGGATGAACCTCTTGTGTTGTAAATCCAGACCAAGTCAAGAGAGGTACTCTGGGTAAGTGCATAGAGAATCAGGCATAAAATCCCCCCAGATATTTTCAAATGTAAAGCCAGATATTTTGTGTTACTAAAGTGAAAAAATTCTAGCTTGAAGCAATGTGTTCTTCTTTCAAAACAGGTAAAACAAGAACAAGAGAGAAGTACCGAGTGGTTTACACAGATCATCAGAGATTAGAATTAGAGAAGGAGTTTCATTACAACAGATACATTACAATCAGAAGGAAGTCTGAACTTGCTGCAAACCTAAGACTTTCCGAGAGACAGGTAAAGTATGGATCACCCATCCAGGCTTTCCTTTGAATTTATGATTGCTGCTGAGGAGATAACTGTATGGTAAAGAATGCAGAATGTTTGCCTCGAGTAACCAAACACCGGGTTCCCTTTGCAGTAGAACCCAAACTAGAGCTGTGCAATAACCCAGGAAATGCGAACACCAACTTTTTCCCATTCTGAGAAACACGAGTTAAACCACATCACCAAAAATCCTGCCTGGATTTCTCTCTGGGCTGTGGCAGCAGGGAGAATTTCAAGCTGAACTTTCTAAAGCAGAAGTCCCGGTTCTGCTGAAGTCAGTGGGAATTCCATAACCAAATCCCACAAGGTCAGTCCTAGCGGAGATGGAAGTGATGAGCTCAAGTATGTTCAGGACACTTGAAGGGTTTTGTTTCCTTGGCTGCCTTGTACCTTTTGTTCAAGATTTCCTACATACGTGCTACTCCTTTCTCCTGCCCCATTTGCTCCCCTCCAAATTCCACTTCTGTTCCCAGAAGATAAATCAAAACACAATCCTGTGATTAGGCCTGATTCACGATTGTTTTATGGGCTCTGCTGAGCAGGAATAGTCCAGAACCCACCCAGCTGTAGCACTGTCCATCCAACTTGAACTTGGCTCACACAGCACACACGGAGCTGACAGAAATGGAGAAGCAAACACACATTTTGCAAATATCCCTCAATCTAATGCTGAATGCCAGGATTTAATTGTTGAAAATTTAAATTGTTTCAGACAGGTATAAAAATACACTATGTGTCTTTTTGCTGGCTGTTAAAACGTTCATAATTTGACTTAATTATGCTGAATTTGAATATTATGGCCCTGCTTCTGCAAACAACCAGTGATATTTATTTGAAACCTCCTAGCTCAGTGATGATTCCCCATGAATATTTTTGTTGGTGTATTTGAAGAGGTGAAACAAAAATATACAATCTATTTCTTTGTATATATTGGGGAAACTTGGCAACAGCTTTTGCAATATTTGTTCTTCTTCATCATCACCAATATATCAAGAACAAAATTAATTACAGTTCATACAACCTACATCTCTGAAGTGTATTTTAAAAATGGAAGGTTAAGTACAAAATATCTGATAGACTCCCACCACCGCCCTTTATACAAATTAAAAAACTCCATCATATGAGCACAGCTGAACACACGCTGTTCTATCCCAAATTCCTCTGCACACTACCTAAAATCTGAATTGATTTTCTGGAAAAGCTTTTTTTCTGCCTCTGCCAAAACCCAAAATTCCCTGGAAGGAGTATCTCAAAAGGACAAAGAACAATCACTTTAACAAGGAAGGAAAGATGCGATATCTAATGAAGGAAAGAAAGGCAAAGTGAAGCGCTGTTAACATAGCAAGGATACAGAAATAAAGGAGATGACAAGGATGAGAAAGAACAAGAAAATCAGACTTCAGGGGAAGAGAGATTTGCATGGAAAAAAAGAATATGGAAAGGAAGGAAGGCAAGGGGTCAAGAATAAGTCAGACAGATGCAACTGTCAGCTTTTCATCTGACATTACAGACCTGTTCTTACTTGGACTTATTTAATAATTGGCACACGACCCTGAAGTGCCTAATTTCTCTCTGCAGGTCTGCTTCCCTAGTTTAACAACAAACCAGAATAAAAACCTCAATTCACAGGCAGGTAAGAACACTGAAGCCAAAGGGTAATTCTGAAATGGTGGTTTAGTTTTTAGACTGTTGTGGCAAATGTATGAGAAAAACTGGATTATCTCTGCACAGTCAGAACACAAGAGATCTGAAAGGGCTTGAGCCTGGTTTAATGGGACATAATTTGGTACTGAAATGATATTCCAGAACTAAGATAGCAAAAGGAACTGCCAAACATCTGGCAGCCTGGGACTTAAGAGACCTGGTTTAGATTTACGCAGGCTGTGCATGTATTTGAATCCTTCAATATAAAATGAAATAATAATGCCTCAAGGAGAAGCACCCTGAGACTGTCCCAGAGAGTCCTTAAAGAGGTTTTGTTGGGCTTCATCTGTGATTTTCTTTTAAAACACAACCTGGTAGTCACAGGTGTTATCACCTCTCACTGTTTTACCTCCTTTCAATCATTAATTTCTTTCCCTTTCTAGTTTCTAGGAAAAAATAACTGAACAGACCAATATTTTTCAGCAAAATATGGATTTTTTTTTCCTTTGGGTTATAGAAAATGGTGACAGAAGTGTTTCCTTAGCTGTCTGATCAAGACAACACAACAGACCTGAATGAGGTAGCTTGACTTACTACACTGACTAGATGTGATCCAGAGCCACTTCCAAGGATCAACAGCTGGAGTGCACAGTTTTAAATCCAGCCCTGGGGATTCACACCCAAAGCCAGCCCAGCGACCACAGAACATTTCACACCTCACCAAGTTCTGCACTATCTTCAGCTGACCATTATTCACCTTCAGCTCACATCCTCACTTGTCCCACCCCAATCAAGATCCACCTTCAGCAGGTCCTTCCTTCCTTCCCAAAGGTGGCTGGGTGCCTGTGACGGCGCAGGGACACTGGTGGCACTGGATTGTGTGGGAAGCAGCAGCAGATTCTGGCTCCATCTACAAATGAAGTAGAAGGCACTCAGCTATTCAGGCACTGCTAAGACAATATTTTGAATTAATGTTGTGTATTGCTGATGAAATTCTGCTCAGAAGTGAATTTTCACTGGCTTCCACACTGGAACTCACTAATTAACGTGCACCATCCAATCAGGAAAGCTTTTGTGCCTCAGTTTATAGGCCAGTAGCAGATCGTGGCTTCCCCCAGATAGGGCACACAGTTTTCATTGTAACAATACTCATGCATAATTTTGGCAACCACTCGAACATAGGAGAGTCTGTTCTGTTCGAGTTTGTTTCAAAAAATTAAATAAATCAAAGCTCATTCCATAAAGAAATAACTGAACTAACCATAAAATTCACTTTTTATCAAGTTATTTGTAAATATTTTATTACTAGGTAGGAAAGATTACCTGTATGAAAAACAAGCAAACAGCTGTATTGTCTCAGTTTGTCACTGCCTTTCTCAGTGGTCCTGATTTTCCATATGATCCTGTGACTAAATCCACAAAGGACCACACTCACTCTGGTAACAACTGAAAACAATTTTCCTCTGCTCCTCCGCAGGTGAAAATCTGGTTCCAGAACCGCCGAGCCAAAGAGAGGAAACTAATGAAGAAGAAAATGACTCACTTTGACGGCAGCAGTCTGGGCTCCCTGCAGAGTGACTCTGGCTCCGTGAGCCCCATGCCGGTGGCCGAGGCGCAGAGCCGCCCGGAGCTGCCCGGGGCTCTGTTCCCCGCGCCGCCCGCCGCCGTGCCCGGGGGGAACCTGCAGCCGGGGGGGAACCTGCAGCAGCCCGGGGGGAACCTGCAGCCCGGGGGGAGCCTGCAGCAGCACGGGGGGAACCTGCANGCAGCCCGTGGGGAACCTGCAGCCCGGGGGGAGCCTGCAGCCCGTGGGGAACCTGCAGCAGCCCGGGGGGAACCTGCAGCAGGCGCTGGCCTCGCACTGAGCCCGCGGGCCGCCACCGGAGCAGTGCAGCCCCCGGGGTCCCCAGCGGGACGCAGCCCGGGGCACAGAGGCTTCGCGAACACTACAGCCAGAGCGCAGCACGGGCTGCCAGGGCCGCGGCCCCGCCGCAGCCCCTCGGGAGGAGCAGGAGGAGGAGGAGGAGGAGGCCGGGGCGCAGCGCACGGAGCCCTCCGGCCGGGGAGGCTCCAGCCCGGGAGCGGCCGCTGCCGCTTGCTCCACCGCAGACACCAAAACGAGCGCAAAAACTTGCCGCGGGCAATGAACGCCAGGCTGCTGAGGCAGCAGTGCCCGAGGGGCTGGCCCTCGCCCCCCGCGAAGGAGAACGTGCCTGCTCCTTTGATCTCCACGCTGGTTCCATGCCCTGATCCCACTTGTGGACTTCACACGCATCTCGAGAAATGCAAACCTGGCGCATGTGTTCTGACCCACTTGATGGAAAGCCTGGAGCCGGGTGCTTGCACTCACTACATGTTAAGGGCAAAGGTCAGGGATGAGCTTTTTGGAACTTTGGGGGGTTTGACAGGTATGATTTCCAATGCTCCATACACTGGTATAAACAGGCACTCTCCAACCTTACTTGAAATGTTTTCAAAGCATTCTGGAATCGTGAATCTTGGCCCGAGTTCATTTTCGGACAAAGAAAATTCATGTCAGATTCGTTTTGGATCCTAAAATAAACAGCAAAGTGGGGAAGAAATCCTTTTAAAAAGCATAAATATTTTGAAAAGTGACTGCATTTCATGTGACAGCAGAGCCCATGGGTAAAGATGCAATAATTGCATTCAACCAATTTTAAATCTGGTCCAGTTTTATGAGTTATTGTGACACTAATAAAAATTGAGAAGCCAAATTAATAGAAGAAAAAGCAAACAAAACACTTCAATTAAAATCAAGCTCTCAGCATTTTTCATGTGTGTCTCAATTCCTGAAGGGCTGATCTGTTCCATACTAAGCAGAATTTGGTAGTTCATCAGTACTTAAGAATAAACTGGATACTTATTTCCCCAATATGATTCCCAATTGCATGTAAAAAACTTCTGTCTGCAAAGGGAAAATTTTTAGAGCACGTGCGTGATTTGGGAATTGATATCCTCATTGATACCCAAAGCAGTTTAGGAATTTAGGATGCCCATCCTCAGTAATTTCCATCAAGGTATCCGCTGAAACCTGTCTGTCACTGTTGCAAAAAAAGACTGAGGAGCATTAAGTCATTTAGGCACTACATTCTTGAGTTTGTTCTTTAATTATAACAAATAGTACTATTAGAGTATCAAAATGTTGGTGATGTGAAATTACTTTGTATATAAAGAACATTAAAATAAATGCCTTTTTCCTTACCATTTTGCAATGCGTATGCAGCAAGTGAACCTGCAGATTTTCATGAGTAGTCTTTTCTTGAAGTGCAATATGAAATTTGAAAGAAGACTGATGGTAAAAGAGTTTAGAGAAATTAGAGGAGCATGGGAAGAGCAGGATGGTTCAGGGAGCTGGCAACTTGCACTACTTAGTAATTTGATTTATGATTTTGTTTGCAAGAAGGACAGTGCTAAACAAAGGTAGATCAATGAAATGGAGAAGGTTCATTGTAAAATTGCCACTCATTCCTGTCACAGTGGTGCTCCATTTGCTGCCAAATAGCCAAGATAGCAGAGGGGAGAGGAGGAGGCTGCAACTCAAAGTTCAGCAACAGAAAGTCTCCAACTGATTTCCACATGGTAGGAAAAGAGGAACATGACAAAGAGCGCATGGGAACAAAAGGGATTTCCCATCCTCATCGATGAGCATTGCAACCAAACTGCTCACCCAAAAAAGAGCCATTGGCTCTACCCAAAAGAGGAACCCACTGGCAATACAATGCACAGTCATGGTGCTGGCAGAGGGAAATGTTAGGGATTTTATTCGCATATACACAAATATTTAACTTAACAGAGGCTGGAAAAGCTTCAACAGGAAAAGCATCCTCACACTGGCCAATTAAATGGAATGGTGCATGCAGACTAGAGAAAAAAACAATAGAAAAATCCACATTTAGACTTTCAAAAGGTAAGAACACAGAGGGCAACTTTGTCTTTTGCACTGATCTACAATAAATTAAGACCTAGTTCTAGCTAACTGATCAGAAGCCTGACCCCAGAGTTCTGCAGAATCAAGTACACAGCTACCTATTTTAATCACACTTTCATGACACAGCTTAATTTCACATTAACATTTCTAAAAGGAAAAAAGTTCTTCAAGGAAGAACTTTAAGAAATGTGTCTGAACACAACTTCTTTCTCTTTAAAATTATTTAAACGTCATTCAAAGAGAGTGGGGTCTGGCAGAACAACCTGGTTTATCTTGTTTACATGTAGAAGAGTTATTGAGGAAGATAAGTGACCACTTTGAAGATCTGCTTCATTTCTGCTCCAGTTTGCTGAAAGCATGCTTGCTATAGGTTGCTATGTGTTTCCAATCAGAAGTTGTTAAGTACACAAAATAAGGCTGGATTTTATTTGCAGAAGCACATGTTCAAAGGTTAAAATTTATTGCTCCAAAAGCAGTATCTATAAACCAGGGCAATACCTTAGAGATTATTAACCTTCTAGTTATGCCAGTGGCTGTTTTAAGTAGCTCGATTTTTTGTAAGAATTCCCAGCAATCTCTCCAGTTAAGTATTTCCAATGAGCTCTAATCCTTCAAACAGTTGCCCACCAAACCCCAAAGGAAGTGATTTTTCTCTAAGAAGCTTGTGCAGTGCTGTTAACTTGCTGTACTCTGTCTAAATAAAAATGAGAGAGGCAGAAAATTGCAGACAAATCAACTGAAGTTATTTGGGTGCAGCACTGTGGGCTATGAAATACTGGTGCCATCCTCAGGCTAATACTCACTTTCTTCCTGACTTTGGGCATATCAAATAACTCATCACTTTTATCACATCTGAAAACTCAGGACACTAAAGCAGAGTACTGTGAAGATTGATTGGTTGTTAGGAAAGTGCCTTGAAGAAGAAAAGCATACCTTAGGCTACATCACAGGAATATCTAAGCCCTTAATCCTAATTGCGATTAAAAGAACTATCAAGGAATATCCAATTTTCAGAGGAATTCACTAAACTTTAAACCCTGTTTCCCAGCCAGAATTGTGATCTAGATGGTACGAAAAAATCAAGCAAACAGCACCTTCTACCAAATCTTCTTGCAACTAAGCAAAATATACAATTCAAAATGATATTTCTAAACAAAAATCTTCAATTCTTGCTTAGGCATTATGCAATCATTAATGGACATAGGGGAGAACATCAAGTACGTGTTACCTTCTACCCAAGGAGGAAATTCAAAAATATATTAATTGTGGATGTTACCATAAAAATTAAAAAGCAGATTTCTGCTTTAGCTCCCTTGTCTGCTTTGCTGGGGCAGTCCAGGGGCACTGAAATGACACATCCCTGAAAATGACTCACAGTCACGTTTCAGATGGCACTGGATATTAGTTGGACATAACACTGTGCAAAACTCACCAGGTAAAGAAATAGGCACCGGTTTTATGATGAAAATGTTTGCCAGCTGTTTTCATACCCGAAGAGCACAAATCCTTTCAATTCTCTGAAAAAAACACCTATTCGTAAATGTCTCACAATAAATGGAGAGGATTAATGAAGATACACCTGGATGCTCTCAGCCATCTAAGCCACAACAGAGTCCCTCTGAGGCAGGAGGGACTTGACATGGACAATAATCCCCGAGTTAAATGTGGGGGGCAGGAGCGCCAGGCTGCCAGCACCAGAAAGCTGCAGCTGGCAGGCAAAGAGGGAAGGCAATCGATTCCTTTGTTACCTCCTGCAAGAAACCCCGCAGCAAAGGAAGCCTGCAGGATTCCCGGGGAGCCCCTGCAGCCCCCCGGCCACAGCGGGCAGGAGGATCAGCTCCGTACCCGGGAGCCCCGCGCTGCTCGGGAAGGAACCAAATCAGGAGCAATCGAGGATTTGCCGTTCATTTTCATGGTTCTGTAAGGAATTGATTTACCCTGGGGTTCACACACAGGTTCTCTAACTCCTGCTGAATTCAAGCTGCTTGTGGAGCAGTAAGGAGTGCTCTTATTTCTGTCAGTATTGATTTTGAAGCAGAAGTTAAATCATTTACATTTCAGAATAGTAAGACCCTCCTTGTGCTTCAGACCATTCCTTCCTGGCAAAACTGATGCAGTTTATCCATGAAATAGATTAATAAAACACATTTTTACATTTAGAAATTAAAGATATGTCATTAGCAGCAGATAGAGAAACAGAAGTGAGGTAGACAGAAGGGGAAACACAATCAGCTCTCTACCAGGCATTTTTCATCATTTTTCAAAAGGATTTGTTAACAACCAAAACTTCAGAGCATGAAATTAAACCCAGTACCACTGAGGAAGGCTTCACAGACAGCTGGCATCTTTATTTCTTCTGTTGCTCTCTTATGAAAAACAAATCCCCAACCAGGATCAGAGACACAGGGCAGAACTGAAACTGTGAAGTATCCCTTCTTCCTTTTCCCCAGAAGATCCAGTTGAGCAAGTGAGAACAGCTCAGTCAGCACTGCTCATTCAGCTCTCTGGGCTGTGCCACATCTGCCATGTGCACGTTTGCACTTCAAGCCCTGAAAATGAGACCTAAGTAGGGTTCTGTACATTAAAAAAGCCCAATTAAAAAAGGCAAATAAAATTTTCAGAAGCTTTGTGTTTGTTGAAGCTTCAGTAATAGCAAAAGCCGCCTCCTTAGCTGTGTTTTAAGATTTTAAGCCCATCTGCCTTCCTTCATCACTAGTTTTTTTTCCCAACAGAACTGCCCTCAGCTGACAGCAAACCACATCCTGACTGGCCTTTCCTCAAGATTCCTACAGCTGCCTAAGAATTTTAGGAGGAATGAATGTGCATGCAAACCCAGCTTGAATGGAGGGTCAGTAACACCTCCACAAAACTGCATTAGAACAATCAGCAATACGGAGTTCCCTAACAAAGTCCCGAGCATGAAATTCCAAGCACACAGCTCTAAAAGTACGGGCAAGGGTCATTCCTAAGCCTGCAGTGTTACTGGAGGGGTCATCTGGAGGCAAGAAAACAAACGTCTCTTCCTATCACCTGAGCCACAAAGGGGCATGTTCAGCTCACCTGATTTTTGATTCTCCAAAACAAGAGAGATTTCACACCATTTTCATGCTTTAAAGACAAACAGATTATTGTCTTCTTATCTCCATATAAAAGGAAGAGTAATTTTATGAGTAAGGGTTCCTAATAAAAACTATCAGAGTTGTAAACACCTTTAATGTAAGTTATCGTTCTACAGGCAAGTTTTAAAGTACCAGTAGCCCTGAAATTGCAGTTTTAATAGCTGTCATTAAAACACTTAATTGCACGTTTGTGATTATGTTATTATTACTGGAGTGGAATTGCTCTCTAGGACAGTTCATATACAATAGTGCACCATCTCCACTGCCTGTACAAACAAACCCTTTAGAGCTGCAGTGGTGAGCACCACACTTATTATTGATAGTTTTTCATCAAACACTTGTTAGAAAACTAGAAATTTTTCTTCCCCAAAGATCTCAAAGTACATTTGATTTAACACACATAAAAGTTCACTTTAACACCACTGAGACAATTCCCATGGCCACTGGTTTAGTAGATAAATGACACCTGGCACTTGAACAGGTGAAGAAAAAAAAGCAACCTTGGAGTTCCGTTTTCCTGGCAATCCATCTCCCTGAATTCTGCCAAGGAGCACAGCACTGCTGCTGCTGGTGCCACACAGACCCGGCCGGCTCTGCCTTTATCACGCACCGCAGAAAATGGTGCAAGTACAAGACTCCACAAGGCTGAGATTTCTGGATGTCCATCCCCCCGCCTCAGAACTGTTTTCACTTCCCCAGCACCCCAGAGCGCCCGGAGAGGGCCCATGTTCCACCAGCACCTTAGGCAGGCAGCGCACCAAAGCCTTCCTCCACGCACTGCCACCCCCACGCAGGCCAAGGCAATGGCAGTTCACTTTCCCTTCTTGTTTGTGTTGCCTGAAAGCCGTGCCCTCCAGAAACGTCCATGGAACTGCAGCCTAAGGTACTGCACTGAAGGTTCAGTGGTTCTCTGGCTCGGAAGCTGCTGACGTGCTGGGCCTGAGCAGGAAGGAGCTCAGCAGGGCCAAGAAATGATCCTTGGGAAGGCAGACTGGGACTAACAGTCAATGAGCTCTCAGAAAACAGAGCTACCCCAAAATTCACCTCAAACTACAAGACAACATGCAAAGGTATGGCTCCTTTTTAATATCTCCACCCTGTTCTGCTACACAAAACAGCAGATATCAGACCCAGGGCGCAGATCATTTGAACATTGCCATTTTAGTTATCTTATTCTCACTTTGGTGTTAAAAATCTGCAGTCTTCCCCAGCAATCTTATCCTGCTATGTAAATCTTTTTAAACAAAATGCCTTATTCAAAGCTTACTATTGTTAGCTGATATCAAATCAGTGTAGCAAATTGCCATCGGAGTATCTTGATCTAATTATGTTCTGGAAAGAATCGAAATAGATCTGAAGAAAATTCAGATAATGGAACAGGCAAAACAAGAAAGGGAAAGGAGGAGCATAAACAAAAGATAAAAGAAGAACAGAGAATGAAGGATAACGCTCTGAGATACAAAAAATAGGATTACGTGGTACTGAAATTGTGGGGGGTATGTACAGAGACATCTCATAAAGCAAGAAGAACCCCAGGGATTAAAAATGTTCCCATCTACTGCAGAGTATGAAATCGCATCATCTCCAGGGATGTGAAAATGGGGTGTTTGCAGGAAGCCAAACAACGGGGCTGAGATCTCTGAGCAGCCGATGTCCATGGATACCCGTCAGTGGAGCCAAAACCTTCCCCTCCTATGGAGCTGCCTGTGACTGACAGCCCTGCACAGCCCTCAGCAACACAGGGGATTAACTGGGCATCATGCTCCCCAACAGGATGAACATTTGGATAGTACAGGAAACACATCTTTAATCTGGGTAACATTCAGTACTAAAAAGTCTGTGGGCTCTCAAAAATTGTGTTATGATTCCGTGTCTTTCAAGATAAAGCGAATAAGAGTCTCTTTCCATTTATTTTTAATGTCTATTTTATAAGGGTACACCAATTACAGAAGTTCTTGTTTTTTCCATGCCCTATCCCACACAACTTGCCTCAACATTTTAAGAATCCCAATGCTTAATGTAGAATTCTGTAAATATACCAAAATTAATTACAAAGATTTTGCTACACTTCTCAGTACAAATTCTTTCTCCAAAAAGCCCTGTCCCAAAGAGAAGAGGAGTATCTTTCCTGTCTGTAAGTACACACTTAGAATCCTTTAGTGCTGGAATTAGAAGGGATGTGTGAATACGAGCAGTGTCAAAATACAAAGGATACTGAATGAAAGCCCACACCTCTGTAAAGGGAAACAACTCATTGTAATTTGCACCTCTTTTGCAAGCATAGCCCTTACAAATAGCTCGTTGCAAAGAAACCCATCCAAAATAAAAATACAGCGAATTCACTCCACAAATTGCAGCGACACAACCCAGAGAGGCAATTCTAAAGTCCTAGGGTGTGGTTAGTTCTCCTGTTAATAACAAGCTGTTAGTAACAGGATATAAAGCCACTTTCAGAAGAATTTTTCTCAGGGAGAAACGAACATTGACCCAGGGAGCACCCGTGAGTCTCAGAGCAGCATCAGGGCACTTCTGATCCACAAACTCAACAACCCAGATGTCTCTCCCTGCTGATTTCCCTGGCCCAAGCTGCCAGGGAAAGCAGACTGTAGCCAGCAGCCTCAGAGGAAGGAACCAGCCTCCTTTCAGGCAGATAAAGGTTGGCTTGAAACAAGCCAACAATATTCCTGGGCCTAATCAAAGACTTTTTTCACTAGTTTTTACAGTCATTTTCTTTGTACTTCTGGCACCATTTTTGTTAGGAAGATTTATTGTCTGCTTTTTAAAATTTATCAGTTTGCAACAGCCACCAGATGAAGGGATCTCTTAAATTACCCTGTATGGGGAGGGTGTGACTGTGTCTTACAGTCAGAGCTTTAAACTCTCCCATCCTGGAAACCTCTTACAAAACATCAACAATGAGAAGAACATTTTTGAGACGGTTATACTCAAGACATGCTGTTTACAAGGTGCTCTATATTTTGAAGTTATTGAATTACAATTATTCAAATTGACTATATCCGTTAAAGACTAAAAGGGAGATTTTTAAATTATACCAGAAATCAAGAGAGTAAGAGATTTATTTGTTGATTGATAATACCTGACAAAATAAAGGTTTCAGACAAGAAGAAGGTTAAACATTGGTATTATAGTTACCACTCTAATTTCTTTTTAAAAGCTCTATTTACTTAACTATTGAAGATACAAATCCAAGCAACTGTTGCATCATCTTACAGAACTGGGATCACTGTTGAATATCAGGGCACGATAATAGGATAGATAAAAGTTCTCTGAAAGAGAAAGCACCAGAACCAGCAGCAAGGTGGGGTTGGTCAGCCCTTCATTTGAATGTAAATGTAATTATGAGGCAGGCAGTTGGGCTGACGTCAGACAAGATCTTGGTAAACCATTACCACCAGCACCTGGAAACACAGTTGATGATAAAAGAGGATGAAGTAGAAGATTCCAAGCAGAGTGGCATTATTCGAGAAAACACAAATATTTTTGGGCAGTCAAAGAAGACACCGAGGAACAAGATGTTGTGACGCCGTGTTTACAGTCTGGGACAGCCATGTACGTGAGCTCGCTCCTGGAGAAGGAGCCCAGCATGTACCCAGGATGCGGCAGGGCCAGCAACAACCTGCCCGTGCAAAACTTCGTGTCTGCTCCAGCCTACTCCGACTACATGGGCTACCAGGCCGTGCCAGGCCTGGACAGCCCCGCGCAGGCGGCGCCGCCCTGGGGCTCCCACTACGGCGCGCAGCGCCAGGACTGGGGCGCCTACGGCGCCGGGCCCTGCAGCGCCCTGCCCGCTGCCCACAGCAGTGCCCCGGGCCCTGGCCAGGGCTCCTACGGCTCTGCTGACTACAGCTCCCTGCAGCCCGCGCCCGCTGCTGCGCCCTTAGCTCCTGGAGACACCAGCAGCGCCCTGCAAGGCTCTCCCAACAGCCAGAGGCACAGCTCCTATGAGTGGATGAGGAAAACGGTGCAGAGCAACGCTGCTGGTGAGTGCACATTCAACTTGCAGCCTCAGAAAGCATCTTTTGCTGGCACTGAGCTTAGAAATAGTTAACTTTACCTGAAGCACATAGGTTGATGGGTCATTTATGACATTTATGCAATCTACTGCTGTTTAATGCAGTTTTAACTAAATTTATGCTAGTTTCACTTTCTGCCATAAAGACTTTATGTGGTTGCTGTAGTGGAATGGCTGATGTGGGCAGACATGGCTGGAGCTCAGCTCCAGGAATCGCTCTTGGAACGTTCTTTAAAGCATTTTGTGTGATAAACATGATAATCATGAAAGTGTTATAGAGCAATGCGGCAACATTTAACAGTTACAGACAGAAGTACTACATAGTTATTTTGTGCTGCAGGGGAGATAGCAATACAGAAATAGGCTGATCTTTTTAAACCTTACAGACTTCTCAATAATTATAAAGAAAACTAAGTGCTCTAAACTAACTGCAGTGATTATGCAATTTTCTGCAATTTTCCTGTGCCTCACATTTTTCTGCCCAGATTTATTAGGTGAGCACAAATATTCCTAGAGAAGAAATCTGACTCAAAAATCAGCACAGACCATTTTGTTTGCAGATCACAGAATTCCTTGGTTAAACTTCCTTTTCATTTAATTTCACATCAGTTTTACCTTCCTTACATGCCACCATTTTTCAGCTTCTACAATTACACAATTAGAAATCTCTTTCCTGCAAGTGCCACTCACTGATGAGCCTGTTCTTGCCACAAGCTGCCAGATGAACCTTTCCAAGTATATTCCCAAGGTGGAAACTGGGTGCAGCAAGGTTTGCTAAATCTGTTGTCATGGTTAAAAGTAGTAAGTGTGTGTTAGGGAGCATCAAAGAAGTGTTGGAAAGAATGCAGAGCAAGTACAATTGGAGCAACCTCAGAAGAGACAGAAAATCTGCACTGCTGCTTCAAATGGTTATTACTCAGAAGCAAAATTAGGCTGGTAATTGTTTCTTAATTATGAAGCAGGCACACATTGTTTTGCCTGTTACTAAATATAAAACGCCTGGTGAACATTAGGATATTGCAATGCTCTCCGGCCGCTTGGAGCCTCTGCAAAGGCCTTCAAAGCCAGGCAGCTTCAGTCTGGTTTCCCCCTTCTGTATACTCATGTAAATCCCAGTAACTTCATTAACATCATGGGAGATTGCCAGGTGAAGTGATGCAAGACTTGAGTGTAGATCAATTCCAGCTGAGACTGCTGAATGTCAGCGAGGCAGCCCTGGCTGTGTCATGTTGGCCTTGAATTTTCAATGGGTGGCATTCTTGAAGAATAACATTCTGAAAGTTTAACACACTTGAAAATCTTAAATCCCTGCTTTACACTTATTGAACAGTCTTGGAAGACCCTGAAAGGTTTCTCATGCACTTGTCCAAATTTATAAAATATATCTGCAATTCAGAGACACAGTTTTGGGCCTAAATTCATTTATAGTCTAAAAAGTGCTTACACAGGATTTACACAAATTCTGAAATACTTTATGAACCATTCGGGACAGGTGGAACAGAGCCCATCAATAGCTGCATGACCTGAGGCTGTGCATTCCTAGAACCCAACCCTTTGAAGTGTTAAAAACAGCCAAGGACTTCACAGAAGTGAGCTCAAGGCATCAACCCACCTTAAAACAAGAGATCGTGAGAGCAAAGCACAAATGAGGTAATTGTGCAAAACGAGAAAAGTACCAAAGAGATTTGGCTTTTCATTGGCGTAAAAAAAAAACCCCACCCAAAAAAACCCCAAACAACAACAAAAAGAACCATTTTTTTTTTATCCTGACACAGAAAATCTGTGATAAAGGGAAAAAAATCCAAATAAATTACAAGGCTAAAATTATGCATGTAACTGCTCTGTACCACCTTATCAGTGTTTTCTCTAGACGAGAACTGATGCCATTATAACCCCTCTTGGAAACACACTTTTTTTCTTTACTGCCATAATCTTACTTGGGTTATCAGGGTAGCTACTGGCTCCTCTCCTTCAATATTATCATTGCTTAATAAAGTTAATTTCCTTAAAATCCCAGAATTACAGCCCTAAACTCTACAAATCCATTTCTATGCATGAAGATGTGTATGTCCTTAACTCCACCAGTGCATACACACATCAGTGTACATGAGCAGAACGGAGTAACAGAAACCACAACACATCTAATTAGATGAGGGAGCCTCCTGAAATACTGTCCTAAAGACAGCAGGAATCGTTTTGAGTGAGGGGATGTCAGGGGGAATTGGTTTTGCTCTGTTTAGACTCTATTAAATACACTATATTCTGATTCAATATTCTTATTTAGCATTTGATACAAAAAAAAAAAATCAACTGCAGATAAAGTGAAATGAAAATTTACCTGATGTAGTCATTCTTCAGGATGAAACAAGATCACAAGGAGAGAAGTACTCTGTCCTTTCAACAGATAAAATTGACTTGAAATGCTACATTCTCTGACTAAAAGACCGTGACTGTATATTCAGAACCAACCTTTGTTTTACTTCAAACACACAAACAGAGCAAACATATAAGGCAACAAGAAATTTTTAAAAATGAAACATGGAAAGTGGGCTTGGTAAAGAGATCTTCCCAGCCAGGCCCTCCAAGTGAGGAAAAGAAGATCTGAAGAATTCCTGACAGTCTGATCCTGGTTTTACTGAACATCTGTGATAAAATCTGCCATTGACTTCAGTTATGCTGGAGTCAGAACTTCCAATTATTTTCTAAACCCTGTGTAATCAACAGGGAAAGGTGTGTATATTCTGACAGCAAGAGAACCTTCAAAGTGTAAAACTTACCAAAAATGTATCTAAAGGGTCCAGAAAAAGGTTTTAAAACTTCACATGAAACTTCATCTGGGAGTGACCCTTCTCAGAAACAGAAGGGACTTTAACAGGACTAAACAAAAGATCAGCATGATTTTCATATGTTACAAGCTCAGCCACAGGATTTTTTAAAATTATATCCAACACATTTTATGTCTTTGTTTAAAGAAGCAGTGATGTACAAGTAATTCAGATTACAGAACAACAGAAACACAGCCAGAAAGCAAAACAGAAAAGCAGGAAAAAAGGCCAGGCCCCTGCTTTAATGCTAATTTATTTTTCTTTGTAAATTAGTTGTGACATCTATTTTCCACTGGCCTACATTGTCTGAGGTTTTGAGGCCTATCTGTCATATTGAGGCAACAGACCCTTTTAACACTTCACTTTGCTTTGATATGCAGTCTTGTCTCTTCCTTCTCCCTCTTTTCTTCAGGAGTTATATTGCCGGAAAGGGTGATGATTTTCACAGCAAATAAAGAGGCCTTCTCCCAGCTTTATTGTCTTCAGAAGAAATACTCTGTGAATTTTATGACCAAGGGGACTGGGGAAAACTACTCCTTTTCTCCACCCCCTCAAATCATGGTTATATTTGCTGATTATAGTGAGGCCGGAATAACCTTGTTGAATTTTAACTTGTTTTCAAAGATTCCCTCTAAGCCCTCAGTTTACAAGGAACCTGAATATCTATACTATTGTTAGCATTAGAACTATCACTGAGGGCAAATATTTCAAAGCCAACGATTTGTACCATGAAAAAAGTAAACTCAGTTGGATGATTTAGTCCTGCAAACTTAGGCAGGAAAATCTTCTCTGCTGGAAGTTGAAGTGGCGTAGGATTTGGGGAAATATCCCTAATTATGCATATTTCAGCTACGTCTACCTTCAGATAAAAATATCCCAGTCTGTCCTCGGTGTCGGTCCAAAATTAAAGAGAACTGAGGAAAAAAATATTCCTTCATCTATTTCTGTCCCTTTTTCCTCTGCTAAGATGAAAGCGTCTGACATTTGTTTAGGGCTTGTAAATTCCAAACCAATTGGCTTGTGTTTCTGAATGTGAAAGGGGTTCTTGATAAGATCTCCTTGTCGCTCCTTTGTGTGGCGTGTGCTTCATCTTAACACCTCAATGGATTTTAGGGAACCACTTTAAAGGAGTCTTTGTCCTACAGTTTGTCCCAGAAAACTCACATCAAAAAAAACCTGGGAAGATCAGAAGCAAAAAGGAAAACTATCTAGTTGGCTGTTGAAAGTGCAAAGGAGAACAAATAAATTGCAAACAGATCTCTCTGGATTATTATTACATGAAGTATTGCTTAAAAATTATATGAAATCAGAAAACTTCCAGCAATGCTTCTCTTAACAGTATTAATCCAATATATCTAAGAATATTTCTTTTATACATTAGAGACTGGGTGATCCTGAAATCCTTTTACAAGATTTTATTGACTCATCTTACAAATTGTCAAGTACCTCCAAGCACAGAGTACCCTCAGGAATATCCTACAGGCACTCAGCACCTGGCAAGACTGGACCTTTTTGAAAAAGTAAATGAAATTATTATTAAACTTCTAAGTTTATCCTATGGTCACGCAAGAAAGGAAAAGCATTTCTAGTAGGACATACCTTTGTGCTAGAGAAACAATCTCTAGAACTCAGATAAAGAAATAGGCCACAGCACAACTGCACAAATTGTGACTGAAGCTCAGTCTTGAAATCCTGGGTATTTATGCTCTTACAGACACAGAAGTCACTCCACTGAGCACTGAAATGAAACCCCTTTGAGATTAATATAGCCAGCACCAATTATGTACTGCTCTGAAGTATTTAAGATGCTTTGGGGTGTTTATCAGGTAAGAGCTTCACAACATAAATGTGTTTTTACAGAGATAGGGAAAGACAGAAAGACAGTTATGGTAACCAATACTCTTTCTTCACCTTGCACCTCTGTTCCTCCTCTCTACCACAGCAAACGATCCCATACAAGTATTCTGTAGTTTATTCATGTCTGTGAAATGCCTGAGATGTTTGCAAGCTGCTATGGAAAATCCAACTCAATATATGAATATTCTTTCTTACCTTCTTTCCTAACCAGGTAAAACAAGAACCAAAGAGAAGTACCGGGTTGTTTACACAGATCACCAGAGACTGGAATTAGAGAAGGAATTTCACTGCAACAGATACATTACAATCAGGAGGAAGTCAGAACTCGCAGCAAACCTGGGACTCTCCGAACGACAGGTACAGAGGGCACCCCTCAGGTGTGCCCACGGTGCCCAGGCAATGCCCGTGCCAGGGGCCACAGCAGCAGCCACCTCTTCCTCTCTGCATTTGCCACAGAGAGAAGCCACTACACAACCCCGCAGTTATTAATAGCCTCATTTGACAGAACCCTCCAGTTACACGGAATTCGGTATTAGGAATTACACTTTAAAAAATAGTTCTTCTTACTTTCTAGCTTGCCAGCCAGCTGGAATTTAAACACTTCGGCTTAACAGGGTCTTAGCTATGACCCCAGTAGTTACAACCTTCATAATTTTGTTTCTTCTTGAAATCACACCAAGTAATGGCCAGCAAAAAAATCCAAAGCATTTGATATATTTCAGCTGGAAGCCAGGAAAGTTAAAACTCAATCCAACGAGATATCGAGGGGCTTTTTTGTTACAAACATATTGCCGCAATTTCCACAGGCAATATTCTTCCTCTGTCAGTTTTCAGCACATTGAGGGGGCTTTTACAGCCTTGGATTTTCAGGTCAGGATCTCTTTTTGCCGCACATATGTGTAGCCAAGAGTATCCATCCAGGGAACGTTCAAGTGCATACTTGGATCCTTGCTCCCTTGGACAGCAGCTGTGCCTTCACTCATCTCTAGTACTTATTTAATCTCTGTCCTGGATAAAGCCAGGCTCCTGAGCACGGCACAGCCACATCAGCTGTGTTCACACAGACACTAGAGGAATTCAGGATGAATTCCCTAAAACCCCTGTGTTGGAGAGCACTTTTCCCAAGCACAGTTCTGCGGTGTGTGGATATAATGACTGCTGGATCCAAGCCTCCAGAATTGCAGTGGCTCTGCTACAGCTGGAGGAGAAGGGTAGATTTTATGATACTGAATTAGTCATCTCATTTAAAAAACAGATTATTGCCCCGAGGTAAATATAAACTAGAGATCTTTCTTTTTAGAATTTTATGAGCTTTTGTTCTTTCTAAATATACACATTCAGGTCTCTTAAAATGTTCCTCTTTCAGTGGCCTCTTCTGATTCTGCAGTCTGTGGAAGAGCATGGAATAGAGAGGGACCAATGGAGGCTGGAAGCATAGAAATGCAGAGACAATCAATAGTATTTTAGGATAAAGCACTGGAATTTTATAAACATATTTTAGTGCAGTGATGTTCAGTCCTAGACCCAAATAGTCCAGAGAGTGCCCTGCACAGACTGTGAGTGCTCCCAGGCAGGAACAAAAAACCCTAAGTTTATCATGGATGGACTACAGTTTGTCACATGGTAGGGCAGAGCTGCACTGGAAAATTTTCAGAGAACTGCAATTATGAGAGATTTGCAACCTCCACCTGAATGTTATGCAAGCTGGCTGATTTAGAACACAGACATACCTGGAGTCACCAGTGATCCTGCAGGAAATCAGCAGTTCCCTTTTACAGAGCTGCTGCTCCTAATGCCACCCCATTTCTAACTGGTAAAGTTCCTTCAAGTCTAATGTAGACAAAATACATAATTGATCTGCATTTCCACAGGACAGACAAAGCTAAATGCCTCTTCATGCCAATACCAGCAAGGTATATAAAAAATAAATATAAAACACTGAGATTTTTAATACAAAGCAAGGGTACAACTTTCTATATTGAATTGTATTCAGCACACCTTAAAGGCTGAGACAAATAGTGTGAATTAAGAACACAGCGAGAAAGAAAACACGAACAAAAGTTTCTCCTCATCCATGCTTTCACATAAGGAAAGAAAAAAGAGATACTTAAAGTAGATTTTAAACAGATAAGTCTTTCACCTGCACAATGAGCCTGGGAAATTGACTGTAAGTAATGCTGATATATCTCTTTATACATATTACAGTAACCGTGTATCTGTAAAATACATGTTTAAATATATACTTCAGCAATAAAAACAATCAAAAATTTAAACAAGAATATATGGACACACAAAAATCACTCACAACATAAATGAAGTAAAAGAACCCTCACTACTTGGCTTTGAACTAATCTGTAACACAGATAATAAAGAAATCTTCACAAATAATCCATAATTGCATCTTCCTAAATTATGACACTGGCAAATCTGAAATTATGAACTCTGTGGCCGCTGAGTCTCAATGAGTTCATTGATTTCTGTGTTCCTAAATATAACACAGTGTGTGTGCTTTACACCAGGCCCAAGAAAAAAGGAAATAAAGAAAGAAAGAATCAATCTTCCATTGATTATCATGCCAAAAATTAATACAGAATAATGCAAAAACCTTTCACTGCACAAATTCAGTATTTTGGTTTGTGGAAGGTTTTTTGTTTGATTTTAGCTTTGGGGCTTTTTTTCCTCATGGCTTTTTGTTTGTTTGCTTTGAGTTTTGGTTTTTTTAAATAGTGTTTTTGAACTTACCTACATTTCCATTGCTATAATTACCATAAAAGGTTGCTCAGCACTTTGAATTAATCAGGTATCATTTATAACACCCCAGGTGAAAATCTGGTTCCAGAATCGCCGAGCAAAAGAGAGAAAAATGATCAAGAAGAAAATCTCGCAGTTTGATGGCAGCGGGGGCTCAGCTCAGAGTGACTCTGGTTCACTCAGTCCAAATGAACTGTCAAATTCTCTGTTCCCACCACCACATGGAATAAATGGATTACAGCCTAATGACATTCATCAAGTCATGGTTTCAGAATGAACAGAGGGAAAAAACCAAAACAGGAAAAAAGAAAAAGCAAGAATGGATTTCTCCAGCACTGCCACCCCTCACCTTGGAAACTCAACTTTGCAAGGGACCATTTTCATTTATTTGCCTTCAGAGTGCTAATTTCTAAGCAGGGAATCTGAGCCTATAACCAAAATATTTTAATTATCGCAAAAATCTCAGGGACTTTGTGCTGCTAAGATTCATCTCTTGGTATCTTTACTAGAAGGTAATTTGCTTCAGACACTGACACAAGGAATGATACAGCTGAAGATTCAGTACAGGTAGTTCTAGTCTGATCATACACATACACAGAAAACTAAGAGAACTGATTATAAAATAGAGTCCTATTGCAGAAAATATAAGAATCTGGGTGTGTTTGGCTTCTTCCATTTATATAATTAGAGGAAACCGTAGATGTGAATAAATATTTACACTTAAATGGACTGAAAAGAATGCAACTTTTTGAAAACAGCAAAACCATTTAAAACACTTCCAAATGCTCAAGGCACATAATAATGTCATTATATCAGCCTATTGCATTTAATTAAATAACACATCTCTGCCCTATGAAATTGTATTCAAGCAATAATTACAGATACAGAATATACCAAACCTGCCATGATTTGTTCAACTGTAAGAAATGCAGCAATTTTTCACGTACGTTGGGAAATGCCAGATAATTTGGAAGGTAAGTATTACCTCAGTCTTCTAGGACTGCACATACTATTGCCCAAAAATCCGAGCACAAATGGAATGGAAACAGAACTGTGACTACAAGCAAACCACTAAAAAGCAAATGAAGAATTTGCTTGATGCCTTCAAACATTTGGAGTGAACAGGAGCAGTCTCAGGCCACTGATTTCACCCCTTGACACTTCCTTGGGGCTGAAGGCAACAACTCTCCCAAAGTAGCTGAGAGGGTATTTGGAAGCTGTCACCTGCAGCTGAGCAATCACAAAAGAAATGTTCACTTCGTGGGCACCCCTGAAAGAGGACAAATTAAGGACATGATCACAGTGGGGTTTGCTTTAATTACTGCTCCCTGGTAGCAGGTGAGAAGGCAGCAATGGTATCTAAAGACAAATGATGAGGAGAAAAAAAACCCAAAGCACTAAAAAAATCCCCCAAGCTCTTCCGTAGTACTATTCTTTGGAATTTCTTAATATGACCTTTTCACTAGTATACAGGTGAACAGGTCTATTGGGAAAATTTAATATTCCTGAAAATGTCAAGGGGAGCAAAGGTAATAAAAAGGGGAAAAGGCAGAACACAAACAGAAAACAGCATTATGAAAACCATGCATCACTTATTTCAGCAACATCAAACTCTTGCTCTCAGAAACAGCAGAATAAATTCTGCCTCTCTCCGTGTCAATGAGCATTGATAATGCACTGAATACCATGGACAGAACTTGTCACAGCTCTCATCATCTGGATTCAAAACACTAGATAACAAATTGGAGGAGATGCCTCACTATGCTCTGTTTATTTTAAAATAACTCTTTTGGAGTAACTCCGTGAAAGCAATTCTGTTGGAAGTTACAAGAATAACACTCATCAGAACTAAATTCTGAATTATATCTTAGTAGACATAAATGTCTCCAACTAAACTAGGAAGAAGTCCTGTAACACAGATTAAGACCTTACTCACAGTAAACATTTTGTGGGTGGTTCCCCAATATATATTCTAGCCATCTCCTATCATATGATTCAAAGAATTGGGTGTATTCTATTGCAAACAAACTGTAAAGAGAAAATCATGTGTATATAAATAGTTATAAAACTCAGCCTGATAAGAAATTGAGACTACATCTGCATGGCTTTAACTCAGGATCTCCTAAATCTGCTCGTTGATGTTCCAGTGGGATCACATGGACATTTTAGGAGGCAGAACACATTGTGGAACATGCACACACAGAGCTGGTTCTCTTCAGATTCACAGAAATGCACATGTGACACACACATGCCTTCTTTCTCTGCTCTTCAGTCAAATAAATCCAGATTTTTTCCTTGGGAGAGGAAGGTTCCCCAGTTGCACCAGCCCCTCTACCTGGGTTGTCCTTCTATACATGAAGGATGTGGTAGATAAAATAAAATAGTCTGAGTTTCTCTCAGACTTTAGATATACAAGAAAAAAGGGAAATGAACCTTTCCTTCAAATCAGCAGAAGGGCCATTTCTATGGAAACCAGGAGAGGGCTTTTGTGAGGCTTAGCAGTGGCACAGAAATGGAGACAGAGAAAACTTAGGGTTTTCAGATTTTTTTTCCCCTGATCAGTTTTCATATCAACAAGGAGGAATGGCAAGTACAGCTATAACACACAACACACCATTCATTATATCTGTGTATTAGAAATGCATAGCTTCAGATTTCCCTTCTAATTTATGACAAAATTGAAAAGCAACACAGTTATTTACCAGGTTCACATTCAACATCTTCGAGTCATCATTGTGCAATTTCTAACTAAGCTCCAGGCAGTCAGGAAACACCACCTGCCTGACAAACTGCTCAGAGGAGCCACTGAAACCAGTGACTGCACTCAGAACAACCACAGATGATAAAGGAATCACTCTAAATCAGCCCATTTTAGATGTTTTTAGAGTTGGAATGGGATACAAAGCACCTCTTCTGGCATGTAATACAAGTCCTGTCAATAAAAACTGTTTTTCTTTTTAATGATCTTTATCCGGAATTTTATCCATCAGATGTGTTTTAAATGTATCCCAAGCATATGTTAATATTTAGGGGAGAATCTCTTTCATCCACTAGATAATGATCTCTAAGCCTACAGAGTGGATCAGATTATCTTCTCTGACTACAGTTAAGTCAAGTAAGAAGTTATTCCCCTCATCTGTCGCTGTGCACAACTACCCCCACTATGGATCCTAACATCCCTTTTAACCTAAGTGCAGTGGCACAGCTGTTTCTCAAAATAATCTAAGGAAAAAATACTAAACTCTTCTAGACTAACTGTGTTTTTTTTAGTAAACTCCATCAGGGAGTGATTAACTGCAGTCAGAGCACCAGCTCAGGAGGCTGCAAAGCCAGAGAGAAGGGAAAATGGCAAGCAGCTCAAAGAAAATCCTTACCCTGCCTCTCGCAGGCCTTAGACACTTTATCAGACTGCAGCTCTGCCATGAGCCAGAAAAAAACATCCCAAACCAAAATACAGATTGAACACTTCATGCTGGCACATTTCCAAGGCCCATTAAGGACTCCAGGCCAGCAAGTCCTGCTCTGCCAGCATGGGACCACGAGATCAGGATGGGCACTTGGATGGAGGCACCTCAGTCCAAGTCCTTGCATTCCACCACTCTCTGGCAGCTGTGTTTGACTCCTCAGCATGGTTTCTGTGAAGGAGAAACTTCAGCAGATGTGATCAGCCCCTCTATTTAAATTTGTATTCACATGGATGAAACACTAAAAGGTATAAATAACATTTTTCAATATTTATCTTTCTTCCTTTGAAGACTCCTCCAGGGACTTTAGTTATACTCTCCCCTAGCACTGTTAAGCAATTAAAATAACAATAAATCAAATGCCATGCTTTGCACCCAGTCTCTTCCCCAAGCTCTCCAATTTTCCTGTTTTTCACTGTATGTAAATAGAAAACCATCACACTGTGTCAATTCAGGTGATCGACTGGTGGTTCCAGTTTGCAAGGTAGTGAGCTCCTTTAACACCATGCTGATACCAAAAAAACCCCTCTACCTCACACAACTGTCTAATTCCAGCAGCCAGCAAATCCCTTCTGACATTTATCTGAATCATCCTGATTCTTACGAGAATCCTGAGGGGTGCCAAAGCT
The DNA here is from genome assembly GCA_013397315.1 of Donacobius atricapilla. Lineage (NCBI taxonomy): Eukaryota > Metazoa > Chordata > Aves > Passeriformes > Mimidae > Donacobius > Donacobius atricapilla. Next base: position 444,407 of record WBMY01003003.1, on the reverse strand, counting down.
TTGGCAAAACTGCTCTCCTCAGTCCCACTGCCCTGAAATACTTCATCGAGAAGGGCCTCTGGCACAAACTGCTCCTGCTGACACTCAGTGTGGCATCACAGTGAATCTGCTTTATTAATCAACTTCTAAACATTGATCAGTGGCACAAAATAAAGAAAAATACAGATGTACCCTTAGTTTCAGATAGCTTAGACTAGAAATGGCAAAGTACCTCATTATAAGATATTTATAGTATCAGTTTATGAAGACAGCGTAATTTCAACCCCTCATTGGCTGTTTGTAGTAGTCATCCTGGTCAAAAAAAAAAAAAAACCCAGACCAGAAACCAACCTCTGGAAACTTGGATTGTTTCTGAAAATTGATCTACATCAGGCATTTTCAGTATAGGCACCACAGAGCTGCAGACCCCTGCACAAAGCCAAAACTCTTCTATTACAAAATATTTGGATCACAAAATCACATTCACTGAACCTCCCACACAACTCTTGACTTGCCTTTCTTCAACAAATGAACATATCCACATTTGCCTAATGAGTTCCACATTTCTACTTCTGAACAAAATAACGGGAACTTGCAGTGAGATGCAAATCACCTTGAGAAAAGAGTTTGCATTCATTGATCAAGGAGCACGAGGGTTTGTACAGCCTTATAATATATTCTCCAAATCCCAAGAGTATATTCCCATTATCAAACAACCTCTTCCTGTCTGAAATGAGGGGATTCTGAGAGCCAACCTGACATCACTTGTATATTCTTCCTCCTGAAGAGTATCTGGGTCGTGGTGACCTGTGTGGAACAAACAGGGGAAAAGGACATTGGAAGAAGACTCAGAATCTCTCAGGCCCACAATGACATTCCCTTTCCATGTTCTCTCAACAGTGCCTTTATTTAATGCTGTGTTTTGGTTTAACTCCTGGCTTTTCTGCTCTTTGTGTTTCATGCTCTATGTAAGAACACTTCTGATTCCAAGAAAGGAAGTGATTTCTGTGGATAAACATTGCCAGAGACCATTATGCTTCCACAAATCTTTCACTTTTTATGGCATAATAGTTTCATCAAATAAACAGCATCGTAAAAAAGAACCAAAAATGAAGCTTCTATTTCTTCCTGTAAAGCCATAAAGTTTGAAAAGTCATGCTGGAAAAATTCCCTGTAGTATTTACTTCTCAAACCCGATACTAAACAGACATTCTTTAAATAGAGACACAAAAGGAGTTTTTTCTAAAATAGTCCATCTTTACCCAGATAGTCATTGTTCCTATGGCAGAGAACATATACACATACAAAAAAAAGTCTACTGAAACTTCAGCTGAACTTTGACTTCAATCAATTATTTAAAAGCACAAGATGATAAATATGAAGCTGCTATAGCAAAGTACCTTTTCCAATTAAAAACACTTATTTTCTTGGTTTGTTAACACCTCAGACCCTCATCATAAAGAGATCACACAGTAAGTTATGCTTCATTTTACACTCAATTCAGCAAATTATTGCACCACCTGCTTTGGAGCTCATGCCTTAATGCCATCACATTTGTCCTTCTGGCACAATGTCCATTTAAATGTCTGTAACATCGGCTTGTTTGTTAAATCAAAACCCAGACTGCATTAAATGGAGGTTTTTCAATTAAACACGAGACTGTGCTGAATGTGTTTGTGTTTGCCACACCTTGCCCTAACACCTGAGTGTCACCACTGCTGTACCTCCTTGCAGACAAGTCCAGGGGATTTAGTTCACCTTCCAGCACACATTCTGCTTGTCCCTTGCTCTTCCATCCTCCAAGCCCTGGCAGTGTCCCAGGCCAGGCTGGACAGGGCTTGGAGCGCCCTGGGGTAGTGGAAGGTGTCCCTGCCATGGCTTTGAGTCCCCTTTCAATCCAGACCATTCTATGGCTGCATGATCTTTCCCGCAGGCACTTCACCAAAGCAGCCATGAACCAAGACAATCTCAACTGAATATTAAAGCCCATAATGTAAATGCACAGCATCAGAATTAGTATTTCTTCCAGTGGTCTTAATCACAACACTCAGCTTTTTGGTTTTCACACCAGTTAAAGCAAACATCCAGAATTTAACTGAGAGTAAAATAAAGACCAGTACCTTATTAATACTCCTATATATAACTTTTTTCAGTTGTTTCAACACTTTCTTTCCATTGGTTTTGAATCTATATAAAGATGGAGTAGAAAAAATATCAGATCCTTAAGTATAGAATAATTTTTTTATCATGTTTCTAAACAGGATTTAGTCAATTACTTACTTTCTCCGCAATTTACTGCAACATTCAACACTAAGTAAGAAAAAAGTATTTTGACAAAAATAGGAGAACATAATTTCATTTTATAACAATTTGTCTCTTTTTTTTTTCTGTAGCTTGGAGTGTGATTTACCTGCAGCTCCACATAAGATGGATAATGTGCTGAAGCAGGAGCACGCAGCAGTGATAAAACTGCAGCTCATAAAGTGTTACTTTCCGAGGCAACAAAAAGTTTCACTGTCAAGTCATCTGCATTTTGCTGCAGTCTAGAAACTCCTGAAAAACAATAAAGATGATTTATGAAGAAAGTATTTTCCTGGGAACAACAGACAGGGATGGAGACCTGTTTTTACATCATGTAGGAGGTGAGTTCATTCCTGAGAGTACCTGCAGGTCAGGAATTCTGATTTGGACACATACCAGAACCAACACTTATAGGAGCAACATTAATACTAAAAAGGACCAACACCCCCTCTCATAATTTCGTTTCTCATTCTATTGCAATTACAGACACCAATAGTTTTTGGATTGTTTTCCATTTGCATTAGGTGAAATAATTAAGTGCTTATTACCTCAATAATAGCTTACACCTGTGCACTGATGGGGGCATTCCCCTGAAGTATTCTGAGAGAATTTTTTCCTCAGTTTTGCTATTTCTGTTTGGATTTTCTTCCCTCTCAGCACCCCATTACGCTGCACATAACTCACTTTCCAAACCCACCAACAAACCCCAAAGCTCCGGGGAAACTCCGGGAAAACTCCGCAACCCCCGCGCTCCCTTCTCCTCACCTCAGGTGCCCCGGGGAGCGACACAGCGGACAAAAACAAGAGGGGAAGGGCTGAAAGCGCTCCCTGGCAGTTTTTATTAAAACCGTCACGGAAACACACCTGGAAAGGGGTTAAAAGAAAGGAGGAGCAGCACCTGCGCTGCCTTCCCTTAGGAGCCGCTCGCCCCCCTCGGGCACCTGAGGGAGGCACTAGGGGGAGTTCGAAATGCGGTAACAGCAGCGCAGATATTCGGGTCCCTCGGACGCCGGGGGGTTGGGGTAATTTTTTTTTTTGAAAGCAAAATAAACCTCAATGAGGTTTTTTTTCTCGGTTTCCCTGTATCCAAGTTAAAAGCCCCCTCGGGAGCCGCTCACGCCAGGTCGTGACCGTGGCACACCTGAGGGAGGTGTGAGGGGGAGTTCG
>WBMY01003003.1:416134-438583 GCA_013397315.1 Donacobius atricapilla | reverse complement strand
TGCGGAGCCAGGAGCTGCCCCGGCCCCGCGACGCGCCCGATCCCGTAGCGGTACGGGGCGCCGGGCACATCACCGTGTAAGGAAGGAGCGGGGGCAGCGTGAGGGGCCGGGGCGGTGGGAGCGCCGGGAGGGGTGAGGGCAGCGGGAGCTCCGTGCCCCGGCCCTTCGGCCCCAGCCTCCCGCCCCGCGGGGCCGAGAGCCGCAGCCCTGCGCCCCCCTCCCTGCTCTGTGAGGGGAGCTGTGCTTTTAACGTGGGTATCTTCCGGTAGCTCGAGGAAACCCCCAGGCGTGAATGAACAGCCGGAGTTGGCTGTTGGGTGCAGAGGCTGCAGCGCAGCCCTGGCAGCCCTCCCTGGTTGCTCCTCTTTATCCAAACAATTCGTTAGATAAAAAGCGAAGTCCACGCGATGAGAGGACGAGCAGCATGTTGGAACCATCTGGCTGTGACCCTTGTGTGCCACAGCTGAGCCAGGAGCCCCCACACTGCACTGCGGAGGAGGCTCCTGCCCGTGCTTTACTTTATCTGCCCCAAACTTCGTTGTGACTTTGGTTTTGATTGAGTGTTTTTATCGCTGGAACACAGCGTGAGCCAGAATGCTTGCTGCTCATTTAAACAGTTGAACAGAAGACGAGCAAGCTGTGTTTCCTTATATGTAATGTTTACTCATAGGGATTTTCTTAGTATTCCTGCTCGAGCAAGCTGAAGAATTAATAGAAGCAAGTGGATCCTTTACAAGTTGTAGGTTGTCATGTTAATTTTCATGGCAGGGAGGGAGGTACTGAAATTTATGTGTTGCAGAGACCCACCAAGCTTGTGTTGCTTTGGCTCTGTCTTTGGACTGCATAAAATTCTCATTTCTCTCTGTGAATAGGTGCAGTGTGATCTAACTCCCTGCAGCAAAAGCACAGGGTGGGGAAGGCTCTCCCATCCCATGGGAAGTGCTGCTGGATGTGGTGCTGGTCCTCATGGAAGCCTGGATCAGGGCTGCCTTGAGCTGGTGCCAGTGGGGAGTTGCTCTGCTGCACCGCAGTGCATTTGCTCGTGCAGATGGAATTTCTTTGTGTCCTCACCCCAAATAGCTGCTGGCCTCACTAAAGGAGAGGTGGAACACAAGCAAGATGCTCAGAATAACCAAGTACCCATCTTAGGAGTTACCTGATTTGAAGTGCTGAGCTAGAAAAAAGCATTATACACTCATCTGCTTTTCTGTCTGTGATGCTTTTTGTGTGTTAGTGATGTTACTTACGGTCTTTTCTTGGCTCCAGCATCTCTTTGTGATGGGCAGAAGCATCTCTAAGAACTGGTGATGTCTCATCAAAAAAAGCACTCTTGTGAAGTGGAAATCCTTAGTGCCCTTGTAACCACCTGAGCTCAATCCCCATCCAACTTATTTTCCTTTTCTCCCTCCCCTCTCAGCTTTCTTCCTGTAACAGGACCTACCTGCATGGTAGGAGGTAGTTTTTATCAGCTCATGCTGTATTTTTAAATCTCCTTATTCTGATAAAAACAGTTATTGGATGTTACCAATAAAGTGCAAGTAAGCTCCCTGGAGGCTGGAGTACATAATCCTAACCTCCTATTAAATGGGAACTGGTTTGCTTCCCAAAGAGTTTGTGTGTTGGAACTCTGTCAGTTTTTGATCACACAGATGCTGCTGCTTTTGAAATCAGTTGGCTGCAGAAACAGCCTGCTCCAGTTACTGAAGGGAGAGACAAACCTGGGTTTGTTTTCTGAACCTGTCTGGAGTACTGCTACTGAAAATGTCTGTCCTGACAAGTCAGACGTTATTAAAAAAAGAAAACCAGTTATCTTTATAAAGCCATTGTTTTCCTTGGATTTTTGTTTCACATGTCTCCTGTTCCTCAACTGATACTGGCCTTCTTGAATACTTTTGGTGTATAGAGAAGGGATAATTCTCAAATTCCAGGGTCATCTACTTCAGCTTTTCATGTCCAGTTCTCTTATGAAGCTCCCAAGTTGGTAGATTCAAACACTCCGTTAGTTTCTTGCAAGAGACTTTTTATTCTTGTGACCTTGTCAGTGAGCTGCTCACTCTAACAGAGAACCTATTTTGCGGTATCCAGCAGTACTAAATATAAATTCCAAGAGTTTTCTGAGGGTATTTAGCAGGATCTTGCTTTTTCCACTTTACTTTTGCTAGCCCTTCCACCCCTGTGTGTGGTAAGAATCCATGTAAGGTGTATGTGTTTTATTTTAGAGAGGATGTGTGTAAAAATGGTTGGCAAAATCTACATTCATCTTGTCTAGGATTCTTTGAAAAAATTCTGTCCTATTTATTGGTTTTGAAAGCTTTTGAATTTTAGCACAGATAAATGACTAGGTCCTAGTAAATGCCTTTTCTTCTGCAATTCCATTTTGATGAGTTATAAACACCTTGTTGGCTGTTTCTCCCATAGTCAGTGTGACTCTGCTTGGTGTATCCAAGTATCTCCACACAGACATTTGTAGTGAAGACTGAGTCATGCCTCGCAAAGCGAAGGCAATAACTTCCAAAAACAGAGCAGTAACCAGATGTAACCTGGTTATAGGGTTGTATTTATCTGCTATAATTTTTCCGTATCATTAAGTCCATGTGGGTGGATGGTGATGAGGTAATCAAAGAGCCATTAAACATCTTTTTGCCATTAGTATCCAGCTTCCTGCTGAAGTCTGCAAACCTCCTGGTTTTGGCTAGAAGTTAACTTTTGGTATTCTATCCTGTTTTCTGCAGGAGTGCCCCAGGGACCCACAGCCCAGGTGCTGATGAAAAGTTTATTTTCATCAGCTGGGAGAGGGAGGGAAGAGCCAGTGGAGATAACATTTTATTATTGTCTGGTATTGTTCCACCTTCCAGATATTTAAAATAGCAAATGACCTCAGCCTTCCACTCGTTACCAAAAACTTCATTTTCCAAAACATTATCCATGGGTAAGGATTCTTGGATAGTTCTGCTGGCTTCACAGGAAAATGTTCTGAACTGGGAAATGTTAAATGTTCGAGGAGATTTCAGCTCAGGGCCCTTGAGGAATGTCATCTTTACCCTCTAATGCTGGCCAAAGCTCAGCTGAGAGCTCATAAAGAGCAGTGTGGGATCTGAGCTCCACTCTTGCAGAGGTTAAACATAACCTGGAGTAGGTGTGCGGAAAGGAGCTGTGCTCGAAGGGGGTTGGAGAACTTCACTGAACAGGTTTAACTTGTGCACTCTAGTAAGGCTGATTGCTATCTATAAATACAGGAGTGGGAGAAATGAGAATGAGGTGAGGTTTAAGCCAAACAAAATAAAAAGACAAAGCACCTGTAAATATTTCTCTTCTAGATGTAAGAAAGTGTTTCCAAAATCTTTCTGTTTCAGTTTTGGGGACAGAAAACCTGAGCTCCTGCTTTGTTACTAATAAACATTACCTTGTGGTACCTGTTGCAGGTGAGGTTTGCAACTGGTGGTTCGAGATGTTCATTTCAGCCTTTAGCAGGGATTTGTGCGTTTCTCTTATTACAGCTCCCTAGGAGAAGTTGTGTTCTCACCACTCTACAGAGAGGGGAAAAGGAGGTGGTGGGATTTGCCTGATGCCATCCATGAAAAGAAGGCAAGAGGGCCAGAACTGGCAAGTGAGGGTATCCTAGCTCTGTCGCAGCCTCCAGGAAACAGTGCCTGGCTTTTCGAGGTGCTTGTCATGCAGTGAGAAAAGTGCAACCAAGGGACGTGGGTGACTGATCTGAATTTCTAAACCTTACACTTTGGGCAGCTTGCACTGAGGAGTCACAGAACTGGCCCAGAGATAAATCACCACCAGCTGCTGTTTTAAATGACTTAAAGGACAGCTACTGGAATTGATGTTACAGTGATTTTTAAATATACTGAATTTTAGAAGACTTCATAGGCCTGCTCATGCTAGATCACTAGCCTGTTGTAGGAAGTCGAATTAAATTAATTACCTCTTGCTCAAGACACTTCTTTACATGAAAGATTCTAATAACACTTCAGCACTTTTATGAAGTTGCCTGTAAAGCTGTACAACTGTATAACATCCTGCTTCTGTCTTTTTATTTTATTTGGTTGTTGAGTCACCCCTCTGCTCTATCTAACAGGAGTTTAATATTTCTGAACCCTGTCGCAAATAATCACAAATAGTCTGCGAAACTTCTAGAGATATTTTAGTAAAACTGTGCTAAAGGCCATCAGTGATCCTGACTAAATATTGTATTTAAAGTATAATTAAAACATACAGTTATGTTCTTTAGCCACTCACAGGTGTCCGTGTGAGAGATGCCTTTCTGTAACTCAGGTTTCCTGGACGTGCTGCAACTGAAGGGAGTGTTCTGGCAACTAATAAAAATTCGGGGGTTTTAATATGTTTCATGACATCAGCTTTGAAATTTAACCCAAAGCATTTGGTGATCTTGCATTCCTGATCAATTTATTAATCTGAAAGCACTAATTTATCTTGTTCTTTATGGAAATTTGGGTGCAATGGGAATTTAATGAGTGTATGTGATCAGTGAGATAAAAGACACTACCTGTGGCGTGGGAAGTGTTTGAACTCTGAATTGTTGAAGGTCAGAGGAGGGTTCTGAGGAGCAGCTGGTACATTTACTCTTTTTTTTCATTTCTTTTGCTGTTTCCTAAGCTGCTCCTGGCCCCTGTAAGAATCAGTGTTGTGGACAAGATGGACCTTTGGCATGATTTAGTGGAATTGGTCGGTTATATGGGTAGAGTAAATCTTGAATTTTCCAGTAGTTCTTTTATTGTGTTGTGTGATTGCTTCTACTTTGTGATCAATTCAGGTTGTTCCATTGCTGGTGCACAGAAAAGTCTGTGCTCCTCAAAGCAAGCCTGTGAATGTGTTGTATAATTTTAGTCTTTTTTTTTTTTTTTAAGACTGAAAAGACTACTTCATTGCTCTCCAAGCTTCCTTAAAACTAAATATATAACATTACAAAACTTGGAAGATTTCATCTTAAAAATAAAAGGTACAAAATGTGGAGGCTGACTTGCCAGATTACAAAGAGAATGGAAATGTGATATGTTAGTAACCTTTGTGCTTGCTTAAAATCTTACTGTTTTTACTGTTTGGGGTTTTTTGTAATGTTTTACACAACTACTGCTCTTTACAAGAGGCTCTAACTTAAATTATTCATCAGAGGACTGGATTGAACTTCACCAGTGTTGTTGCCAAACATTTCAGTTACTGGATTTCTAGAGACGGCACAAGTTCTTCTGTTCTGCCTCTCTCTTCTTTAAGGTTGATTTGACTTTTTGTTCCTTCTGAACAATTTCCACTGTCAGTTTTGGGTATTAGGGTTATTACACAGTGCACAGGAGTGTGTATGTGTGATACAAGGATGGGCACTGATGTCCATGGAACCTCTGAGGTCCTTCCAACCCAAACCATTCCACAATTCTGTGATATTTCAGCAAGGGACCAGTTTGGAGTATGGCAGGTGACAGTTTGGCTCAAAGTTTGTTTCTTTAATGTATTTGTGCTCTTCTTTTTGGCAGTGATTCTTTCAGGTATTTTGATTTTTTTGAACACAGATACTCAGGAGATAGTTTAGCAGAGCTGACTTGATGTACAGTATATTTAACAGATTGTAGCTGAGGGCCAGCTGCTGCTGTATTTTGTTAAATTACTGAATTCTAAAGGTCTAGGAGTTTTAGAATAAGTAAGTGGTAACAGGTTTACAAGCCAAATCCAGCTCCCTGGAGCCTTCACTGCTTATAATGAAAACCTTCTGCTCAAACCCCAGAACACTTCAGTGAAGAGTAGTCACAGTGGTACCCAAAACTTAATTTTCTTGAAGTTGATAGTACTTGTAAAACTGTTCTTTGTGTAGGCTCTTACATGTTTTGCATGAGGTACCTTAACTCAACCCAAAGGAAGTTTTTAAAACCACATGGTTATAAATTTCTAAGATGATGATGAATGGGTTCCTTAAAACAAACTTCATCTGTTGCATGTGGAACAATGGTATGTGTAAGAAAGTTAAAGGATGGTTGAACCTGGGATTTCATAGCTGGAGGGTTTTTTCTTACAGAAATCAAAGATTGAAACTTGCTGCCATCCAACTGGAAAAGCATTTTTGCACTTCTGGAGGTACTGAAGTAAGGCACCAAGCTCTGTTTCTGTCTGGAAATGACTGCATGGTACACGAGACCTTATATTAACTTAGATCAAAAGCTCGTGAAATAATGCAAATGTAAGGGCAAAAGAAATTAATAGTTGTTTCTTTTTGAAGTAAAAACTCTTGTTACATTTTTTTTATTAAGGGAACCGAAATAAGTTAGGTGGAATATATTTTGTTTGTCTCTTTTGTTTTCAAGGTTTGGCTTGAGCAACAAGTTTGATACAGAATTTCCTTCTGTTCTGACAGGGAAGGTAAGTGTGAGATTAAACTGTTCTTTTCAATGGGAAGAGCCAGTGCATCCCGTGGTTTGTGTGTTGGATACCTGAGCATGAACCCACTCAAAACTGTTACCTGTGGCCTGTGTGACCCAGCTGCTCGCTGCCAGCCCTCAGCGTAGCTGGAAACGAGGAGGGAGGATTTGCAGTGATTGTTATCATTATTGACATTCCAAACACGGCAAAGCTCACCATGGATCCCGCTGTTTCCATGCAGACATGAAAGCAACACTCACTTAACCTTGCTTTTTAAATACCTGGAGTCTGAGCTCCCTCCTGGGTGAGTTAAATCACTACAGACACTAGACCTCTCTTTTGAGAATGCCTGACAAGCCTTGAGTTTGTTTAGACAAATCTCTGGAAGTGAATCTCTTTTATCTGGAGCTTTATAGTAAACAAAACATAGTGTTAAATCTACAAATTAAGTAGGTTTTTGGTACATTTTCACAAATATTGTTTGGTTCTGAAAATTGGTGGTGACAAGTCTCTTGCTTTCTCTGGAGTCCTGTCATCTTAATGCAAATGTAAGAAACTGTAATTTGTAGCTATTAATTCAGTCTTCACTAAATTCTTAGTTAGTTTTAAATTATTTTTGTAATTGTATTTTTTAATCTTTTAATTGCTTAGTTATTTTTCGCTTGAATTTTTTCTTCCTGCTGTTTCACTTTCTAGTGCTTTGTTTTTGCTTTGATTTATATCCCCCTCATGTATCTTCCAGAATTTGAGAAGAAAAAAGTTTATTTGGCTCTTTCTACTTTGTCTCATGTCATCCCATAGAGCTGCACTCCCTCTGCAGCCCCTTGCGGAGGTTGAGTCATACCAACAATTCACTAAACACAGCTGGATGGTTGCTCCTGCTTCTGTCAGATCCAGCTGGGCTTTCTCCTCCTGCATTTTCACACCAGAGTACAAAGAGTAAAATCCTTGTGTTGAGGCTGCCCAGCTGTTCTGAAAGCAGTACCCCTGAAAAGCAGGTTCTGCTTGGAGTTTTTGGGTGCTGAAAATCAGCCTGGGAGTTCTGCCCTTGTTTTAGGATCTCACTGAGCTCAGACAGACAAATCCCACTGATTCCAGTGTGAGGGCTGCTGACAACACTTTGCATTTCACCACCTTGTCTGAGGCTTATTCTTTTCTGGGAAGCTCTTTCTGATCACCGAACAGCCACAATACATTTGGGAAAAATTTTTATGTTCATTTACTCAGGTTGTAGTTTGTTATAAATAAGCCTGTAGAAAATCCCAGGCAAGAAACATTAAAACTAAATGAAATTATATTTCATCTCTTTTCTGCCTCTAAAATATATTCGGGTTATTAAAAAAAACCAAACCCACAACCAGGTCTACATTTTTAATACCAGCATCAATGGCTGTCACATTTTCCACTTGATTGTCCTCTTGTTAAATAGACAGTGAGCAAAAGCTTAATTTAAAGTTCACTTGAGTGCTTGGACTTAATTTAGCAAAGAAAGGAAAGAGGAAGTTCTTCTGCTGGCATTTTTTACCCTTCTTGTTCTGTGGAAGGAATCAGTGCTGCAGGAGTGGCATGGGCGGGGGGTTGCTGTATATAGGGATGCTCCTCTGTTGAGAATCTTGATTTTCTGTTCTCTTGTAGATTTGAGGGGCTTTCTGAGCAAGGAAATGAATTCCCTTTTGTCAGGGGAGAGCACCAATCAAACAAGATAGTAAACACATTTTTCTTCCTGCCTGCCGCACACTGCCATGAAAGACATTAAAAACCACAGTTGTGGGTCTTTCGGTTTTTAATACTTTTCTCAATTGCAAGAAATAAAGAATCTGCTTCTCCCTCTGGTTGAGGCAGTCAATCATCTTAATCCCTATTGAAAATGAAAATTCAGTCATTTTTTCCCAGTAAGTTTTTCTTTAAATACCCTGTTAAATAATTCACAATAATCAGTACCATAGTCAACTGAGACCCCACTTTTAAGATCCTCTGTTGTTAAAATGCAATTTTTTTTCCTTTTTACGAAATCAAACTTTATGAATAACAACTGTTTATATTTACAATCTGGGATTAAAATGTTTGCTCTGAACTTGCATTAGTCCTCAGCTACTCTAAGACAGCGTCACAGTTGCTTCATGTTGCCTGTGTAGCATTAAGTTTAATGGCTTTGCTGTCCCCTGAGAATTGATATTAATAATAAATCCCATCTGCTAATGGAGTGGAAGAGATGAAGCCATTAGATGGGCTTGATGGAGTTCTCAGTGGTACTGGTTTTCTTTTGAATAAATACAGATGTAACAGATGTAGGTTTTTACAGCAGGATGAAAATCCTAATTAGAGAAAACTCTAGCTGCACCTTTCTCTTAGAAGCACAAACTTTGGGGATTTATGCCACATTCTTGTGTTAGTCATTTACTTAAGCTTCCTGCCCTCTGTTTGCCCATCACATAATGATGGCAGCAAACCTTCTGATTTTCTTTTTCTGAAATCTGGAATCCCCTTCTTCCTTCACCCATTTTCCCAGTCTCCCAGTTTTTACACAGACTGCGTAGCTGGTGTAGGTTAGCCTAGAGCTACATGCTTGTAATTACAACTTCAGTCTTTAATTGAGACTTAATTTGTTGCTTTCCTTGGGAGAGGTGGATGTGTACATTTGAGGGTAAAGCATAGGCCATAAAATCATAAAGGAAAGGAAAACCCCAGGTATGCCAGATGTTTGGCCTAGCTAATTCAGATGGATTAATATTTGTCTTGCAGGATGAGACATAAACTCACCTGGTTTGTAAATCCCGAGCCAGGCTTCTTTTCACTGGAGCATTATAAAAAAAGATTTGACTACACTTAATACAGAGGCAATATTTAACTTTTAATAATGTAATTGGACCTTGGCCTAAATTGGAGTGGTGGTTAAATTTATATTCTGTGTGCTACAGGTTTACAGGATTATTAATTCTCTTAAGCAAGCTTTTAACAAAATATTCTTTGTGATATGGAGCACAATAGCACACACTGCTCCAGATGACCAGAAAATGATGGAGGCAGTGATCCTTAAGGGGAAAAGTAGAATTTCCAGCTCGGATCTTGAAACAAAAGGGGTCCTGCCCAGAGAGGAGTGTGCAGTGCAGGGCAATGTGAGCCATAAAGTCAGGGCTGGGCATTGTGGTGCCTGTGATTGATAGGGCTGGTGATGATGATGATTGAAGGAGAAAGATCAGGCCTGCTGGGCCTTGCTGGCTCCCTTCCTGTGTTTGGAGATCCTCTGCATCCTGTTGTAAAATATTATGACACCCCCTCCTTTCCTTTTATGTTTTTTTTGTTTTTTTCCCTCCTAAAAGGAGCTAATGTCCCTTCCCAAGGTGTACAGCACAGCCAGGAGCAAAGAGCTTATCTCTTTCTTTTCAGGAGCCAGACACAAACTCCAAGAGATTTCCAGAATTACTCAAAACTAGGCTTTCTTAGGAGCTGTCTTTGTGCAGGAGGAGCTGTTAACTCTGTTTGTTTGAAATACATCAGGCCCTTCACATACACCTTTCAAAAGCTGTACCTGCAAGAAGAGTTAAAATTGTGTCAGAAAATCAGCAGTTCTGTGGTGACTTTCATTTGCATTCCATGTCATTATTAGATTAGAACAGTTACTTACAGGTATATTGTTCTTGATCACTGTGTAACAAAGCTTCACTGTCACTGAGCTGTAAACTGAGCAACAAAACAGGGATTTCTTCTGTTTATCACAACGTGAGGCTTATCTTGTTGTGATAAACAGAAGAAATACAGTTCTTCTGATCTCCAGTTCCTTTAGTTTCAGATGAAGATGTGTCGTTAGTGACAGAAATATTTGTTGTGATTCCATTTCCTAAAGGCAGAAACAAGCCAATAGTTTGGGTTAGTCAAAAGCATCTTAAGTAATTTCATCTTATGTTGTGGCCAAGAGATTCACCTTTACATGAAAATATTTGGTGAGTTAGCAGGTAGTGATTCTTTCATAGTATTATATTAGGGTAAACTTCAGACCAAAATTCCTGAAATGGGAATTTTCTGTTGCTTAGTGGCATGCAAAGTTGGTTTCTGGTTTAGCCATTTGCTCTGCAGGAAGGAGAGTACTTCAACTTTCATCTTAAAGTGCAGGAACATGTTAAGCTGATGTGAACAGTGACTCCCTAAAACTTATCACAGGAGCAGGGAATCTCCCTGTGCTTTCTTTTTAGGTCCCAGATTTTTCTGCCAGCTGTGATCTGAGAATCTGGTTCAGTTCTCTTTGTGTTGGATGTCACCACTGATAAGGGTTATTGTTAAACTAAATTCTGGGCTGTGCCACTCCATTGTCTTTGGCAGGTTTGTTCAGCCGGATTTGGAGATTGGGCTGTGTTGTTGTCAAGGTCCAGTGAACTTTGTGTCTGAAGGAAAAGGAAACATCCTCTTTTCTTAGGGAGTCTCATTACAAAAGTATAAACGAATTCTAGAAAAAAAACCCTACTTATTTTTATATCTCACATAAACAGAATATAAAATTCTAAAATATTTATCAAAGGAAGTGCCATTTGTAGAAATCTAAATATGAGGCCCATGCAAACTTCCTTAGGAGTTGAGAATGCCAATTAATGTTGGAATCTCAGTTTGCTTTGAGGCAGTGGCTGCAGCAGCTGTCTGAGGTTACTGCAAACCACCCGCCCAGATGTTCTTTCCTACAAAACACTCTCCCACGTTGAAGATGAAATGGTTTTGCTCATGTGCATCTGGTATTTGTTATATCCCAATACAAGATCTGGCACTGGCAGAGAAATCCATAAAACCTTGTTCCAGAGACGTGCAAGCCCAGGACAGTTTGCCACATTACAGTGGGATTTTTTTCATTGCAGATGTCCCAGTACAAAGGATCTCGAGGTTTCTTTTCTTTGATCATTTACTTTTTTTTTTCTTTTTTTCCCCCTAAACTAAGGTGTCTCTTGTAAAACATGGTGGTTTTTTAGTTGCTCTGTTTGTAGATGTAAAAAAACCCAGTCCATTTAATGTGGGAGGGGGGCAAAATAATTACTTTCTGTGTATTTATTAATTCCTGCTATAAAATAATCACACTTAAATTAAGTTCTTATGTTATTAACTGTAGGTCTGGCTTGTGTGCAAGCCCAGCTGCCCCCTGACTCTGTAGTGCCTGGTGACCTGAATGGCCAGGAAACAGATGTTGTATTTATTTACTCCCTTCCCTGCAATGCTTGAAAGAATTCAGCTCAATGGGCAGAGGCAGCAGCATCAGGTCCTCTCCATTTCCTGCCCCATGGCTTTGCCCTGCTGAAAGGGATCTTTGTCATGAAATGAGCTTTGTTGGTGTTGCTGCCCTTGTTTGCAGTCAGACCAGCAGAGCTGGGCTTGCTTGCTTGGGGGTTGTGGAGCAGTTACAGAGTTTGTGTACAGACTCACTCGAGGGGATTTGCATCAGCATGGCGAGTAGGTAGGAAAGAAAAGATGGGGGGTTGTTTTGAGTTCTGCCTGCCTGCTCAAGGCTCTCGTTGGTCCTGATCTATTCTGCTTTGTGTCTTTGAATGCTGGATTGTGTTAGAGTCAAGGGTGTCACCTTGGAGTCACTGCCTCAAATCCAGGTTTGACTTGGCAGATGGAAGTGACTTGGATTTGCAGGGAGATGAGGGCTTTGGGGTATGTGAGTAGGTGAGAAATGCAGATTTTGGAGAAAAGAGCTTCTTTCTGATGCAAAATGGAGGTTCCACGTTGACTCTGCAGTGGCAGTACAGGTATAAAATATTTACTCCTTAATTTCAAAAAGCTCCTTTTCAATAAGTAGACTTTATTCCTAACCCTGTACAAGGTGCATTTCTCTGCCTTAAATACCATCCAGTGTGTTTCTTTCTAGGCTTCCCTGTTCTGGGAAGCAGCCACAAGGGAAGTTGTGGCTTCAGTGTAGGCCACTTCAGGAAGTTATTTGTGGGCAGAGCCTTCACCCAGGCCTAGTGGAGACTTAGATTGGTGTGACATTAATTTGGACAATATTGTCCCTTTCTGTGGTACCTATTTTTACTGCAAAGCTCCCACATTCCCTCGGAAAGCAGAGATCTGTCATTCCTCCATGGTTTTGCTCACTGTAGCCAGTGCCCAGCCGTGTCCCAGCTCTGATTTTGTCCTGGCCCGCTGTGTTTTCAGGCCCATTAATTACTGGTGCAATAAACGTGGATGAGGCTGCTCATCTAAAAGATGTTTGGCTTTTTAACTCAGGTTGGTGCAGCGCACGCACCAGAAATGAATTTGTTGCAGGAAAATGACTTCTCATGCTCCCTGGGTGACCAATGCTTTAGAAGATTGTGTAATTTTCTGTTTAATTTTAACCTGTAGAGGCGATTTCTGAGAGAATACACCGGTGCTGGCTCTCCCTGAAGTTGAGCCCTTCTGTTGCAGGTGGCCCCTGAGGAATTCAAGACCAGCATCAGCCGAGTGAACGCCTGCCTGAGGAAAAACCTCCCTGTCAATGTGAAGTGGCTGCTCTGTGGCTGCCTGTGCTGCTGCTGCACTCTGGGCTGCAGCCTCTGGCCCGTGGTCTGTCTTAACAAAAGAGTGAGTCCCTGTATCATTTTTTAAAGTAGTGGTAGCATTAAATAACATCATATCTTCCCCATTTTAAAACCCTGGTTTGGCCTCACATTCAGAAGGTTATTCTGGTTTCCACCTGAGAAAATAGAAAATGTTTGAAGTGACACCAAATGACCAGTTGACTGAATAGTTTTAAGAATAGCTGATCTTACCTCAGTTCAAACAGGATGGAATATATGATACCCTAAATTTCCAGGATTTCTCAAGGTCTAAGAATTGAGTGCAGAACTGAACCATCATGACCTTCAAAGAGTGGCAGAATTAGACTGAAAAATCACTTTTCTTCTTCCCACCCCCTGTCCCCATGCCCTCCACCCCCAAATAAATACTTTTAAATTTTTAAAGTCTCTTTTTTATATGCAGTAGACACCATAACATTTCAGAGCTGTGGTTTATTTACTGTATTTTACTGTGCTGTTTTTGTTAAGAACAAGTACAAATTTATTTTCTAAAGACTTCTCCCCCAATAGAGAGTTGACCACTCCTGTAATCAGGTCCAAACTAATAATTTTGAAAAGCGCTTTAGTAATATCAGGTAAACATGATCTGATTTACCTCTGTGGTTTATGTTTAGAATTGATTGATCACAGCAGTAGATATTGAGGAAGTGCATTAATGTGTTAACTTGTTGAAGTGCTCATCACTGAAGCTGCATCAATCCAAAGTTACAGGACTTGTTTTAGTGCAGTTTTAAAGCCATTTTTAATATCCCTGTACCAGTGAAAATCTAAATAAATGCCCATGTGGTGGTGTAGTATTGATTATATTTAATTCTCAAGGCTACAGAGAATATACATCAAGTAGGGAAAATGATGGACTTCGTGGGAGTGTGAGGGTGATAACAATGCAGCGAATAAAATTAAATGTACACCCTGCAGGATCATCACAGTTGTCTTTTTGTGACCTTCAAAATCGCTGAAACGTGAGAAATCATTTCATGTCCCCAGCTGTGGGGAGAGCAGGACATGAAGGACACTTTTGGTAGCCTGGAGTTAAAAATAATTTGTTGTGAACTGGAGTTTGGTGGTGAAGGCTTTTTTCAAGATCCAGATCACAATTCTGTTAGCAAAATCTGGAAATTAAATGTATGGAAATCTGTGTTTTCAGCAGAACACCTGCAATGAGTGCAGGATTTGGCCAGGAGAATTTGGTAGACTCTGTTTTGTTGGCTGTGGGAGGTAAAAACACCAAATTCAAAAGGATCTCTTACTAATTAAATGAACTCTGGAAAAGCCACAGGCCTATGTTTGACTAATCAGAATTTTTTCCAGTGATTCTAAGTTAACAAAAAACCCATGAGTGTTTCCTTTTTTGAGAAAAGGGGGAGCAGGGGGTTGAAGTGATAAGATTTCAATTTATTTCTTCTTTGCTTCCTTCTACTTGTATAAAACTTAACTTTTTATAAATTAACCTTTGCCAGAAATGCAGTAGTGAGCTCCTTCTGGATGAGACCGTTTCTGATACACTTCTGACTTCCTTTCTAGACTAGAAGATCAATTCAGAAGTTATTAGAATGGGAAAATAACAGACTATATCATAAGGTAAGAAAAGAGTGCTCATTTTTTTCAGCTTTAAGAATATTGGCAATGAAGGATTTTACAGTCTTGTCATAATTCCATGCTTTATACTGATTCTAAATAATGGATCCTGATAATTCAGTATTGCTAAAGCTTGTTGCATTACCCATCCAAAGAAGGCTGTTCTAATCCTTTGTTAATTATTTCCTTAGCTTGGTTTGCACTGGAAGCTGAGTAAAAGGAAATGTGAAACTAGCAATATGATGGAATATGTGAGTATTGCTTGTTACTTACTGCTGTTCAACAGAACTGTAATTTAACAGAGAAAATTCTTCACTTGGGGACCCTGTGCAAAAAGATCTCCCAGACAAATGTGCAGTTTGGTCTGTAATTTGGAATGAGGGAAACCCACTGGGACTTTCTTCATTGGAGTGATTCCCACACCAGCACCAGTCTGCAGTTCTTTAACTTAGCCACCCTTTCCAGTGGTATCCATCATTCCTTTGATTCAAATAATTTTGCAGAAATACTGCATCTTTATAGTAATGTGGTTTTTTGGTTGAACCTTTTCTTTTGTGTTTTTGTTTTTGGTTTGTTTTGGTGGGAGTTTTTTTTGCCAGCTCTAAATTTCACATGATTGTAAACAAGACAGACCTTGTAGGAAAGCAGAATTTCAAATATTTCTGTGGTTCTACCACTCCCCTATCCATTTTAACATGTAGCTGTGAAGATTGTGTAGGCTTTAGGGAAAGAGATCCACCCCAAAAAAAGCCAAGCGCCCAGAATCCCTGTATTTCAGAATGACTGGAATCTCTGCTTTGTTACCCTGGGAGCATTCCCCCCCTCACAGACTCTCTCAGATATACTTAGTCTTATGAATTAGCTAATGGTCATAGAAATTGTGCTGAAGCTTTGAACTTTTTGGTTACTGTCTTTTGTTCTTGTCTTTTTCCCTTCTTCAACAGGTAATATTAATAGAGTTCTTACCAAAATACCCCATATTTCGACCTGACTGAGGAACAACATTGGTCTTTCATGTTACCTGTCATTTTCTACCCTTAGTGCCTTGTAGATGATTTTGGAAAGAAGATGGTCTACTTTGCTGTGACTTAAAAATGTTCTTCAGTAGAAATCTTCCTTGCTGTTACTTTCTTTTGTTAAGAAGAGAACAATTTGCACATTTTTTTTATGTTAAACGAGGCTTCTATGTTGCACTCTGAATTTTTAACATTACCAATAACTGATAGAGTTGCCACTAGGGATCTTAACATCAGTGCTGCTTAAACTTGTTCTGAGCATGCTGCCTTATTAATTTCTCTCTTTGCTGTCCTCCAACGTGCATCCTAAAGCTGTGTCATCCTCGATTTCATCCTACGTGTTGCAATCCTAGAAACCCTCAGTAGGAATGTCCAGGTAAACTCCAGTAGTAATGATTTTAGTAGAACCTGCTTGCATAGGACTTGCAATCAACAGCACTGGTTTTGTCCTGCACTTTGCAAAATCATCATTTACATTTAGGGGGGTTCATTAGTTTACCCACTATGGATTTGTAAATATTGACTCTTTGCATAATGTAAAGTGTGGTATGCCAAGGTTTACAGAATGTATTATAGCTCTTATTCTATTGCCAACAGTCCCCCAGCATCTGTTCCGTGTGCTCGTTCCCCTGGGATTGTACAGCCCCACCCACACTGGTTCTATGGGAAAGCCATGAAGAGTTTGTACATATGTCAGATGCATAGGGCTCAGTTGCACTTTGTTTAGTAAATGGATGAAAAATGCGTAGCATTTCTGTCTTTCTTTTGGAAAGTATTTCAGGTGGTGTTTGCAGCACCTGAAATGCAAAGCTGAAATCTTCACCTCTGCAAAGCTGCATTTGTGGGGTAGATGGCAGCTGCTACTAATAAAATACCCTAAAGTCTCCTTTGAAGCGAGGAATATTTGGATGTTAAGTTCTATTTTGTTTGGAAGTCAGGAAAAATGAACCTCAAATCGGAGATCGTTGTTACAAATGAAAAAAATGAGGAACAGCCAAATCCAAGCTGAAGTAGCACCATTGTCACTGTTGTGCGTGGTTGTACTTCAGCATTTTCACAGTTAAGTGACATGAAGGCCCTTCCAGTGGAAATAGGTTTTATCTCAGTCAAAGTGGAGTCTCAAAACATGCTGAGGGGAGGAAGTGCAGCAGTTGAAAGGGCTCCTGAATATGTTTTGGCAGTCAGGCACTGTCTGGAGAGCCAGGAAAGCTTTGTGGAATTCAGTATTATTTTGGATTCTTCCCTGTTTGCCTGATCTCAGGAAGGGAAGTCATTGTAGAAAAACTTCCTCTAATAGCTGACCTAAGCAAGAGTGCTGGATAAAAGAAAGCAAATGGAAATTGTTGCAAGTTCCTCTGCCTTTCCTAACTAGAAATAACAAAGCCCAGCAAGTAACTGAGCATCTGCAAGTTGTGGTGGATTTCACTTAATCAGTGTCCAGGCATTTCTTTGCAGCATCTTGACTCCCTGCAACATCATCCCAAGTTGCTTTTTAGTTTCAGGGTGACTTGGGGTTTCCTCTGAATGTATTTGCATCTCTCCAGTTTGCAATATGCTATTAAAATACAGTATTTGTAAGACCATTGCATCCTAATACCTGTAGTAGGTCAGATTCCTTGTACACAGTGTTTACAGAAGGCCAGTTTTATGCAAGTTGTTACTCAAAGGGAAGTTTGTGCTGTTTCCAGTCCCAGGCTGATGGTTCAGAGTCTGAAATTTGCATATTTCATGCGGAAACTTTGTTTGACTGGTAGATTGGTGACAACTAAATGTGCAATTGCATTTGTAACATGAATAAAAACCTCCTGTGTAGTTTGAAATTATTATTAGCTGCACCTTGCAACTCAGATTTCCATTGCAGAACCAAGCTAAGTGTTGTCTCCAATTTATTTCTTTTTTGGGGAGGATGAGTGTTAACTGGAAGCAGAGAAAATAATGGCAGAAAAAGGCAGAGTAAACCAAAACTGAAATGGCACACCCAGTTCTTTCTTTGGGTTTCCCTGGCAAATGAGTTTCTGGAATAATTAACAGAACAATGGAAGTTTCTTACTGTTCTGCCAGGACTTTGTTGTGCAAAAAACTCAAGAAATCACAGCAGGGTCTGATTTTCTCGTGACATTTTCTCCCTGTACATTTCCAAGTGGGAGAAGGGGCACTTCCCATAGAATCACAGAATGGGTTGGGGGGAAGGGACCCCAAGTTCCTGCCATTCCACCCCCTCCTTCCACTAGCCCAGGTTGCTCAGAGCTCCATCCAAACTGGCCTTCAGCATTCAGCACATAATATTAATTTGTGAAGTTTACATTTGAAGTACATAAATCCTGTACATTTTAATTTGTCCTGAATGAGTAATTGTGCAGTCTTCAAACCATGAATGGGTCTCGTCTTTGTACTTTAATTGACATTTAATTATGTGGCCATAAAGCAACTGGTAAAGAACCAGAGCCAAACCTGTCATTTACAGTAAGCTCCATGTTTTAATAAGTAGATAAATTTGCATTAAAATGCAAAACCAGCAGCAGTATTATATTTGCATGTGAAAGACACAGGACTCATCGCTCACTGAAAGGTGAGGGCAGCTGGCAGTACTGCAGTGAACTCTGTACCCAGGTTCTTTGTGCTTGGGCTGCCCTTTAACACAAAAACATCACAGGTAATTCTGTCTGCCAAGACCAGAAGCCTCATTTTTGACAGTAAATGATCAGCATGAGTTGGTGAAGTATTCGTGGAGGATATCTGTCAGGGTTTGTAGCAGTGTAACATTAATGTCAGCAGAGTGAGTGGAAGTGGTAAAGAAAGTGCCTTGGCTGGAACCAACACCATTGTGCAGAGGAGAAAAGGGAACTGGTCCCTCTCAGGAGTGGGAGTTTGCAGCAGATTTTTAAAGGCAGTTACTGTCTACCAAATCAGTGTTTATTTCTTCACATCAGCATGTTGACACTAATTTTATTTCTAGATTTTATCCAGGAAATCTTTGGGTTTTTATCTAGAAAGTTTTGTATCTGGAGAGTACTGAAGGAGTACAGAACTCTGGCAGAGCATCAAAGCTCTTCCTCAGTGATTCCCCACCTGCTCCTGCAAAGGTGTTTTCCAAGAGGAGGAGCACAAAAGTGTTCAAACTGCACGCCCAAGTCTAGGGAGTGTAGCTTCAGTTGTAAAATGAGTGACTTTAAAACTGAAAAAAGAATTACTAAATCTGGTGTGGTTTTGATAAATACAAAAAAGAAGTTCTGTGCTTTTCTTGATAGGTACAAAACTCCATATGCAAAACCGTAAATTGATGTTTGTTATTGTCCCACTGACAGTTTACTATGTTTTCTTGTCAACACACTACCATTGGAGCAATAAAAATGTCAAGCTATTAACATTCACCATCAATTATTTATCACTTTAGTAAGCAATGTTATGTGATTCTTCTGCCATTCTTTTGTTTTCTGCTTTTGGTGTTCTTACAGTGTTGTAACATACTTGTATTGCTTCTGAAAAGTGGTTTTGTTTAAGCTGTATGAAAATGTGTTCTTAACACTTTTATTCTGTTTACAAGTGAACAGCCACTTTTTTAACAGGACCTCACATCTGGAGAGTTTTCTATTTTTTATTTTAAATGAAAATAAAATTCTAACTGTGCTTGCTTTCTACAATTTACTGCACTGGCTGGTGCCATTGAAAGAAGCTGGAAGTCAGACATGCTTCATCACTTTGAGACATTTTTCTTTAATTAAATTCAAAGATGAAAACCTTGAATAGTGCAATGTGTTTATGGAAAAGAAAACACTGGGAATTATTGGTGTCTTTCCCTGTAGGGGTGTTCCAGTGGGATGGTAGCAGTGGTGGCTGTGTCTGACGGAGACACTGCTGCTCCAGCCAGGCCAGGCCTTGCCTGGTTCAAAGGACAGGACTGGGAAAGCTTGGGAAGGATTTCCAAAGATGAAAACCGCAGAATGATCATTGTGTCTGATTTTCCTGGTGATCCACCTTGCTGCCAGCACCGTGCTGGAGTCCCCATCCCTGGAGGTGTTGGAAAACCTGGGATGTGGCCCTGGAGGACGTGGTTTAGTGGTGGTGCTGCTGGTGGTGCTGCTGGCCGATGGTCGCACTTGGTGATCTCCGAAGTCTTTGCCAACCTTAACAATTCCATGATTTGGTTGGTGGGCTCACAGGCCCTCCCTTGTAAAGACTTCCTGAAGGAATCTCTCGCTGCAGCATTCCTCTCCCAAAGCAGAGGTTTTCTCAGCCCTCTGGGAGCCGCCTGAGCAGGGACGGAGTGAGGGCGAACAGATCCCTGCTTGCCTGAGCAGTTTGTGCCCAGCGCAACGCAGCCCTTTGTGTGTGTGACAGCCCGGCTTTGGAGCTGGGAAAGCAGGACTGAAAACTGAAGCCTTTGGCTCATCCCTGAGGGACAGGCACGCATTCCTGAAAGGGGCACGTGCAGTGTGTTTGTTGGAAGTTGTTTTGGGCAAACCCAGGAGTGCTGGCTGAGAAACAGAGAGTGGTACTGGGATGTTCAGCCAAAACGGGGATGAGGGGCTGAGTCAGGAGTTAATCCCCTCTGCGGCTTTAGGAGATGTAATTGCCCAGATTTAGCAGCAAAGGCCTGTGTTAAGGATATTTGGGATTTGGCCCTGGCTCTATTGGAAGGCAGTCTCAGACCTGTTGGTAGAGCAGCTTGGCTGTGGTGGCTGTGCCAGTGTATTTATAATGCTGTGTCTGTCATCACTTGAACTGTTCCGAGTTTATTTTTCTAGTGAAGCTTGGAGAGACTTAAACCCTTCATTTCTTTGACCAAATTAAATGTTAGCCTCCTCTCAAAAGCAAAATTCTGTTTCTGTTCATCCTGCTTGCATTTATTTGAATTATAAATGAATAGGAGTGACCAGGAACAATATTTCAGTTCGTGGCTCATGGCCAAGGCACCAAGTATTTATTTGTGTTGATAGTTCCCTCTCTTGTGTGAAAAGAATGTCATCCATTAAATGTAAAGGGTAACATTTGTCTCCTTAGTGGCCGAACTGTATTTCTGATCCATGGCTGTGCTGTGATAAATCTGGAGCTATTTCTCTTCAGCCACTTGCAGTTTATACAAGTTCCCTGCAGACACTCTCATTATCAGTCCAGACTCAGCATCTGACACTTCGTACTGGTGAATCTCTCAATATTTCCATTACTGTGTCCTCCCAGTCCTCCAGTTCTCCTTGTATTTGTGCTCCCAGTCTTCCTGTAAAAAGTGTTTGTCACAGGCTGATTCAATCTGCAAGATTAACACAAATGAGTTTACTAAAAAGATTCGTTCCCAGATTGATGCCTGAATTTTGCTTATGATTTTCTAAATGCCCTTTTACTTACTTTAGCCTCGGACCTGCTTTAAATACTTTTATAATTTCTACATCTGACTGAATCAGTCATTTCCTTGTTGTGGTTTATCTGGGAGCTCAAATCTACCTGGACTTGATTCATTTACATCTGTTTATGTTATAAACATGTAAACAGCAGATCTGGGTCTGGAGTAAACTGCTGAATTCTACATTTTCCCTGATCACTGAATGTGTTTAGATAATGATCCTTTCAATACATTCACATTTTCTTTCACATTCTTCATGTAAACCTTATCTATAGTAGCCATTCTTGAGCAGTAAATTAAAGTTTATGCAGGAAAGAGGTTTATATATTTGTATTCAGTGATAACAAATACGACCTGAGATTTTGGCTAGGAAAGAAACACTTCTTAACAACAGTGCTGGTCACATGGGATGGGTAATAAAATTGGAAAGAGGAATTATAGTAGCTCTCAGACTAATAAGAATTTAAAATTAAAAGGCAAATATTAATCAAAAGGTGATGACTGATTTGTATTTACTGTAAATTATATGGTGTGCAAGCCTGGAGGAGTAATTGAAAACTACTGGTTCTCCAGACAGTTTCTACAGGGATCTCCTTGGACTTTTTTGACTGTGAAGTGTCTGAATAGAGCTGCAAAAGTCAAGAGGAATTCTGGGCTTTGTTGTAAATGGAAGGCAGTGGAAAATGGAAAGCCACGGTTGAGGCTTGTTGGTGAGCAGCCCTTTGCCGCCTCTGCAGAGCTGCCCTGGATCCGTGGGTGGAAGCGGGGCTCTCCCGGCGGCTTTGGGATGCCCGGCTCCTATCCCAGTCCTGCGCTGAGGATTCATCCAGCGGCCCCAGGAGCAGGAACGCACCGCAGCCACACCCGAGCCACGGGGCGGACAGAGGGAGCGTTGTAATCCGGGATTCTGCTGGCACTGCTCGCTGCATGGAAAAGGTAACGTGCTTCAGGATTCTTCAGTTTTGGTGAGCATTAGTGCTGAAAATCTGCTTGCTCTGAGTTTCCCTGTGGTACTGATGGAGTTAAAGGCTCTGGAGGAGGAAAAGGTGACGCTCCGGGCAGGAGCTCCCAGATGGAGCTGCAGGAGGAGCCTCGGGCGCTGCACTCCAGGCTGTGAAGTTCCACATTCACCGCGGATCTGCACAGCCAGAGCCGGCAGGTGCCAGCCCCGCCCGGCAGTGCCGAACGTGTCCCCAGCTGCCCGGGGCCCGCAGCGCTGCCAGCGGTGACACGGAGCGGCGTCCGGAGCGCCCCGTCCTTCCCTTCGCCTGCCGGCAATCCTGCGGGACTCCTCACGCCCTTCCCGGGGAGCTCCGAGCGCCACAGCGGCCGCTCGGGCTCCTCTCCGCACGCCTCGGCCCTGCGGGCCTGGCGGCGGGGCCCACAGGTCAAACCCCGCTTCACCGCGGAGCTCCGCGGGCAGGGCCGGAGGTCGAACCGGGCTTTACCCGCGGGGCTCCGAGAGCAGAGCCGGAGGGGTTGCGGAGCTCCGCGGGCAGGGCCGGAGCTCGAACCCCGCTTTACCCGCGCGGCTCCGGGGGCAGGGCCCGCAGGTCAAACCCCGCTTCACCCGCGGAGCTCCGCACGCAGAGCCGGAGGTCGA
>WBMY01003003.1:362990-415186 GCA_013397315.1 Donacobius atricapilla | reverse complement strand
TCCCCGGGTACCCCGGAGGGACCGGCCTCTGTCCCCGGGCCCCCTCGGAGGGACCGGCCTCTGTCCCCGGGCCCCCTCGGAGGGACCGGCCTCTGTCCCCGGGTACCCCGGAGGGACCGGCCTCTGCCCCCGGCCCCTGAGAGGGACCCGCGTCCGCCCCCGGCCTCCCCTCAGGGCCGCTTGAGCGGCTCTCTCGGGGGCCTGGCGGTGTGTTATTGTCCTTTTGCCAGTAACATTGCTGCAGGGAGGTTAACCGATGCTTTGTTAAGAGTTTCAGTTCGCCAATCACCCAAACCTTGTGAAGCCCTGGCCTAACGGGGCTGGGATGTGGCTGGCATAAACCACAAGACTTCACTGAAACGTCTTTGTCCTCCCCATAGGCTTTCCACATGGATGCTTTAATGTTTCCTCTTCCCTGGCACGTTAAAATTCTATACAGAGACCTTCATAGGTGACTTCAGTTCCTGTCCCATAGTTGGCTCTGTTCTCTGAGACTTAGGCTATATATTTTTAATTCTGTTTGGTGTGAGACATCACCTCTGCAGCTGGGTGGTGTCTGTTGGGTTGGATTTATTTTTAGTTGTTCCATTTCTAGTTGAACTTTGTTAAAAAGAGGGTGTTGGGGTTATAGTGCCTTGGCACCACTGGGTATTTCTATACCTGTGATGCCTTTTGTGCTCGAATTTAGGCAAGCATAAGTTTCCTTTCACTTGAATAATTGCTTTGTTCTTATTGTTGTTTTTGCAGATGACACCACTGCTAAGCAAGAAGATGGACCAATTTCTGGGTGAGTCCTGAGGCTGTGTAAAGGTTGAGCCTTGTTGAGCAGAGCTTCATGAGTGCTTTAGAGCAGTGCTGTTGCCAGGAGCAGCAGCCTGTCCTTTCCCCATCCCATGGGATCATCCCCAGCTGGACTGGGTGAGTGGACTGGTTTGATTCAGAACTAACTTTTAGCCCTTTTTTTCTCCCAGCAATTCGTTTCAAACCAGATCTATTTTCCAGTTTAATTCCCTGGGGAAAACAATGCCCTGAGGATTGGCTTTGTGCTGGCCTGGGCTTTAGTCTGGGAAAGGTAAAAACCTTGAGCTTAAAATCTTTGAGATGCTCAAACCAACACATTCTGTGAGATCTGTCAAGTGGTGTGGTAGGACTTGGAGATAAAACCAATGATCAGTTTGGTTTTCTGTGTGTGGAAGGGATTGTCTGTCCTGGGTTATATTTCCTCTCTACTTGTAGCTGTGTGTTTGGCACCGGTAGAGCTTGGTCTCAGCACAGGATTACCTGTTTGCCATTTTAAATGTAATATTTTTCAGAAGGCTTGGTTTTCACTGGGCTTGTGTGTGTTTAGCCCGTTCCAAAGTTCAGCTGAGTGTTCATTTCATTGTAGATTCAGTGTCTGGAATGTTGAGGTTGTTACAGATACTGTCCTTCTGTGCTTAAGGAATATAAAAAGTTTTTCAAATAAACAAGTGGTAAAAAACATGGTAAATTGTTACCTAAAAGCATCAAATGAGCTTTGTGAGGAGGGACAACTTTTAGACAGAAATTTACACCTGCTTTACATAAATCTGCTCTTCCTTGTCATGTTCATCGGAATGTAATTTTACTTTACAAGCAGCACTAAAAATCTGAATTTCCAGCACCTGTCTCCAATAACTGCAAAATGCAGGAAGGAAGAATATTGGTGCCCATGCTGGCTCTTCTTTTTTTTCTTTCTTTTTACTTTTTTTCCCCATATTTCTTTGTTGCACAATGAGAATCTACCTAAATGAAGAGCTGTGGGGTGTTTTAAGAAAAACTGCTCTTTGTTTGCTCTGCAGCTGGGGCTCCAGGGATGCACTGCTGGCTTGTCTGGAGTGTTTGTCCCCAGCCAGGAAGCAGAAATGTGCAGAGTTTGGGATGCAGCATCACTGACATTCCCGAGCCTCAGGGATGTGGTGGATGGCAGCAGGATGCTGTGCTGGCAGCAGTGCCCAGCATCATGGTGGCATTCTGGGGAAGTGAAATCTCTGCCACGTTTTTCTGCGCCCAGACAAGGCCGGGGGCCTGTCAGATGGTTCATTCCTGGGAAGCAGAGGTTAAGGAAAGGCTCCTGGTTCCCAGGTGTCTCTCTGAACTCCACTTCATGCATTTTCATGCACACCCACAGATGCTTCACGTGACTTGAAGGTGAAGGTAGCACTTGTCACTCTTCCTGAACACAGTTGTCTCAGAGCTTTAAGGAGATTCAAGGGTGGAGGTCAATGCTGGTTTGCTTGGACTGGGCAAAAAGTTTTTTCATCTACCAGAGAGATTTTCTCCAGTGGTCCATGCTTTGATCCTCATGTCGCAGCCTGTGTCTGCAGCATGGAAATACCTGGAGACTGATTTTCCCTCGGACGTCTTGGCTGCCTTTTCTCCCTGAAAGTGTGTGCAGGTGTCACATCAGGAACTTGGCACCCGGGGGCCCTGTGCTTGGTCACCTGCCCAACCCTCAGCCCTCTCTTTGATCTTGGCCTGATGGATTTCTTTGTATGTGGGACTTCCCCAAAAGGGGGCTTCAGTTTTGCTCAGATTGTTTGTTCTTTGTTTACTCAGTAACAGTTGGGTTGTGTTATTTTGCCTTTCTTGTACGGTGTGTCTAAAGTGGCTTTGATGTGACCAGTGTCTGTGTTCTGTGAGATGTTGCCTGTTCCTTTCTGAAGACAATCCTGTAGATGTTTGTTGTCCCATGTGGGATTTTAAATTAATAGGAACATCTCCACAAAGCACTGGTGGAGAATTGGGTTTCCTTGGCCTGGGCTGTTCTGATTGTCTCTCTTGAAAAAACTCAGTATTATTTTGAAGTTCTACCAAGTTTTACCTATGACATTAGAGACAAATGAGCTCTGTGTATTTCAGTTCTGTAACACTTGGCACACTCTGTTCTAGCATGTGTACATTGGTTCCACTTTCTTGATTGGCCAGTGTAATAAACAATGTTAACATTTGTACAAACTCCTAAATGCAAAACCAGGTAAATGCAAACCTGACCATTGTTTCATCGGGACTAATTTGTAATGAGTGAGAAGAATAGGTGCATAATTATCTGGCTTCTTCTTTTGGAAATTTAACTACTTGCTGTAAACTATTTGTAGAAACACTAAAATAACTTTCTCCTTAATTTCTCTGGGACAGATGCCTTTGCTGCTGACTAAATGCATGTGTAATTATTAGCATCCTTAAGGAGGAGGTGAAATTTTGCTGATTATGGTCATATTCTTATCAGTTGTGATTGTGCCATATCCGAGCTGAGCCAGCTGCCACTGAGCTGTTGAGTGCTGTCAGGTGCTCTCTGGATGTGTGAAACTTATTCTTCCCTGCAAAAGCAGAGCCAAGCCAGGAGGATGGATTATTTTTGTCAGGTAGTTGAGCAAATGCCAGCAGAACAAACACACAAGAAGAATAAAGCATTGTGTGCAAGTCGCCTGGGCAGAGGCTTTAGAACTGGCTGCAGGTGACCCTCTAGGCTGGGCTTGTCCTCTCTGGGTTCTGTGTCATGGTCACTTTGTTTTCTCTGTCCCTCCTCAGGCACTCAGAGCCTGCTCACCCTCTGCAGGACGCTGCCCCGGAGAGCCGGCCCGCCGAGGACAGGGAGCTGTCCCAGCACGTACGTGTCCCGCTGCCACGGGGGTCTGTGCTTCTCAGCACGCCTGGGGACAGACCTGACAGGGGCTCTCGGGGTCCTGGCACTGCCCACACCTGGCATTTCTGTTGGGATGTCCTGCCAGCCATTCCCAGAGCAGCTCCAGCAGCAGCCTGGTCTTGTCGTCCTGCCTTGAGCGCTGGGGAGGGAGCCCTGGCTCTGCTCGTGGCCTCTCAGGAGGCAGATCAGGGTCTGTCTGGTCGGAAAACCAGAGCACGATGTGTTCCAGCTCAGTATTCAGTGTGATTTCTCCAGGACCTGTAAAATATGGGGAAACTCTGGGATGGAAAGCCCAAGGTGCTGGGAATCAGTTGTGGTTCAGACTCAGACCTCTTCAAATGCAATCTGGTGGCTCAGTGCTGGAAGAGGAGGAGGAGGAGGGTTGCTTCTCCCCACTCTCCTCTCCTGGACTCTTTGATGGGTTTGTTTTCTGCCACTGTTCTGCCACATCAAGAGAGTTCATTCAGGGTTCTGACAGACCCGTGTGCTGTGGAAAAGGAGGGGAGAGTGAGGGACACCTTCCTCATGTAGGGTGAGGTGCTAATTCAGCTCGTGCTTCTCACAAGACTGCACTTGCTGCAGATCTGGGAGATTTCTTTTTCTGTTCCTTTACTTTTGTGCCCAGCACTAGGGTTGCACTGGAGTCAAATCTGTAAAATGAAGTGACTTGGGGGCTGATTGTGCTAAATCAGCCAAACCAAACTCCTCAGCAGCTCCCTACCACAGAAGTTGTGGTGAGAGAATATTTGCCTTGAGGTTCTTAGGTGAAGCCTGTTGAATATATCTTGGTGGTTTTCATTTGTGGCTGTGTGCTTTGACCATGGCCTTGTGAAGGAGGTGTGTCAGAAGAACACCCCAACTCTCAAAAGGAGTGGCACAGAGGAACTGAGGGGTGTGGTGAAATTCTTAAAACTGAGCTAGAGCTTCCCCACATTCACAAGTGTTACCCCAAATTTCCTGTAGGGCCGAATCTTCAAAGGATGGGAGTTTCTCTGTGGGCAGCTGCCCGCTGTTGTTGAGGGCTGCTCAGGAAGCTTCCTGGGATCTGGCTGTGCTAGAGAATTCCCGGCTCTGTGCACTGATGGGCTCCTGTGTGGCTGTGCTGTTGCAGGCCCTTCCCAGCGGTGAGGATGATGAGGATGACAGTGACAGCGACAGCGATGACGATGACGTGAAGGTCACGATTGGCAACATCAAGACGGGAGCGCCGTCCTACATGTGGGTCCTGCAGGCTGGGGGCGCGGGGCTCAGGGGTCCCAGCGTGCTGTGCTGCGTGGGAAGGGCAGGAGCTGAGAGCTGCTCTGGCTCCTGGGAGCAGGGGCCACACCACCACTGTGGGCTCAGGGGCTGATGGGCAGCTCTGCCCTGCAATTGCTTGTTGGAGAATCCATCTGTAAAGTGGGAATGATAATCCGTGGGGCTGCTGCTGGAAAATTAATTACTAATTCCTGGGCTCCCTGGGGCAGAATCGAAGATGGGAAGTTCTGTTTAACTCATCTGTGAAAACTTCCAGAACTAAAATCTGTATTGCTGAGAATTTGCATAAGCTGTGAATTTACTAATTTCCAGCTGTCTGATTTTCTGTGGCTCAGAAATGGCTAGGCTGGATTTGAGAAGCAGGAAATTACATTTTTTACAACTCTGCCTATATGTGCATTGAATAAAACTAATAAGACAGCACTTTTGCTTGCTGCTAGCTGCCTTCCTTTTGCACAAACGACTTACCTGTGCTTTGCTGCATATTCTAATTTTTCCACTTTATGGATAATTTCCTTCTCTTGTTGTAGAGGTGGTTTCACTCTGATGGATGACTCTGAATAGCAAACCCAGGTGAACTAAAGCATCTCCTGAAGGGTGTCAGGGCTTGAATATATTTTGCATGAGAATCTTTAGCCAAGTAATTTGTTCAAATGCCAACGTAGTGATTCTTTTCCAATAGGGGAACTCCTATGAATCTAAACTTAAAAACGGGTAGAGGCTATGGAGCATCAGCTTCAGGTATTGCTGTTATTTTTATCCTTCACCTTTGCAGTATTTCACCTACCTGGCACTGACAGCTGCAGCAGCTGCAAATTTTGCTCTGTTTAAAAAGATACAGAGTTAGGGTAAACCAGGAATAGGAAGTGCATGTCCTAAAAATCAGTGCTCCCAGCACAGTCTGAGGGGGCAGGATGCAATGGAGTGATTTAATTACCCATCACTGAGCAAGGTGATTATAATTCTATTTAAACTAGGAAAAAAATGAATTGATTGATACTTCTATAGTAAAACCACAGAATATTTCTCAAATATATTGTTGCACTGGGGCTGGGCATTGCAGCCCCTGGAGAAGGACTGGAACTCAGTGTCCTGAGCCACTTGCAGTGTAAGATGCTACAAGAAACA
Source organism: Donacobius atricapilla (assembly GCA_013397315.1). NCBI lineage: Eukaryota > Metazoa > Chordata > Aves > Passeriformes > Mimidae > Donacobius > Donacobius atricapilla. The sequence continues at coordinate 409,137 of WBMY01003003.1, read as the reverse complement.
AATTCTGGCCTTGAATATCAGCTGGGCTTATTTAGCTGCTGAAATTTCCACACCATTCAGTTTAGTTTCAAATGTAAATTGAGTCTTGGATTCTGTCCTTCCACATATGTGAGACTGTCCTTTCATGGGCTTCATCTACTACCTTCCACTAATTGCTTTATCCAAATGAATTATCTTCTGATTGAGAAAATTCCCCTTGTAGGTTTTGTAACTGGCAGATTTTTGCAGACTCCTGTTAGTCCACTAAAGACTGATCCTGTAAAAGTCTCTTGTTATGAGAAAATGTGTCTGTCTTGGGAGAGGAAAATAAATACTTTGCCTGGGGAGAAAAATAATTCCATTTTATTTTCATTTGGGGTAAATTTCATGCATGTCCTAATGATTTACTCTGTAGTACCAATCTGGGTTGAATTTGCTTCTCTGCTGTTCAGCTGCTGCACACCCTGTTTGTTTATGGAGTGACTGGAGTCCCTTTTATTAAAAAGCTGGTTGTGGTTACCTGCGTGCTGTAAAGCCGCTGATTAATTCACTGCAGTGCTTTGTTTTTGCTGGAACAATTTGCTGAGCAAATGGGTGGATTAAAGGCATTGCATTAAAAGTTGTAACAGTCCCTCTCTCCCCAAAGCCAAGTTGCAGCCCAAAGGTATTGACTTGGATGCCGCAGGGAATATAAATGGATTGCCTGTGATAGAAGTGGATTTGGATTCATTTGAAGACAAACCATGGAGGAAACCAGGTGAGGCCTCACAGTTCCTTGTGGTAAATATTTTCTGCAGTTCTAGTTGTGTCTCTTTATTTTCACGTGTAATTTCTGTCCATTTGTTGTTGCCAGGGAACAGGGAAGCTGGAACAATGTGCTCAGCCTCTGCTGCCTGACCAGACAATCAATGGCATTTACTGATTGAACAAGCCATGCTCTACGTAAAATTCAGTTGCATTTATTCTAGTAATTGAACTTCCCTAAAGGGAACAGCTATTTTTTTTTTAATGGTCTATTTTATTAATTCCCTACTTCCCGAGAACATTGCACTGGTGCCAATCCAATAATGTGTGGCCTTAAAGGCAGCTGAGTGGGGTCAGGGTTTGGGTGTTGATACTTGTTTTCCTCTTCCTGCGCAGGAGCTTGTTCTGTGTCTCCAGGCCAAGCCCAGAGTTGTCCCTGTGGTCCCTCATTTGAGTCCTGGGGCTGCCCACACTTATTTGTATGAGAGAGATTTCTCCTTTTACAGCTGTAGGATGCTACAAATCAGATGCTGTTTTTCTTCTGATACAGAAGTAATGGAAGGAACTAGACATCCAGATTTTTGTTGTGTTACTCTCATAAAATGTGCTCTGCTGAAATGTCAACTGAAACAAAAAGTCCACCTGCCTTTTCTCAGCCATCATTATTCTCCCTGGCAGCCCCTGTATTTTATTTATCTTTCAGCAATATTGTTGTGCCGAGTAAATAGAGCTTTCCTGAGGTTTCCTGTGGTGTGATCTGGTTGTCTCCTGCCCACATGAAGGGCACTGCAGTGCTGAAAGCTCCATGGGCATGTCCAGGTGTCAAGCCAGCACCAAAGCACCCTGCAGGTAGTGCAGGCAGAATGGAACAGAAGCTTTTCTTCTGCAGGGATTTCTCCTTGAGTGCAAAGTGAGACAGAGGGGAATGGGAAGAAAATGAGCTAGAAAGAATACAATGAAGTTCAAGGGTAAAGCATGGACATGGTTGTGGCCATGCTGTCATCCCTGGACCAAAATAGAGCCAGCTGTCCCTAAAACAGTGTTGGAATGCAATAGAGGGAAGGTTTCTGCAGAGCTGTGTGGTCTGTAAGTTTATTTTAGATAGCAAGTAGCTCATTACTCAACAGCCTTTCAAGTTGGAATCCTTTACAGTTAATTGTTCAGCGGCTTGGTATGTCTTTGAGTGAGGGAGAGGAAGGAGGAATCCTGTGTGGAAGAACTAATAGAGGTCTGAAATAGGGACTGATAAAATCAAGTAAATGTGTTGCTGAGTTGGTGTGGATGCAGTTGCAAGTTTGGGTGGTACAGCAGGAAGAGTGGCCAGGCCAGGAGATAAACCTCCCTGCTTACACCTCGCAGTTAAACCAAGCTCAGCTTGGGCAGAGCTTTGCTTTGCTCTGGCAGCAGCTCTTTGTTTTGGAGTTGGTCTGTGTAGGAATATCTTTGCGTGGGGGATGTTTGAGGGACACCTCAGCAGGGCAGGAGGTGCTTTGTACCACTGGGAGGTGGGAGGGGTGCTCCTGGAATTCCTGCAGCTGGGATTGCTCCTCTGCATCTCTGCTTTCTTGGCAAACAGTTCGTGCTCACCTCTGTTACTCAGAAATGCTCGTGCTGAATTAGCACATTGCACAGGAGACTGGCAGTGGGAGATAACACTCGGGGATGGCTAATTGGGGTTGTGACTGAGCTGTAATTACTTGTGTAGTCTGGCATGTATCAATAAAAACTTTCCACTTTAGCTGCCTTTTACAAAATGGGTGCCCCAGAATCTCCTCTCAAAACAGCAAAGGGGAATGTGTGGGCTTAGTTCTGCCAGGAATAAGATTCTGTGGCTCCATTCCATTTCTGTGTTGGGGGCTGGAACTGTCACTCCTGTGCTGTGCCCAGCTCATATGTGGACAATTGGAAGAAACTAACCTGGAAAGATCAGGCTGGTGAATAAGTGATTGGGAGCTCCCAGTGACTGTGGAGATGCTGTGCTGGGGGTCCCCGGGGTGCCCCTGCTGTGCTGGGTGTCCCTCTGCTGTGCTGGGGGTCCCAGGGGTCCCCCTGCTGCCCAGGCCATGTCCCCCTCACGCCGGGTGCAACCACTGTGTGCTCTGTGGCACCCACAGCTTTCTGACAGGGAAAGGCACAAGCTGGGCTCCCTGGAAAATTTCTGTTGCCTTAACCCTTTATGTAAGCAGTTAAAGGACAGCTGGAGAATGCAAGTGTGCAGAACCTCTGTTAACTCCTGCTCCATCTGCCAGGTGCTGATCTTTCTGATTACTTTAATTATGGATTCAATGAAGAAACATGGAAAGCTTATTGTGAAAAACAGCGGCGGCTTCAGCTGGGGCTGGACCCTGCTCCTCCCATCAGCACTGAGAACAAGATCACGGTGGGTGATGTGTGACTCCTGCTCCTGGCTCCAGGAAAACTGGGACTGTGTTTGTAGTCACAGAGATGAGGATGTAAGAGCAAGAGATGCCTTAGTTCTGAACTGTTCTGTGTCCTTTCAGCAAGGAGAAATACAAAAATGAATCTTGAAAGATGAAATCTCTGTTGAAAATCTTTTCTGTGTGGAAGGAATAGTTCCATCAGCCTGGCAGGTTTGAACCACTACAGTAGCAAGGCTGGAGTGAATTTCCAGTTGACTTGTAGGGCTGCCTGCTTGGGAAACCCTCTGGATGAGAGAAGTGCAGAGGTGGGAGCTGGGCCCCCAGGGTTGTTTTGCTCACTGCTGGTGCCTGCTGCTCTGGTGTGGCAGCCTTTTATGTTTGCAGACTGCTTTGCCCATCAACCTTGCAGGAGACCACGGTGGCCATCAGAACTTCAGCCAAATTGTCAGGACAGCAAGAATTGCTCATTCCAGTTTTGACTTTGTGACTCCATGGGAAGTGATAGGAGTTTAATAAACTGATAACAGGACTCTGATGGGAGACAGTGGACAGCAGGCTGAGGCTGGAGTGGCCACTAGCTGACAGAAAGGCTGTGCCTTGACTGGAGAATAGGTTGCTGTGATTGTTGCATGATTGTTCCTTTTCTTTTGCTGAGGCTTCATCTCTGGTGCTCCATTCAGTTGAAAGAAGGGCACAACACCCATGTGTTATCTATTACCTTCCATAGGTTCAGCAGGGAAGAACAGGAAATGCTGAAAAAGAAGTGGAAAACAACATCATCAAAACAGAGTTCAAAACAGACTTCTTGGCTCTGGTGGGAGGACGAATGAAGGCTGGGCCTCCTCCCAACAGGTAAGAGAGGAGCATGTTTTTCATGCGGGCACCTGGGAATGTCTGAGTCTCCTCAAGCCCCAAAGAGAAGCTTTTAAGCTTGGCAGGAAGCTGCTGTGGTCACTCATGCAGTGTCACCTGAAGCAGTGCAACCCCTGCCTGCCCATTCCCCCCTCCTTGGCGCAGGGAGGGAATCCTGGATCCCAGCTGATGGGACACATCTCTGGGAGTGGAAGGAGCCAGGCAAACACCTCAGCTTTGAAGGCTCACACTGCTGACATTGCTTGTGCTTGCTTGGCTTATTCTTACTCCCACGATGTTAATCTTTGCCTCCTCAAGTGGAAGTGGATTACGAGTTTGGCAGAGGATAAGAGGAGCTGTTGGTTCCTGAGCCTGTGTGCGACGCTGCTGGATGTGTGGTAAAACAACTGAGTCATTCTGAGGGGCAGCCTCTGCTGGGGAAACCACTTGGCCCTTAGGAGATCAATGGGGTTTTATCAAAAGCTTCAGAAGAACACACCAGACGAGCCAGAGCTTTGGCCTGAGTGTTTCTGTTGCTTCATTCACAAAACAGCTTTTGCACACCTGCCTTGCAGAAAGCAGCCCTGCATCCCAACTTTACCCCTTGTCTGGGAAGCAACTCTGTGCTTCAAGGATGAGCGTTAAAGCTCTGCTCAGTCTCTTGGATTTGGGCACTTTGGGGGCATTTCTGTCCTGGTGTGTAATCCCTGTTTTTACATCTATTTGTGGTGGTTCTTTGGATCACATTTCTGGGTGTTCAGAGAGCCCAAACTCGCCCCTGCTCAAGAGGGAAATTGTCGAGGAATGCAAACGGGCTTCTCCTTGGCTTCTCATCCCAATTTGAGAGAAGTTTCCCTAGTGGGAAAGAAAGCGTGAAAGAAATCTGCTGACAGCAGGGAAAACTGCTCCTTCTGGTGCTTCTGAGCCTAAAAAGGTGCCTGTGCTTTGTACCAGGAAGCTGGGTGGGACCATTGATGTGATCGGGGGCCAGGCAGGCACGATCCGCAGGGTGGAAGGGCGGCGCCGGGATAAACACGCCTCGGAGGAAAACCCCATTCAGGTAAAGCCTCTGTGCTGCCTCGACAAACTGCCGACTTCATTGCACTTCTGGTGAACCCTGGGCAAATGTCTGTGTGTTCCTGACCTCCCGTATCCCAGTTCGTACCTGCAGAGCAGCAGGTAATGCACTGACCCTGTTGAGGTGTGTGCATGAATCATTCCCTTCTGCAGGCTCAGGTGATTTCTGGGTTAAAAGTTTGGTCTTGCTAGGAGCCAGATTTCTCCTTTAAAGACCGGTCTTCCCTTTGGAATGGTAAGGCCTGAGTTCTTGCATCATCAGCATCCCTAGGAGCGTGTAGCTGGAATCTCTTCTGTGGATTATTCCCTTTCCTTCCAGTGTGGGGTTGGAATATTCAAATCTGCAGTGAAGGGTTTGTACCTGGGGCTGGTGTTTCTCTTTACTTTAAAGTAACATTTAGTCTCAAATCAGTTGGTGCAGCCCACACCTCAGACTGAGCCTAGGCCTGTGTTGCTGCATCTTGCCCCTTGTAAGAAATGAAAACCTGGTTTTAAAGCTGGTCTCAGTTCTGGGCTTGCCTGCCCAGTGTGTGAGCACAATGTTCTGGTTAGTTCCTAGGCAGGAAGCTGCAGGGTGTGAGGACCACCTGCCAAAACCCCCTTCTCTTAACCACCTTTCCTCCTGCCAAAAACCTAAATGTGGAACCTTTCCCTTCCTAGGCCAAATTCTTTGGGTTTTTCTCCATGGTTATGTGGTCCATTTATTTTTTAGTAGCCAGTTTTCCAGATTTTGCCAACAAGAAGAGTTTGCCTAAGAGGCAGAGTTGGCTGGGAAAGGGTTGTTTGTTGTTCCTCCCCCTCACCAGCGCTGCCAGCTGCACTTCAGGTCACTGTGGTGCCTCTGCATTTGGGTCACTCTCAGGCATGGCCACAGCGCTGTTGTGCTGCTGCTGCCAGCACTGTGAGGGCTCTGCTGCAGGGGCAAAGGGATTAAAACGCTCTCTTCTCATTCCTGTGCCCCCTAAGGTCCTGGGAGACCATGGCAGTAAGCCCCAGCCCCCGCAGCAGCCCCAGCAGCCCTCGCAGCCCCAGCAGCCTCCTCAGCAGCAGCCGTTCGCTCCACCAGCAGGGCCTCCGCCTCCCCCGCTCGCCGGGCCTCCTCCTCCACACTTCCTGCACCCTCCTCCTCCAGTGACTTCTGTTCCACCTCCCCTGCATCCTCCAGGTACGTGCTCCCTCCCTGGGACGGGAGTTGGGATGTTCCAGGCTTGCAGCAAATCAAAGGTGTCAGGGTTCAGTGCCACGGGATGGGAGAGCACTCGGGGAACAGATCCTTACCCCGGCCAGGCTTCGTTCAGTCTCCAGCAGCCTATTTAATGTTTGCCCTGAACACTTCAGAATGGCAGCTGCTCCTTGAAAACAACTCCTCCGGGCTTTTTTCCCCCGAGGGAACCTTCCAGTGCTCCTGATCCATTTGCTTTATTGATAAATGTCAAGAAGCAGGTTCCTGTTTCTCTGCAGGAAGCTGAGAACTGGTGCTTCTGGCTTAAATGCACCAGGCTGAAGTGAGGGGGCCACACTCTGTGCTTCTCCTGGTCCTGGAGCTGCGGCCAGGCTCTGGAGAAGGCACCAGGAGCACTTCATGCAGTGACTCCTGCCTGAGGAGGATTTGCTGCAGCACTCACGGGTTTTTTTCCCTGGTAACTTTTCCCTGGTAGCTTTTTAATCTGCCTTAGATTAAAATGCTTGGCAAAATCAAGATGGACACACTGGAGTGGAACCTGCAGCAGGTTCTCCTCTCCAGCTCCTTCAGCTGTTTTGAAGACCAAATCAATTGTTCTTGTGTTCACACTCAGAAAAGGAGCTCCCCAGTGTAAGAGAACAGCAACATTTTAAATTATAAAGGTAAAGAGATCATCATTTGGGAGAATTATGTGATTTATAGGCTAATTCCTGCTTAGTGGCACCAATTTTTCTGCTGTTCTGTTTTCTCCAGTATGTGAGATTTTTTCAAAATTGTGCTTTGAAGTTTAGCTTGAGGTACAGAGAGTCCAGGAAGTACAGAGAGGCCATGCTTTCCCTGTCGTCCTCACTTGTTTTCCCTGCTTATTTCCACAGGCCTGCCACCTCCAGGTCCAATTCCAGGTAGGTGTTACCTTCTTCTTAATAACAGCAGCAATTTTGATCACACAGGTTCAGAGCATTTGGACTAAGTAACATGAAATAGGACGGCACCAGTTCAGACCACAATTAATTTGAGATTAATAAACTCCAACTCAGCATTGAACCTGAGCTGCTTATCTTCTATTCTGACATAAATCTGTCAGAATCACTTGATTGTTACATTCTGATCAGGATGCAATGTGTCTGCATCCCAAGAGCCACTTTTCCTCCATAGGGCTATAAGAGTTACTTGTTACTCCGCGATGAATCTTATGTTCAGTATTTATAAGCCAAAATAGAAGGTAGATTTTGTTTTGTTTTTCTTCCCATATCCCTACAAAACTAACAGAGCTTTAGGTTGTGGATTTAGGGAGGAGATCCTGCCCTGAAGGAAAATTATTCCATTTTAAGCAGGGCCTTGTTTAGAGTCAAAAGATGCTTTAATGGTTTCTAACTGTGAGCAGCACTTGTGAAGCTGCAAGATCTTGATGCTGATTTACCCTTCTGTGTCTAGGGTTGTTCCCACCACCTCTGGCACCACCACCAGCTCTCCTCATCCCAACCTTGGATGGGTAAGACCACACCTGGGTAAGATCACTCCATGGCAGCAGATCCCCTGGAGGGAGGAAGGAGGAGAACAGGTCCAAAATCAGTGCTGGGGACGCATGGTCTGGTCTTGGGTTGGGCTGGGGGGTGAGAGCAGAGTCTGTCAGGAATCCTCTGTGCATTCACCTGGATTTGTCATTCAAGGCACTGGAAGGAGCCAGTAAAATAGGTAGAGCCCAGAGTAGCTGATGCATGGTTTGTTACTGCAGATGCTTTCTCTGAAGGTGCTCCAGGCAGTTTGTGAGCAGAGGTGCTTTCCCAGGGCAAGCAGTAGGATTATGGCAGATTTGGAGCTGTGGCAAAACCCGTGAGCGTTTCTGGTAGTGGGATCCCCATAAGAATGCTCCATATACCTCCAGGAAAAAGAGGGTGAAGCTGCAGCACAGCCAGAGCTGTGGGATCCCTGATGTCAGTAACTCACCCCCTTTTCTCTCCCAAAGGCAGCCAGCCAGCTACAACAACAGGCAGCCACCTCCCTTTGGCTACAACTCTGCAGGTGAGCACTGGGCAGGGCACATCCAGCTGCTGCTCCCTCTCTGCCCTGGTTCTTGGCAGCCCAGGCTTTTCTGAGGCCGACACACATCATGTCTGCTCCGACTCCAGGCTCCTGTTGTGTCCCAGACGATCCCAGTCAGGAGCACACGCTGGGTTTGCTGCGCTGAGTATTGTGCAGATTTGTGGCCGAGCGCTGAGGCTCAGCTCGCTGTTCCAGGGCAGATCCCCAGTGCAGATCCCCAGGGCAGATCCCCAGTGCAGAGAAGTTTCCCCAGTGCCTCAGCAGTGCCTCCTGCCCGTTTGCACACACGTGCTCACCCTCACTCACATTCTCTCCCTTCTTCCCCACCGTCAGGGATTAGCACAGCCATCCACAGCTGCTGAGCTTGGCATCTCCTCCCCCCCTTCACCCTCTCCCTGGCCTACAGGCACCATCTCCTGTGGTTTTGTAACAGGAGAGGCAGAGCTGGGATTTCAGCAGGTTCCCTTCCCTGGTGCAGCCGCGGGTCTCTCCCAGGACCAGGGTTGGCTCCTCCTGGCTGTGCTGAGCAGTGGAAGCCCGGGCAGCCCTGCAGTGCCAGCCTACGGGACGGGGTTGGAGGAGTGGCAGTGCCAGCCCTGCCCAAGGAGAGGAGGATGTGGCACTGCTTTGGGATACGACCTCGCTGGTCCAGCTGGCCACCTCTGCCTGGGAAATGCTGGTGGCTCTGGGCTCCCCTGGGCTCTCCTCCTTCACTGGCCCTCTGCTGCCACCCTAGAGCAGCAAGTACCTGGTGGGAGGAGGGACCTTGTGCAGGTGTCCAAGAGCCCAGGGCTGACGAGACTCTGCAGTGCTGCCTGTAAATGCCTGCTCTTGTGCTTTCCTCAGGGAGAAGGAATTCCCTGTTGCTAGCAAACTGCTGGAAGTGAAGGGAAGGACAGCAGGGAGCTGGGCCATTGGATCCAGCTCTGCTGCCAGAGGGGATCCTTGGAAAGGGAGGGACAGAGGGGATCCTGGGCATGCTCTGGGTGACGGAGGGTTCTGCTCTCTGGCTGCAGATTCAGGTTTCATCAGCTACCCCCCCATCTCCACGTCCCACACGCCCTGGGTGACCACGGTGGACAAGGGCACGGGCAGCTCCAGCAGCAGCCACTGGGAGTACTCGGGCTCCAGGCGGGAGCGGGAGCGCGAGCGGGAGCGGGATCGCGAGAGGGACCGGGACCGGGACCGCGACCGCACCCCGACCACCAGTGAATACAACAAGTGAGTGCTGCCCCCCTGCTGCCCCCTGGGCAGCCCTGGGGCCCCTCAGGGTGTCTGGCCAAGGGCTGGGTTATGGAGGACCCCAGCTGAATTCTCTGGAATGTCTGGGGAAGAGTTCCTTTGCATCAGTAACTACAGTGCAGACCAGGAGCTGTGTCACTGGCTGATTTCCTGTCTCTGGGTCTGGGGTTTTTTGTTTAAACCCAGCAGAACCAGTTCCTCTTGCTCTCCCACGAGGCCAGTCAATGAAATAGCCCCTCTGTGTTTACTCAGTGTTTCACAGCTCAGTGTGAAGCACTGGCTGCAGGAGCTGCTGCTTCTTGTCTTCTAAATGTCACTGTCAGATCAAAGGACAAACAGCCTGCTCTGCTCCGCTCTCCTGTGGGGCTGGGAGTGCCATTCCCTGGGAGTCAGCCAGGAAATGGGAGCAGGGCTGGAGAGACCACCTTGGTGATCTTTCCAGACCACACTGCTGTGACCTCGGCTGACAGCAGTGCTGGGAGTACTTGGGAAGGGACAGGAGGCTTGGAGCCTCCCTGTGTTGGTCTAAGGTGGAGGCCGGGCTGCAGAGACTTCCCCAACCCATTCCTTTGGTGTTCAGTCAGCAGCACCATCAGTGTTTTGCAAGGCTTCAGGCTCAGAAATGCCAATAATCATTCAAAACATGATCAGAATGTGCATTCCTGGCACAGGGTACTTCCTGCTGGGGAGCTTCCCAGCCCAGGGAGGGAGCAAAGAGGGCAGTGTGCTCCTAATACTCCTTTCCCTTTATAAGCTTTTGGGTGCTGTGGATGGGAGGGGTGGGAAAGAGAACAGAAGACAAAGTTGCTAAATTTGGAAGAGCTCAGACTCCCCCACTTCCTGGTCCATGCCGGAGCCAAGGCCTGGGATCAGCACTCCTGAGCACATTGCTGGCATTTCTGGGTGGTGTGGAGCACGCTGGTGCAGGTCAAAGCAGGGCAAGTGGCCGTGCAGTCCTTTGGAGCACTCCCAGCTGATTGATCCTGCACATTTATTTGTTCAGCTTTGTTTTCAGGAGTGTCAGAACGATGTCTCTTGACTTGCTTTCCCCGGAGTCTGAGCATTGTTCCCACAGAGGGACTTGTTAACCCTTTGGAGTTGGGCTTTCAGAAGTTGACCAGAGGGGTGCAGAGGGCAGTGTGCGATGTGTCTCAGTTTGGGGTACACCCTACCCCTCCTGGGGATTGAATGAGGTGCTTTGAGCAGGCACAGAGGTGCAGACAGAAAGCTGCGCTCGCAGTTTGAGGCTTTGAGCCTGCGGGGAACAAACCAGCCCCTTGCACCAAAGGATGAGAGGTGGTGCGGGGGGTGTGCGCCGAGGGGAGCGCAGCCGCGGGGAGGGGGGCGCTGAGGGCGGCGTGTGCGGGGCCCTCCCGTTCGGGTGTGGCAGGAGCCGAGCTCAGCCAGGGCTGCCGGGGCCGCTGTGAGCGCGGGCACAGCCCTGCCGGCGGCNGCCCGTGTGTCCCTCGTCCCTGTGCCCATGTGTCCCTTGTCCCCATGCCCATGTGTCCCTTGTCCCCGTGCCCGTGTGTCCCTTGTCCCTGTGCCCACACGTCCCTTGTCCCTGTGCCCATGTGTCCCTCGTCCCCGTGCCCCTGCATCCCCGTGCCCGCGTGTCCCTCGTCCCCGTGCCCACACGTCCCTCGTCCCCGTGCCCGCGTGTCCCTCGTCCCCGTGTCCACGCCTCCCCTGTCCCCGCAGTGACGACGAGCGGTACCGCTACTACAGCCGCGAGCGCAGCTACGACTTCGAGCGCGACTACCGGCGCAGCCGCGACCGCAGCCGCGAGCGCGAGGAGCGGCACCGCGAGCGCCGCCACCGCGACAAGGACGACGGCAGCAAACACAAATCCTCCCGCAGGTCAGGCGGCGCTGGGCAGGGGTTGGGCACAGAGCAGCTGGAGGCTGAGCTGGCGTCAGACAAACAAGTCATTGGCTTTGGGGTCGTTTCTCAGCTTCCTCTAGGCAGAATTGAAACCTTGGAGTGGGTAGCTCACCGTAGGAGTCCCAGGTGGAATGGCAGCCTGGCTTCTCCCAGCTCCTCTGCCCAGAGCCTTGGGTGGGAGGAGCCCTCTGGGGCGGGGAGAGGAGACCTGGAGGGGGTTGAGTTCCCCCTCGGTGGGTTAAGGAGGGGTTGAGCGGGGCTCAGCCTCCCAGCAGAGCTCCCATCCTAAAAGCGCACACAAAGGAGGTGCAAGGCCATGACAGAAGCATCAGCTTTTGGTCCTGCTGCTCCTGTGCACCAGGGCAGAGCTCACAGAATCTGTTTAGGTTGGGAAAAACCTGTAAGAGTCCAGCCTGTGACCCAACAGCACCTTGTCACCCAGACCATGGCACTGAGTGTCACATCCAGCCTTTCCTTAAGCGTCTCCAGGGACAGTGCGTCCATCACCTCCCTGGGCAGCCCATTCCAGTGCCCAGCCACTCTTTCTGTGAAGAAATTCCTTCTGCCTGCCCTCAGAAATTGTCTCTGGAGCAGGAGGAGCAGAGCTCTTGCCCAGAGCCTGATAGTGAGGGGCGTGATGGTCTGCACAAAGGTGAAACTTCCGGGGCAGAGCAGCGTGTCCTGAAATCACAGCTTTTCTGCAGAAAATGGGTTTGCAGCAGATGATCTTCCTGGAAGAGCAGTCCCCAGCAAAGCAGCAGCTCTGCTGTCTGGGCTGAGGGAGGTTCTGTGCTCAGCTCCTGTGTCACTTCACATCCCATTAATGACTTGCTCTTGCTCTTTTATTCTTGATGCTTCAGCTCCCTTCTTTTAGGTGAAATTCCTGTCAGCTCTGTAGGTAATTACCCTTATTTTAAAACTAGTATCAGAAAAACTCCTATGTAGTGACTGGAGGAAAAAGGCTGTTTCTGTCCTTAAGGAGACGAGTAAGTTTCCAAGGAAGGACTGATTGCTGAAGGGTTGGAAGCAAAATGATAGGAAGAAAGACTAAGTCCATAATAAAAATTGAGCACAGAACAACTGGAAGCAGAGCTGGTATCAGACAAACAAGTCATTGGCTTTAGGGTTATTTCTCAGCTTCCTCTATTCAGAATTGAAACCTTGGAGTAGATACCTCACTGTAGGAATCCCAGCCCATGGTCCCCTCCAACCCAAACCATTCTGGGATTCCCTGCTTGAGGCACACTGAGGCTTGAGCCTGTTTGAGGCATCTGCAGATGAAAGGGTTTCACTTCCAGCTTCCTGCAAACTGAGCAGTCTGAAGGAAATCACTGACGCTGATTTCAGTATTAGAGGCCAGTCACATTGTCCCAGCATAAAGCACTGACACATTGGCCACGAGGTGGCTGAGGGTGTTTTGTGGAGAGGCAGCAGCCTTTTATTTTTCCCTTTTTTTTTTGCCTTTAATGACTGTGAAACCATTTATTAAACCATTCAGAAAATTACTTGAAGCCAGGAGCTTTTCAGCCAGGTTCAGCCAGTTCTGTGTCTGCTGCTGAACTGGAATTCCAGCTGTGCTAAGAATTGGTCTGTACACTCTGCTCATGGAGCTGTGCCCGCACTGTCACAGTTTATCCTGGGATAAATTGATCTGCTTGTTCCTGTACTCCGGGCTCTGCTGTAACTCTGCCACCTTCACACCACAGTCAGCTCCTGAGAGCTCCCTTGGTTTGAACCTGTGAGAGAAGCAGCAGAATATCTCCTCCCAGGAGGGGCCAAACCAGAGCTCCCCCTTTTTCCTGCTGGGAGGCAGAGCTCTCCTGGGGCTGCAGGGCACAGGCTCAGGGCATGCACGGCCTGCTCAGGCCACTTCTGCCTGGGATTGCTCCCACATCACAGAAATCCTGGGTAAGTGTCCCCAGTTACCACCCACATCTGCAAAACTGGGTGAGATAGAGGGGTTCTAAAGCACGAAGGCAGTGCAGAGCCAGGTCAGGTGTGAGTCAGCAGAAGCAGAAACAGGATCTGCCTCCCATGGGGAAACCCACGTCTTTCTGGCTCTACTGAGCCCTTTGCTGGCCTCTAGTCCAGGGATTTCCCCAGCATGTTCAGAGGAGGGAAAGTCAAACACATCTTGGGTTTAGGACTCCTCCTCTCAGCCTCAGTGTTGTGTCAGAATTGTTGGAGCTCACTTGGGAGTGGAAGAACACCGAGGGGTTGCCTGTGGACACTGCCAGGAGCAGGAGTGGCAGTGTGTGACAGGGTGTGGCAGTGGCAGTGTGTGACAGTGTGTGACAGTGTGTGACAGGGTGGCAGTGACAGGGTGTGACAGTGGCAGTGTGTGAGTGTGGCAGTGGCAGTGTGTGGCAGTGGCAGTGTGTGACAGTGTGACAGTGACAGGGTGTGACAGTGGCAGCGTGTGACAGTGTGGCAGTGGCAGTGGCCATGTGTGACAGGGTGTGGCAGTGGCAGTGTGTGACAGTGTGTGACAGTGTGTGACAGGGTGGCAGTGACAGGGTGTGACAGTGGCAGTGTGTGAGTGTGGCAGTGGCAGTGTGTGGCAGTGGCAGTGTGTGACAGTGTGACAGTGACAGGGTGTGACAGTGGCAGCGTGTGACAGTGTGGCAGTGGCAGTGGCCATGTGTGACAGGGTGTGGCAGTGGCAGTGTGTGACAGNCAGTGGCAATGTGTGACAGGCTGTGGCAGTGGCAGTGTGGGACAGGGTGTGACAGTGGCAGTGTGTGAGTGTGGCAGTGGCAGTGTGTGACAGTGTGACAGTGACAGGGTGTGACAGTGGCAGTGTGTGAGTGTGGCAGTGGCAGNAGTGGCAGCGTGTGACAGTGGCAGCGTGTGACCGTGGCAATGTGTGACAGGCTGTGGCAGTGGCAGAGGTGTCGCTGCTGATGCATCACCCAAATCCCTGCGGTGCCCTCGGTGCTGCTGTTGGTGGAATCAAAGCCCCTGTGCCCCTCCGCGTGTCCCCCTGTGGCAGGGCTGTGTCTGATGTCCCTGTGTCCCCTCTGTTGCTCAGGAAGCAGCACGAGAGCGAGGAGGGCGAGAGCCACCGGCGCCACAAGCACAAAAAGAACAAGCGGAGCAAGGAGGAGAAGGAGGCCAGCGAGGACGGGGCCCCGGAGGGCGAGGAGCAGGACACCAAGGAGTGAGGCAGGCCCCCGCCAGCCCTCGGCAGGAACTCGCTCCTGTGGAACCAGCGTGGCGTTGGTGACGTTTTGGTTGGGGGGAGATTTTTTTTTATTGTTATTTTTTACTTTGTTCGAAGGGAAGAGGCTGACTGGGCGAGCCGTGGCACAGCCGGCAGTGCTCCGGGAGCCGAGGCTGCACGCGCCCTTAAACTTCTTTTTTTTGTTTGTTTTTGATATAAGACAATACAGCAGTACTAGTTACAAAGCACTGAGCTACTCTACTCATCCACATCCCTAGGGAGAACTTTGGTGTATCAGATCCTATGGTTTCTGATGGAAGATGGCTTCAGCTGAAACTAACGCAATTAGGTCATAGTTCTTGGTTCTTTCTGGCATCATCATTCCTTTTTGAGAACTAGGACAGTAAGTGCAACTTGAAATTTATTGTCCAAAGAACAGCGTGATTTAGATCCTGGGAGCCAGCTTAGAGTCTGGTGTCCAGTAGTGAAAAGTCTCATCCCCGAATAAATTTCGTTATAGCTCCAAAAACAGCTTCTGATTTCTCCGTGGCCAGCCGGGCGTGTCAGGAGCTGCAGGATCTGCTCCAGGTGGGCACAGGGGCCTGCCTGGCTGTGGCAGCGTCCAGAAGCTGCTGAGGGCGTTCCCACAGCATGGGCAGAGACTCCAGAACTGGCTTTTTTTATCCGTGGCTGAAGTAGTTCTGTCACGTCACACCTCTGCGTGGGGAATCAACGAAGATCCATAGCAAGAGCATGAATTTCTCTTTAATTCCTTTTGACTTAACTATTTTATTTCCTTTTTTTTTACTATGAGTTGACTGAATAACCTAGAGTGCAGTAGAGAACACCAAGTCCCAGTTAGCAGTTTGCCCTGGTGGGGTTGGCGTTTCTATTTGGGTATCACCAACACTCCTGTCCAATGCATTCCTTTCCCTTAGATCCCAAAATAAATTTAGTCAAATTCCAAAGTTTCTTTGGACTTAGTATTGGCTGGGGAAGGGGCAACAGAGATGTTTCTGGGTGGGAAGAACAGGGGAAATAATTTTGAGGAGTTTTGGTCCGTCTGGTCCTTTGGATCCTGCCCTTCTGTTCGTGTGAGCCCACAAATGTCTCATTTTTCCTTTGACTTGTTATTTAAAACTGCCTGAAATATTTGTCTTAAAATAATATGGTTCTGAAATGTTCTGTATTTTTTGGTATTGTAATCTTAAAAGCCTTGAATGTGCTGGGGAGCGTCCAACCTGTGCCAGGAGAGCCCTTTGGTTCAGGTTCAGCCTTGTGAGAGGCAGTGATGGGTTTGTAAGTGCAGAGCCCAGGGGAGGAGGAGAAGAACTGGGGCTTCTGCTGCGTTTTGCTTTTCATGGATTTTTCTTCCTGTGCTTGAGCTCCTGGGAAAGGAGTGTGCACTGCGGCAGGGTTGGCTGGGGTCAGGCTGCAGGGTGTCCCTGCCTCTGCAGCCACGGTGGTGCCCAGATTCAGGACTCTCACTCAGTGCCCCCTGGGCAGCTCTCAAGCTGCAGCAGTGCCAGCTCCTGGCACTGCGTGTGCAGGGCACAAGGGAATCCTCCTGCAGCTCCTGCTCAGGGCAGGCCTGCAGCTGGGAGTGCCCTAAAGCTTTTAGGAGGGGATGAACTTGCTGCACCCCGGGAGAAAGGAAAGCAGAGGGAGGAGGATTCAGGAGTGCGTGGTCTGTGCTCCCTGGCACAGAGAGGGGCGCAGCCCCTGCCCAGCCTCCCTGGCATCCTGCATGTGGTGGTGATGGCACAGCCTGGCCCCTGCAGCACAGCAGCCCTGAGCTCGTGGGGCCAGCAGTGCCAGAGGGGGCCCGGGCAGTGCCCCAGCCCCTCAGAGCTGCCTTTTCCTGCCTCAGGAGCAGCGCTGCCACTGCAGTGGTGCCCCCAGGCGCGGGGGGTTGGCCCCGCCAGGGACATCTCTCCCACCTTTGCCTGCTCAGGGGTCCCTGGTGCCTCTGCAGGGGTGGCCAGGGCTGTTCCACAGCCCCTCCTGCACTGGTGGAGTGACAAGTGATGGTGACCACGCTCAGCCTGCATCCCTCCAGCCCCGGTGCTGCTGTGGGAGTGGGAGCAGAGCGTGGGGTCAGTCAGGGCTGCACGACCCAAGTCACAGAATATGCTGAGGTGGAGGGGACCTTCACTAAGGAGGGCAGGCTTCTGGGGCCAGGGGCAGCTGTGAACTTAAGGTAAATAGTTTTTAATTGGTTTTTTTTTTCATTAAATAGAGGTAAATTGTTTGCCATTACTGTCAGGGAAATGGAATGGCGGGGTGTTGGAAATAATCTGTACTTGCATCAGGAAGCTGCTGCAGGTTTACTGGTGTCGGGATGTGGGGTTTCCTGCTGCTGAGGGATTTTTCCCAGCCACTGTATTTCAGGATAGTCCAGCTCCTTTCCTGGGAGAAGCACAGACAGTGACTCTGTTTCCTGCCACGGGGTCACTGTGCGGAGCAATCCTGAGGTGACCTGTTCTGGGGGCATTGGCTGCTACGTGGAAAGAAAGGGTAAAGACAACACCTCGAATGCATCTCTTTCAGCAATATTACAATAATTTATAAAGGCATCAAAACAAATTCAACATCTATTAACAAGCTGATTTTAGAAACAAAATTTAAATTATGAGGAGGTTTTGGTGAAGTTGAAGGCACCTTGAAAGGAGATGGAGTACAAATGGTTGTACAGCCTCCTCCTCCCTCCACTGCCAGCCCAGCAGCTGCACAGCCCTTCCCTCCTGCCCTTCCCCACGTTTGCAGCAGGCAGTGGGAATCGCCCTCTCTCTGTCCACATCAATATTTACTGTTCCAGGCACAGATTCTGCACATTGATTGGAAAGAGATAAAAAATTGCTTCATGTGTTTGTGTCCCAGCGAGTTCAATGATAGTTTTCCTTTGTGGATTGTTTTGCTCTCAGCATTCAGTAGAACAACAGGAAAGCAGCCCTGGAGTCCAGGCAGCCCCAGCTGTGCAGTCAGAGTCCCCAGAGGTGTTCCCCAGCCCAGGCAGGGCTGCTGTGAGGAGGGATCCGAGGTTCCTGCTGTGTCCGGGGCTCTGGGACAGGCCCTGCTGCCCCTGCCCGCAGCTCCCTGCGCAGGAGGTGAAGTCACTGTGTGTAAACAAGGCCCGGGGACAGCAAATGACAAACTGCCAGCCCAGGAGAAGCTTCAGTCAGGGCTGGGCTCTTCCCTGCAGGACTGCTACAAGGAATTAAACATTCGTTCGAGGCAGCATTTGGACGGGACAGACTCCTTGGATTCTTACAAAGCTGGTCCTGCACAGGGTGCAGCAGAGGCAGCACAGGAGGAAATATCTCTCAGTGGGACCTGGTTTGAGAAAAACCCATTTCTACTGCTAAGCTGCTGAAAAAGGGAATTGCTTCGGGTGGAGTTTGCAAGTGGGAATTTTCACAGTGTCAGAGGTCAAATCACCCTGCCTGGGCTTCAGTTCTTTAGTTCTAAATTGTAACTGCACAGTGGGTTAGAACTGAAGCCAGGCTGGGCACAGTCTCCTTCTGGAGGTGACTTCTCCTGCAGCCAAGGATCCTTTAAGCTTCCCCTGATCCCATGAGTTGAGATTTAGCTCCAGCTGCAAGAGGGACATGAACAGAACTGCAGGAGAACTCTCACCTGTGTGCCAGTACAGGTGCTCCTGCCCCTGCCTCAACTCTGCCCCTCATCACTGGAAACATCAAAGTCAGACATCAGGCTGGGCCAGGGATGTCTGATACCAGCCTGTTCCCTTCCTCACCCTCCTTCTGGGGAAAAACCTGCTTTAATCAATCCTAAAACCAGGGAAACTTGCGTGCAATAATTGTGTGAACCTTGCCCTTGACCCTTGGTAAAGTCACATTTTGCAACATCATATTTCAATGAAACCCCTCCTGCTGATACCTTTGAGAGCGGTTCTTGAAGCTGTTGAAATTGTCCCTTTGCAGTATATCAGTGGAGTTGGCAGGATCCTGAATTGGGATTTGTGACAGGACCCTCAGGTAACACAGCTCCACCAGGCTGCCCCAGCAGCTCTGTTACGGGGTTGGAATGTGTTAACACATTCTGGGGTTACTGTCACCTAAAAATGAGGACTGGGCAGTCCTGAGAGACAGAAGTGCCTAAATTGCGTCCCCATCCTTACAGATTTAGTAGGTGCTTCTAAAAGCCTCTGTTTGACCCGTTCAAATACTCAAGGGAAAGCAGAGCCCTAAAATCAAGGCAAGCCTTAGCAGCCTCCAGGGCAGATTGTGGAGAAACACGGGGAAGAGCTTTCTGTGCCCCACCAGTCCTAAGGAGCTTTAATGAGCCTGGGAAGCTCCAACAACGGCTGGATTAACCCTTACTTTGAATTCAACACCCAGATTTGTTGGTAAAACGTTTTCCATAGAAGGGAAGCAAGGCCTCTCCCATGGCAATGCACCAGGAGCAGGAGGGGAGCAGTGCCCGTTTCCCTGGGGGGGTGGCCTGGCCGGTGCCCAGCTGCCGTTGGAGACCTGGAGGTGTTGGGGCTTTGCTGGAGCTGTCACACGAGGCTCCCTGGCCAGGACACCACGGTCAGGGTGACTTTGTTCCTCTGCTCCTTCAGCATTGGGATTAACTCCGAGTTGCTCATTCCTATTGCTGGCACTCCGTTCACTGCCACGATTTCATCTCCACACCTGCCCAAAGACGGGATCCAGTCAGGACGGGTTCGTTATTAACCCTGCACCAGGGGCACCCTGAGCCCCCCCTGAGCCAAATCACCAGCTCCTCCTCGAAAGAGCTTCTTCCCTCGAGTCAGAGGGGCAGGGAAAAGGAGAGCACTGCTGGTGCTTGGGTGAGAGAGTGAGGGCCAGGCAGCAGTGCTGCTAGCACGGACAGCCCCGGTCAGTCCTGCAGCTCCAGCGGCCCCAGAGCCACCAGCAGCGGTGTGAGAGGGACCTGCTGCCCCCTCTGGCACGCCAGGCCCGGGTCCCAGTGCCACCCTCAGAGGTGTGAGAGGGACCTGCGGCCCCCTCTGGCACACCCAGCCCTCCAGAGATGCCAGGCCCGGGTCCCAGAGCCACCCTCAGAGGTGTGAGAGGGACCTGCGGCCCCCTCTGGCACACCCAGCCCTCCAGAGACGCCGGGCCGGCCCCAGAGCCCGTCCCAGCGCTCAGACAGGAGCCCGGCTGAGCCCAGCTCCTGCCCCGAGCTGCGGCCCCTCCCTGTGCCTGGCGCTGCCCTTGGTGCCAGCTCAGCAGCCCGAGGTCCTGCAGCCCCACCCCGCTCCCCTCATGGCATCTCTGCCAGCAGAGCTCCAGGGAAGGTTCCTGCACAGGAAGGCTTTTGCTGCTTGTGCTGGGATGCTTTTCCTAATCCAAGAAGTTTTATACTCTGGAACCTCCAAGATTCATCTCACACATCCCCATTCTACTTTTACCTAAGTACTCAATTAAGCCCTTCACAGTTAGGTTTTAAAGGCCTGTAAATTCCTTTTCCTTGGACCTTTATGGAGAAACCAAAACGCTGCTTAATGCAGCGCTCAGGTTGTTACAAGTTTGGCGACAGTATTAAGTGTCAAATGAGCGCTGGGCCGAGTCATTGACCCGGAGCTGAGCTCCTTCCAAGGGTCGAACGGTCTGGGAAACCCCCGGGCCTGCTGGTGCCCTGATTCCCCGGGTACCTCACACCTACTTGAGTTTCCTGTCCCGGAAGGCGGGAGTCCCGGGCACGATGGTTTTGATGAAGAAGGGTTGGTTTCCTTTGCTTTCCTCAAAGCCTCCCACGATGCTGAAGCCCCAACTTTCCAGGTTTCCTTTACTAAGGACAACATCTTGACAGAAATGAAGGTAGCTGCGTCAAAAACAGAGAAGTTAGGAGGAAAATTGCCTGACCAATTCATGTTTTCCGTCATGGAAAGCCCAGCTATGAACAGCCTCATTTTCATTGTTTTTTGGATTAGAGACACCCCTTTGTAAGGCATGCCAGAGGATTAATTCTCAAATGGGATGATGCCAGTCCTTTAGAAATCTTTTCCGAGTACTGGTTTAAGAGCCAAGAGGAAATCACCTGGCTCTGAAGTGGTCTGGGACCTGCAGGACCCCTGAATAACTTCGTGAATTCTGCTAATGAACACCACAGCACCAGTGACAAACCCAAATTAACAGTGAGCAGCAGCTACACCCATGCAATTAATGGGGGCAGAGGTTTTTATCCGCTGGGTGCCCTGCACTGGGACAGGGAAGCGTTCAGCATCACTGGCAGCAATGTGAGGTGCAGCAGCTGCCGGATCAGAGCAGGGAAGGGCTTTCCAGGGATCCAGGCTGTCCCGCTGCGATCCTGGTGAGCTCCCTGGCTCTGGGGGCCGGGCTGCGAGGTTTGTCTGCCCCAGGAGCCGGGGAACGGCAGCCGGGAGTGCCCGCGGCGCTGCCCGGGCCGGCACCGAGCCCCGCGAAGCCTTGGCGGGGACACGGGAGGTGTGGCAGGAGCCTCTGGTGCTCCCAGCCCGGCTCCAGCTCCGGTTACATCCTGGCACCGCGAGCTGCAAACTGCTGCTCATCAGCACCCGCTGAGCTATTCCAGCAGCTAAACTTTTCCTAATAAACGTTCTTGCCTCAAGGGCTTTGCTTGAGCAGTTTGCAGAGGAGTTTCAGATTTCAAAAGCCTTCCCAGTTAACTTCTCACCAGGAGAGAGATCCAATTATCCACTTTCAAACTGTAATTTACTTTTGTAGGACTTTTTCACACATAAACACCGGGAGACCCAGCTCGAGCTTACTGATCCCTCCATGGTTTCCTTCCACAGGTACCACACAAGTGCAAAAACACAGCTCTGAGCCATGGCTGTGGCAGCTCCTGCAAATAAACATCCCCAAGAGCAACAGTGGCAAGGGCTACGTCAGCACAGAACAGAAACCAAAACATCAGGCACCTTCTCCAGGAGCTGGAAAGGGCTGTTTGCTAGGAATCCGCTTCCCGTATTAAAAAGGGGTTCTAGGAAGAGAAACTTCAGTTTACCACGACCAAAAATGACTGTGGGAAAAGAACTGGAGAGTTTAGGGAAGGTCGAGGTGCAGGTTTTATGGTGCCAAGCACGCTGCTGAGCTGGCAGTTCCTGGTCCCGGCTGGGTTTGGAGCTGCAGCGGGCGGGACTGGGAGCTCCACACGGTGGCTGTGGGAAGAGTCAGACAAACCCCAGGGAAGGGGGCAGCAGGAAAACTGCTTCTCCACAAGCCACACAGTGCACTGTGTTTTCAAGAGACAAAGGTTTTAGAGAGAAAAGATGAATCAATCCGTAAACTTTTGTTTCTGGTACCTTTGGGATCCAGGTTGTATTGGATTAGAACATAGGCCCAGTCCAAAGCAGCTTTTGAGATGGTATTTAATGCTGTCAGTGCCTGGTGTGGATTTCACATAATGCTAGGGAGAAATCCAAGTTTCTGTTTGACAGAAACAGAAATCACGGATGCAAGAATCGAGGCTGGAATGAAGCACTGTGGGCTCAAGTGTTACAAGGATCAAATTCACTTCCCTAGCCCTGAGCACTTGTTTCAACTCACACCTTTCAGCATCAGGTCTGGGATCAAACCAGAAAGAAACACATTCCTCTAAAAAGAAGGGATATTTCTGCTGGAGCAGAGGAATAACTGAGGGGAAAAAAGCTGAACAAACCCAAAACTGCACATGTGATTAACTTTGAGCTTTCAGCCTGCAGGACATTCCAACCCAGGGAGGCCAGGGCAGCCGAAAGGAGCGGATCCCAGTGGAACAGCTGGTGCTGGGTCCAGTTTGGGCACATTTCTGGGGGTTTCTGTGTCAGTGTGGTGCACACCGCGTCTGCCAGGGCCACGGTGCAATGGCCATTCCCCTGCAAGTTCCCCTGGGAGTTTGGTCCTGCGCAAAGGAAACCCGGTCTGGGTGGGTCAGGACCTCTCTGCAACGGGAACCAAACCACAGCAGGTGAGGGCACTGGGATCTCGCTGCAGCTGCACCTCCCCGAGCCAGCCTGAAGTGCCACAGGCACCCTGAACACCCCCAGGCGACAAACGGCTTCTGTGGGGGAGCAGCCAGTGGCTACCAGGTCTCACTGGGAGCAGGTGGGAAAAAGAGTGAGGAAGCACGGGAATTCCAGCCCTTTTTAGGGCTGGAAACAGGAGGAAGATTCTGTCAGATCCCAAAGTGGAATAACCTTGCAGCGTGCGTCCTACCAACCCTCACAGCCAGACCTGCAGACACATTCCAAGGCCAGAATTCAGGCTGGAGTAAAAGGAAGTGAAGAGCAGAAAGGGCACCTGGAATCACTTCTCACTTCAGGAGTCAAATGAAGGGGGAACATCAATACCAGCAGCAAAAGAATTTCCAGCAATGCATTAAATGAGGTAATGTCAGGATACTCCTGAAATGGAGATGCAGGAGCAGAGAAGACTCCAGTCCCTGCAGCAGAGTGTGGGGAAGCTGCAAGTCACCTGACAGCCAGAAAAATGGGGAAAGGAAGAAAAGAAGCCCAGCCAGGTTTTGCCTTGCTGTAGTTCACTGCAAGGAGCAAACACCAGGCAGCATCGGAGGGTTTGTGCCCAGGTTTGGGCTCTCCAGGTGCAGCTCAGGGCCAGCTCACACCAGACCTGCCTGGAGCAGCCAGGCCAATTCCTGGGGGAGCAGAGGGAGATGGGAGGAGGTGCTGAGCACAGGCCAAGCACAGCAGGCACAAAAGCTGCCTTTCCTTGGGCTGGTTTGGTGAGCATTTACAGGCTGCTAAGTAACACAACAGAGGCTTTGTGAGTGTTCTTCTTTAGGTGTCTCAAGGAACAAGGCTGTAAATTACCCAGGCTTCCCACAGCAGGTTTGGCTTTATGTTCCACCTTGATGTTCCTGCAGTCAGCTGGGATGACAACAGACTGCCTCTCACAGTGTTTTGATGTGATTGCTAAAGGCAGGGAGCCAGAGGTTCACCTCTCCAGGAGGGAGAGGGAAATTCAAGCTTCTCTTGGAACTCACTAGGTTAAAACCTGTGCTAAGCCCGTGCTGCAAAGCTTGGCAGCAGGAAAACGCAACTGTGCAGAAGCACTTCTGCCTTGTGCCGAAGATGACACAGTTACAACAGCCAAGAAGAGTTAGACTGAAAGAATGTCTGCCCCAAAGTGAGATGATCAGATTAGAAACTCCCAGACAGCCCAGGTGCCTCTTGGCTTGTGTTAGGGGATGCAGAAAGAGCCACAGGAGATTTCAGTCAGTACTTTAGCAAGGACTGTATCTAACATTGACTATTTCTCTTTTAAAAAGGGGGTCTCAGGGCTTCTAAAGCATGGTTACTGTCCAACAGGAGTGTGGGAATGATGGGTCACTCCAGAAAAACGGCGGAAGTTCCTCATGTACTCATTGTTCTATGATCTCATTGGCAAATGAGGCTTTCCACTGCCTTTCAGCTAAACGGGAATACCAGGAATGCTTCCAAGTTCATCAACAAAGTAATTCATTTCAAGTGTCTGAGTGAAAGTCAACCCTGTCATTAACAGCTATCCATCCAGCCCCTGCCAAACATACCTGGGCAATCCCAGCCAGGTGATCCAGAGGGGAGACCAGCTGAAGCCCTGCTCCCTGATGTCCAGGGACGGCTCGGGGGAGTTCAGCGAGAGGATTTCCAAGGCTTTCAGTGTGACTGAGTGGGAGGCTGCGTTGGATTTCAGTGCCGAGACAGCTTCATAGTAGTTCAGGTGAGTCAGATCGATGCCATTTATGCTCAGAAGTACATCCCCTGTTGATGAAATAAAGAGGATTATTACAGACCTTTGGCTGTGGAGCCCATTTCAGCTTCAAGGGTCATGGGAACCCTGTTTCCAGCCTCTCTTTAGAGTCCAAGTTCAGCTGCCACTGAAAATACCCCACAGTTCCTCAAGGATAAAGGGTCTGAGAACCTCCCTTACCTCTCTTGATCCTGCCATCCCTGAAGAGGCATCCAATGGGCTGCACACTTGTCACATAGATAGGGAGCTTGTTTTTGTTATCCCTTCCACCTCCAATTGTGATTCCCAAAGATTCCTTTGGCTCCTTTTTTATTGCAACTGTCTTCTCATGACTTACATATCCCTGAGGCAAATCCTACAAGGCAGTGACAGCACAAAATGCAGCTTCATTAATGCATTTAACAGGAGAAGCCCAGCTCTGGA
Organism: Donacobius atricapilla; assembly: GCA_013397315.1. Taxonomy (NCBI): domain Eukaryota; kingdom Metazoa; phylum Chordata; class Aves; order Passeriformes; family Mimidae; genus Donacobius; species Donacobius atricapilla. The sequence goes on along the minus strand of WBMY01003003.1, from coordinate 384,465 downwards.
AGACAACAACATTTGTCTCCTTCACCCGGAGAATTCCAGCAACGTTGCTGGAGGGCAAAGTCAGCTTCCCACGTCCTTGCTGTGGGGGGGAATTCAGAGCAGCATTTCTAAGGTGAATCAGCAGTGCTGTCCCGATGATCCCAAACCCATCTGCTGTAAGGAGATGCTCCCTCTGAGGAGGGGGATTTTGCACTGAGGAACAAGCTCTGAGCTCATCTCAAGGCTGCTCATGCCAAGCAATGAAGCTCACCCTGACTGAATGCTTACGTTGCCGTGAAGGCACACATTAGAGCACAGGCTGTGCAACAGGGTGTAAATGCTACTCAGGGATTTAAATGCAGGAACCACACTCCAGCCATGCAGAACAGCAACTCCCTGAGCTCCAGGGACAAGGAAACACACCACTCCGAGCAGCAGCAGGTTTGTCACTCAGCTGGAAGTTCTACACACAGGTTTTCTCTCTGGGTTCAGCACACTGGGGGTTGTCCTCCAGCTCCTGCTGTTTGTTGTGCCCCACAAAGGGGTGGCAGACGCACACTGCAGTCACCGCAGCACCATGGGGCCACCTGGGGATTCTTCTGCTGGACCACAAAGGCCTCTGGCTCCACACCAGCTCAAGGGGCTGTCACTGCAACACCCTCAGTGTGTGGGGTTTGATGGATGTCAAGAAGCAAATGCCAAAAAATCTCATGGATGGCAAATTTCTCATTGCCTTTTCCGGACAACAAAGCTCTGCATCAACACTGAAGAATTTTTGTGACCTTCTTCCCTTAAAATCATGCTTCCCTATAGATTACAAGGAGATTCTTCAGTACCAAAAGCCCCAAACCTGCCCAAGCAGAAATGGAGCTGCTGATCAGTGTCCTGTGATAAAACACCATCACAGAACAACACAATGCATTTACTAAACCAGGAATAAGCAGCGCCTTGGCCTCATTTCCAGCCCCACCTTCTGGTAGTTGGATTTTCGTCTGTAGTGGTTCTGGTCTGGTCGCCTCCGGTGGTGCACGGGGCTCCCCCCATTGCTGCTGCTGCTGCTGCTGTTGGAGGCGCTGCCATCCTCCACTGGCTCCCCCAGCTGCACCCCAGGCTGTCTCAGGATCACAAAGTTCACTCTGGATTCCGTGGTCTGCCCAGAGAAACAGCGAGTGGAAATTAAAGACAGAAAAATGGGTTGGAAATGAAGGCCAGCCCTCATTGCCTTGGGGAGAGAGAAGGGCTGGCACCATTTCCTACAGAGGTTCTCCAACAGGTCCTCAGTGTGATGCAAAGTCTTTAGTGATGAGCCAGGGGATGTGATTGGGAAAAAAGAGAATTAGCAAACATGAGTCAGAAGCAACAAGAGCAGAGGCAGGCTTCACTCTTCACTCGTGCCTCCCTCCCCCACGAATGCCAACCAAGAGAAGGTGGAAAGGGATGATTAATTCCTGCACCTCGGTACAAACAACCAAAATAGCATCTTGTGCTGTGCTACGGAATGAACAGAGCTGGAACCCTGGCTGCTCCACATACAGTGACCATGACAAGCACTGGATGCTTTTACTGCACGGGAAGTTGTTAAAGCTCTTTCCCTCCCAGCTTTGTTCATCTATTGTTCACCATCTCCCATCCATTTTTTCCCCAGAGCGCCTCTGGTTAAACACTTCACCAGCTGCATGTCTGGCCTTGGCAGGGCTGCAGGGGAAGTGCTCCCATTGTTCCTGCTGCTCTCCTTGGGTTTGTTCCTTCGGATCACCTGACAGAGCCTTATTGTGAAGGACTCACTGGGGGAGGCCCACGTGCTCGGGGCCTTTCCTGCCCTGGATGACAGAAATGCAGTTGCTGCTCTCATTCCTTGCCACAGGACCCTGCTTCCCTGGTGCCAGAGCGAATTCCCTGGCCTTGGAAGAGGGACTCTAAGTTACACTTAAGCAAGGATTTCAATTAGCTCTCAGAGGAAAAGACCATGTTTGGAAAACTGTCACAGTTTAACACAAATATCACTTCCAAAGACAGTCAACCCAAACTCATGAAGCCAGTTCTGAGACTTTGGTTGCTGGTTCCAGTGGGATCAAAAGAGTTCCTCCTATGGGAGCTGTGTGAGCACATTGCAACAGGAATGCAGCAGCACTTGTGGGATGCAAACAAATTCTAAGAGGCCAAAGAACGGAAGCACGTAATGAAAAAGGACCTCAGTGCTGGAACTCTGCTCTTTCTGCCATGGCACTGCACTCCTCTGATAACTGTGAAGAGATCTCTCCCTCTTGCTGACCTCACATCCTTCCTGGGATATAAACAGAATGGGATGAGGTGCATTGTGTCAGGAGCTGTAGATAAAAACACTAACTGGAGGCACTCGCCTGGGGAGATAAAGAATTTAAACTGATCTATGTGATATCTGCTGCACATTCAGCAACCTTTAATCCTTTAACTAGAATTCCTTGCCCACTCCTTCCACCAAAACATCTGGCATGCTGCAACAGGAGCACATTCCACAGGGAAAGACCACCCCTCTTCTACCCATTTAGTTCCACGGAATGTTTCTAGGTCGTTTTCCAGTCTCTCTTCACAAATACAGGTAAAATGGGGAGAAAGGGCTTCAAACCAGTCCAAAGGGATCTGTTCTGTGCTGCCAGCCCATCCCATCTCCCAGCCAGCACCTTCAGTGTGACTGCTGGAAGCACAGGAGGCTGCCCTGATCCCTCCCCGTCTGCTGCATGAATCCACACAGTGCATCCCAACATTGCCCCTGCAAGGCTGAGAGGCTGCAAACACCACACAGGAGATGCAATCTCCTCAGATGAACTGTTCCACGAGCCACTGCTTCCCCTCAGACCTGTCAGGGATGACTCACCACGGATTCCCACTCCTGGTGTTTATCTTCATTTGGAAGCAGTGCTTCCCACACATCCAGAGGGGAATCACTTTCCATGAGAGATTTGGGGGAATGCAGCTAGCCCTGGTGTGTTCTGTTAGCCGTGGCTCAGAGCAGGAGCCCTGCCATCAGCCATTCAGCCATTTCCACACAGCCTCTCCATGTCGGAACTCACCTGGATTATCTGGGCAGCAGCCTCAGGAGTTCCTTGCCTCAAATCCTGGCCATTTATTGAGAGGACTCTGTCATTCCGACTCAGCTTCCCATTCTTGGCTGCCAAGCCTCCCTCTAAGAGATCCAGGATAAAAATCCCTGCCTCATCAGTCTTCCTGATCAGTTTGATTCCCAAGGGCTCGGCTCGGTCTCTCTTCACGAGGGTGACGTGGATCACCTCCCGGTTTGTGGGAGTGCAGTCCTGCTGGGCAGTCCTGGGGGAAAAGCCCTTCTCCTGCAGGACCATGAGGTGGAGAACAGGGCCTGGGTGGCGCAGGAAGGAGACAGCCTGGCAGTGAGTCACACTGCTGATGTTGACGCCATTCACCTACAAAGACAAACAAAGCACTCACTAATCAGAGCCCACATTAATTAGGCACTGTCCACAGTGTGGGGCATGGCCAGGCTGGAGCAGGATGGAAAACTCCCTGTGCAATCTCTGACTCTGATGCACATTAGGGAGCAAAGTTTTCTAAAAAAGAATGAAGAAACCTGATGGAATTAGGCTGTAATTGGTGAAGAACTGAGGACAGGGACAAGACAGGACAACCCACACAACTAACAAATCTGAAAGTGTTCATTCCTTCCATGCCACGTAAGTGCAGATCTGCTTTTCCTTTATTTCCACATTCAGTACAGGCTTGGAGAAGACCCAAATCTCCACTTTTGAGTGTTCCATTGTCTACAAGCTTCTGGAATCATCCATCTGATGATGCTTTTACTGGGGTGAGTCTGAGAAGGCAGGTTTTGCTTTGCCTGTTGTCACATAGGATTCTGTGCAGTCTTTCAGGATGTTAAGAGGCCTCCTAAATGTGGGAGCTGCCCTATTTGCTGAGATTGAGACATGGACAATCCAGCTGGATAAAACAGGAGCCGCTCCATTGGTCTGCCTGAGAAACCAACTGGGAGATCTCATCAGCCACTTGTGCGTGGGGGCTGCCAGCCCTTCCTGATGCCCAATCCCATGGGATAAATGAGGATTTATGGCTTGGCAGATGACTGGGCAGCCATGGCTGGAGGTGCCACCAGTTATCACTGTGTGTACAAGGTGTCACCTCGGTCACCCAGGGCCACACAGCCCTGCCCGTCTTCTCCTGACTTACATACCCCTGGCTGTGGGTCAGGCTGGGGCTGCAGCTCTGCATTTACTCATATTTTGGAGCTGATACTCACTGCCAGTCAGCAGCTCTCATCCTGGACCTGCCCATGGAGAATATGCAGCTTAAGCAACACAGTGGAGCAAGCAATTAGGAGACTTCCTAACTAGAGCAGAGAAATGGGGCTGCTGTGTGAAATCTGCCAGGTAGGAATCTTTTACTTTCTCCAAAACGACCTAAATTTCAAAAAGCTGTCAAATATGCAAGAGAAATATGAGTCTGGCTGAAGGAATGCAGAAAGTGTTCCTGAGCCCCAGCAGACACACAGTGCTGCTGACACAGAGGTCTGATCAGTGCTCTAAAACCCTCGGCTGCAGAGATTTCCCAGTTTTTCCAGGCTCTCTCCTCCCCCAGTCAAGGGAAGCAAGGGGGCTACAGGGGGGGTTTCCCTACCTCGAGGATGTGGTCTCCAGGAGCAATCCTTCCATCAGCAGCAACCACAGAGTCCCGCAGCACCTCCTGAACAACGATGTTCCCTAGGGGGGTGTCCTTACCCCCAACTATCCTCATCCCCAGCTCTTCCTCCGGATCTTCCCGGTGGATTTCGATGGTGGTAGTTTCAGCCACAAGACTGGTTCTCTGAGGAAGGTCTGCTTGTGGAAATTGAAGAGAAAAAGCAACACATTAAGAGAATTTTCCTTTTCACGGCACCCCAAGATTCAAACCCCTGGCAGGCTGTGTTCAGTGCAGCATCTGGAGGGACAGCAGCTACCAGGAGAGCTAAGGTCACATAAAAAGCTTAAAACCCCTCTCTTTCTTTAGAGTTGCTCCAGAATTTTCCCCTAGCTTTTGGTGAATTCAAACTCCTTATTGGTGTTGCTTGTGGTTTATCAAAAGGCATTCAGTATGGTTTGGCTGTATTTAGAGATTTATTTTTCTCCTGTGACAGCTGGCCTGCTAGAAGCACGCACATAACAAATTCCAGTTTCCATGATGCCCACGAGGGAAAGGGACTACCCAGCTGTAATTACTGCTCTGCAACTTCCTTCCTCTAATTTCCTTTGCTCCCCTTTTCCCATCCCCCCTGTAAACCAGGAGGAATGTTTGGCTGTTTCACAGCATACTGGAGATTAAGCAATGCTGCATTTTGAAGATGAAAACTGTTTTTAGTGAGTGGGCTGAGATGTCCCAGCACAGGGACACTCAGGCAGGCCCAGCACTACCTGGCAGGGTGAAGGGCAGGTGTCACACCAGGGATGCAAAACCTGCTCCAGGTGTGCTTTGGGAAGAAGCCAACAGGGAACTGAACTGACCTGCGAGTTACCTCTGTCCCAGGCACAGGGGCTGGAAGCTGAGCCTAACTTTGAGACAAGGCACTGAGGTTTCCACGCTGCTGCCTCCTACCAAGCTGAGACAAGCGCTGCTACACTGAAGTGGAGATGGTGATTTCATCTGCAAGGCTTTCAGAGCTGCCTGTTAATCCAAAACCTAACTTATGCTAGAAAAACACCAGGAGGGAGGTACTGACCACACCAGGAAACTCACTGTATATTTAACTTTCCTAACAAGATTAAAAAGAATCTGGAACACTTCCTAGTTACTAATTGTCTGGCTTCTGCAAGGGCTTTAAGTGCTCCATGTTCACATTGACAGGGACTGCCTTTGTTCCTCTGCAGAATATTGCTAATTCTCACTGCAATCTCGCAGAGTTTCTCCAAATGGCTTTGTACAGTTCTGTGCTTGTGAGCAGACTCTGCCACCCCTAATGCACATGAACGCATCTCCCTCCTGCTCAGGGAGGAGATGCCTCCAATTGCTGCTAATGGCTGAGCAGCATTAAGGATGTCTGACAGTGCTCAGGACACTTAAAAACTGAATTTTCTGAGAGAACTGACACATTTGTATAGAATCAAAGTAAATGCATAGTTCCACTTCTGTACCAAACTCTCACCTTCTTCAGTCTCCTCAAAAGCTGGATTAACCAGCCCAGGCTCTGCAGTCCCCAGTGACACCACAGCAGCTCCAGAGCTTTCTGCCACGAGTGAGGAGCCTCCACCTGGGACCTCTGGATCCTTGGGCGGGTTTGTCTCCCCCTTGGCAGGAGGATCTTCCTTCCCTTTGCAAATGGGATTCTTTTTCCGCTGGAGTTCAGATTTGTATTTCTTAAACCCAGGACACCTGGGGAGAAATTGGCAGGGACTGTCAGTGACCTCTCTGCCGGGGCAGGTGACCCAGCACATGAAAGCTCTGACAAACCTGTGGGAAGCAGCTGGTTCCAGATCTCACCAGTGCGGTGCTGGTTTCTCAGATGATAAAACTGATTCTCATTTGACCTTCAGTTTCTACTTATACAGGTATCAGCTTAAGTGCAGGCTCATTATTTCACTACTTTTGAAATTATTAAGCAAATTATTTGAAAAAGAAGAACGTAATAGAAACAAGAGTCTCCCTCGCTAAATATTTACCTGGCAAACACTCCATGTAGAAAAGAATCCTTCTTAAATATAAGCAAATACTGAGCTCTGACGTTGTAGAGATCACTAGGAACTGTATCTTGATGCAAAGAAAGTGGCTCAAGTTTCAGGCTCAGCCTTGAATTAGGCTTTGTTTTAACACATCAGCTACACACAAGAGCAGCAAGGGAGGATTGGGCATTTTTTGTTGCAGAGTGAGACCTGACCCTGGACCTGCTGCACTCGCAGTCCATGCAGCTGATGGCTCTACCTGAATGGGAGCAATTTAATTCCCAATCCCACCGAGTGCCCCCCACAAAATCCCAGAACTGGGATGTAATTGTACACACAAAATGTCGGGATGCAGATACATCACCAGCCTGTCTCAGCATTAATGGGTGAGGAAGAACAGCTCTTTTATCACAAGAATTTATAAAAGAGGTGACAGGTGAAGAGGTGATAAATGCAAAAACATCACTTGCATCACAGAGACATGAGTAGTATTGGGTGTTTATCAGAGTCACTTTTCAAATTAAACTGAACTATTTACACTCTGGCTACAGAAGTCTCATCCCAGGATTACTTCCTTTGGTTTATTCGTACTCATTTATTCTCCAAGCAGTAAAATAACCTTGAACTTAATGACAGAAGCTGAATGATCCACTTGTGCACATGTTCCTCTTAAAATATCAAAACACAAGTTCAGTTTGCAAATGGCAGGGAAATCCCCCAAGAAAATAAGTTACTATGTGATTCGTATTTCCTTAAATCTTCTCCTATCAGTTAATCTTACTTAAAACAAGAAAACAACTTAATCCCAGGGCAATTTTCTTATCTGTTTTTTTTTTTTCTCTCTATTTTTCAGTCTGACTGTGCCCACAGCCCAGGTGAAATAACCTCCAGTCTTAGAATATTCTGTCCCTAAAAAAAGGTACAAACAACTGTGGAATATATAAGAGAATGATACAGTTTCCAGGCAGGTCTCTAATGTCAACATTTGAGGAGCCTCCCTCCCTGCCCTGTGTGTAACTCCTGTGCCAGAGGCATTACCAGTGACAGGAGTTTACTGATAGCAGGGCAGATTTGCAGAGCAGAGGAAGGCCCAGCCCTGGTGTGAGCCACGGCCCCAGCCCGGTAACGAGTAGCCAAGACAAAGGGCTGCTTCACGAAAAAGGAGATTATAAACTTCCAGTGAAGGGAAAGGGGCACCCAAGCACCTTCCATCCCTTCCCCTGGCTCTAACACGAGCTCTCAGCTCGTGGGGACTGAAGGCAAGCAAAAACCACAAGGGTACATCCTTGGTTGGAGCTGCAAAGGTATCCTAAGTGTACCTGTTCCCTGGTTGGCTTATTTTTCAAATATGTCAGTGCCACAACTAACTACAACACAGCTGAATGAAACAAGCCTGTGGCATTTCTCATTGCTGACAAATACACCCTGCTAAGGAGGAGCTGTTCCACCTGCAGCAGGGCTTGCACTCAGGTCCCTTCCCTGCAAATCATTAACCAGGTAGGAACAAGGGTTCTCCACGCAGGAGCTCTGTCACCTGCACTCCTTTTAAAGTGACAATACCTGCCTGCCAACGGCTCAACCAGCAGTGAAGCACCAAAAAGTCTCCCTCTACACAACTGGAATAGGAAAAAAACGCGAGTAATTTTCATTTGCTTCTCTTTCTCAGCAAAAGAATGAGAGAAGATAATGGAATCATAAGTAGGTGATTCAGCAACTGCATAATGTACAGCTTGGAGGGACTTGCACTATTTGAGTCAAAGACTTATGTATTGCACATCTTAATTGGACCAATTAAACTGGCAGCACTGTACAATCCCTTGCTTTCAGAGCCCTGACTTTGTGCCTTTTTTCTCTGCACAAGGGAAACAAGAATAAGCTTGTTTGTAACAACTCCAGAGCTGGTGCCCCAGCTCAGGACCCACCAATGTCTGGGTATTTGACAGGTTTAGTGTCGGCAGACGGCCTGAAGGTGAGCAGCTCTTCTTCATAAGAACCTTCTCCTCCAGAGCACATACTTACACTGTCCTTACCCACCCACCTGCAGAGCCTCACCCTGGCATCGCTGGCATCCCACCTTGCCCCAGTTCAGAGCTGCTCTGAGTGGATGGCTCTGACGAGCAGCACAACCGCCCTGGCAAGAAGAGGATGGAAAGGGGAATGCACCTGTTCTGCAGGTGAGCTTCCAGCTCGCAGCGCTGCATGCTCTGCTGGCACTCAGCCTTGAAAGGACACAGCACCACCAGCTTGTCCAGCAGGTTCCGCACCAGGAGGCTGGACTTGTGGCACTGCTGGAAGGAGAGCTTCTTGCGATCCATGGGACAGAAGTTGTACTCCTGCATGAAGTTCTCAAGGCACTTGAAACAGTACGTGTGCCCACAGGGCGTGTCCATGGGCTGCAGCAGGGGCTGCAGGCAGATGTGGCAGATGAGCTCATCGTCCACCTCCTCCTGGAAGTTGTACAGGTGATTGTCCAGCAAGGGGTGAGCCTGGCCACACTCCCAGCACACCTCGGGGACTTGGGACACAAGCTCCTCAGGGACGGGGTCAGCCATGGCAGCCGGCACCAGGGAGGAGATTGTCACACAGCAGCTCTGCCGCAGACCTCTAGGGAAAGGGAGAGAGAGAGGTTTGCAGCCAACTGCCGGCTTTAAATCCAGCCAGTTCAAAAGCAAACTGCATTCCTGCCTTGGGCTTCCTTCCCCAGCATCTGCAGCCCCACCTGGCCCCCGTGGGGCTCCTCCTTCCAGCAGCAGCCAGCGAAGGAACACCCAGGGATCAGAGGGCACAAGGACCTCACTCAGCACCAGGTTTAACCACGTGGATAAACTGAGGCCCGAACTTCACACACACACACACCAGAGACAGACTAAATAAACCCTGCCCAGCACAGGGACTAGAAAAGCGGAGACAAAAACTGCATGTTGTTGAGGGAGAACAACCCAGAGAGGGAAGGGAAAAGAAGGATACACAAGACAGTGGTTTTTAAACTTCCTCTGCCTCTCCAGATTATGCCAAATCTTTTAAAGATGTGTGGTGAAAAGGCAATTTGGGAACTTCTGGTTGTTAGGATTTTTGGTTTGTATTTGGGAGGGTAGGGAGGATGAGGCAAAAGAAGAGGAAGAAATTTCAAAAGAAACTTAAATCTAAACCACATTTCCTTCCTTTCAAGCCCACTCCCTTCAAAAAAATTTGTTTTAACAAACAATGCATTGTTCCCCACTCATCCATGCCTAAGTTCCCCCATGGAAACAAATTTCCTATAAAAAGACTAAAGCTTCCTAAGTGGAAAAAACGTAAAGAACAGTCCACATCATTTGTCGTATGGTTAGAGAGAGGATTGAGCCTCAGCTCCTTTCAGCCAGGGAGAGCAGGAGAAGGGACAAACTGAGTCCCTGTTGCTGCTGCTCCAATTTTAACAGAAATATCTTCAGTCACATCCATTTTGAATCTTGCCTGTTGTAATTAAATATAAAACTCACTTGAGCTTCCTAGCAGATTGCAGGCACAGGGATGGCTGCAGGGAGGATTTTTTAAACCTGGCAGTTATTTTAATGAAGTAAGAAATGTGGTGTTAAAGGAAGTAAACTACATTACAGGGGGAGGGGGGAGGGGGCTTGTGGTGATGTTTTGAGGTGTTTGGGATTGGTGGGGTTTTTTTTAAGTAAAGAATCCCAGACTCTGAAAACAAAAAAAAAATTGCAAAACTCTGATGCAATGGAAAATTTCTTAAAGATGACGTGGAAAATACCTGAAAACAATGACTTTATCTGGAACAGGTAAAAGCCCAAGCAAGAGGGAACACTGGTCTGCACCAGTGCCTGGAGGATACAGCTGGCACACAGCAGAACTCAGGAGGAGAGGAGACACGAATAAGATAGCAGGAACGGCAAGAAAAAATTAGTCATGGGTTTCTAATAAAAATCATACATCACTCCAATTAATTGTCAAGGTAAGTCAGCTATTTAATTAAAGGGAGAACGTATCACCAACAGAATCAGCCATTTCACAGGCGAATCTTTAACCAGCCATAGGAACTTGTTCACTTCAAAAGATTAAAACATCACTGTCACGGTTCCAGGTGGCTACAACAGGAGTTATTTGCTCCTCTCTCCGCCGCTGCAGTGCCAAGAAAGCATCTTCCCCTTGAGGGAAGCACTCGGGCTGGGTGAACATCCCTGACTCTCCTGTTGGCATTCCCTCCTTAACTCCTGCCTGGCTGACTCAGTGCTCCCCAGAACAAAGCACAGCTCTCACACAGCACCCATGGAAACGAAAGCTGATGTGTCCATGCCCTCCTCTCTCAGAAATCCCCCTGATGTTTGGTGCTCGCCTCCACCTAAAACAGGCAGCCCTTCTGTTTGCCTTACTGGCCTTTTGGCCAGCCTTCAGCTGCTCCTGAACGATCTTACAGGTGCAAAAGGAACATTTCAACATCAGACCATCACTTAATGTCTCCTACCAATACTCATCAATCAGCTCAGCACCAGCAGTTAATGAAACAAAGAGCTTCCAAGGCAAACACTACCAATCAGAAATACTTGTGCTTCGGGTTGGACTATTTGCATAAAACTTTGGCAGGTGATGAAACAAATCCACTTTCTCAGCAAAAACAAACCTCACAGTAATTTTGCTGATAAACTTTTATTTGGGGGGGGGGTTTATTTACCAAATTCATTCTCTGCTCTGTGTTTAAAGGTTACACAAGATGAATCCCATTGATGAGTAATTGCTGAGTAATAATCTGTGGAAGATAAAAATGTAACCCCAATTTTGCTGCTCCAAGCTAATCTGCTGTCTCACTTCTAGATTCTTGAGAACAAGGGGTGAAGATTTCATTGAAAGGTGCCCAGGAATTTTCCTTTGACACCACTGTCCCTTCAATAAGGAGGACACTCCTGCAGACACCAGGGAACCCAAGGCTGACACCTCAGTGATGAAACCCAGCCCAGAGCCTTGGGCAAGGCAGGGCTGAGTGAGCAGCATGGGGAGGGCAGCAGGCTCAAACAAGCCTCCCTCGCGCAGGGACTCAGCACAAAGCAGAGCTTCTGCAAGGGGAGAACTGCTAAAATTGCGTCCAGCACAGACGTTGCTGCAGCCCAACAAGGCACAGTTGAAGTGTGTAGAAAATCAGCTTCATCATAACAGGCCTGGCTCCCCTCAGCTGCAGCGAGCCACTTTCCAAATGCAATGCAGAGTCCACAGGATTCCAGCCTCGGAGGGGAGGTCTGATACAAATTCAATCCTTTGCAATCCAGTCTCAGTTCCTCGTTCTAACCTCCCAAGGCCAGACTAAACCAATAAACGCTTCTATCCTTGTGTCGTTTTTTTTTGTTCCATCATTCCCCACTCTCCAGCTTCATTCCAGCAAAGGGTGGCACCTTCCCTGCTCCTTTCTCCACAGTACTGGAAACACATAACGAGGGACTCGCAGCATCAGGATCCAGCCTGGTCCCAGTTACTACACACTGACTGCATGAAATTGTTCAAGCCTGACATGTACAGGTGCTGCTCTAAAAGGGTAATACAAGAAATGACTCTAGAGGCAGAATTATTTCGAGAGTAACACACTCCACCCCTATGCATAACAAAGAATTGAAGGAAATAGAGCAGCAGCAATCTCTTTATCTTTCCTAATTTCTTATCCCATAAGGATTTCTTTGGGATCACATTTATCTTTACTCTATTAAAAACGGGCAGAATATCACTGTTGGCTTTTTTTTTTTTTAAGTAGGATTCCTGGTACTGTAACACTGACTCAAAGACTAGACTTTTTTTTTTTAAGATGACTTATCAGGTAGTCTAATCTGTATTCCTGCCAAAGCAAGACTATTCCTGACAATCTTAAGCACATTGCCTATTCTTGTTTCAGCCCGGCCAGGGCGCAGAGCCTCAGATCTGCCCCCCCTGGACATCCACAACACTGTTAGTAGCTCTGGAAGGGGTCCGCCAAGAACCACACCAGCACTGAACCCCTGGGCACCATTCCCGGTGGGCAAACTGCTCATCTCCTGCTCAGCAGCCCAGACTTGGAAACAGAAGTGATGACTCACTTCTACAGCTTGCAAAAAAAAAACCCCAAAAAAACCCAAACAAACAAACAAAAAAACCCCCACAACAAAAAAGCACCTTTTTTAAAAAGTGTGATTATCCAAGACACCTTCCCAACCCCGTGCCTCCATGGAGCAGGAGCTGTGCCTGTGGTACCTGGCTACGCAGGGGCAGCATTCCAGCCCCCAGCTTATCACCAGCATTCCCAAACACAGCTCTGCCGCCTGCATTTCAGCCATGGCACTGGGCTGCCAGTGGCGTGGAGCACAAATTAAAGTTCCATTCAATCCGGGCCTGTCTGCTCACACAACTCCAGCATTTGGTACAAGTGAATTTTGGCCATAATGTATCTACCTGAATTTCATTTCTTTGAAGGGAAACGTCGCTGCTATTCCCCATTTAAAAACAGAAATTACATCACCAGAGGCTAACACAGACCCACAGAGGCACCAGCTCCTGGGAATTTAACGTTTTGTTACGGCTCTGAAGAGGATCTCAAGGGACCTACCTAAGACCACACAGGAAACTCCTGGGGAAAAAGAACAACCCAAACTAAAAAGAATAAAATCAAGCCTGTTTCTATTAACTAACTGATTTCTAAACCCACAGATATGGTGAGTAAGCAGAGCACGTTCCATATTGCAAAACACAGAACCATGCAGCCAGTCTGCAGCAAGGACACAAAACAGAAGTGTCAAATTCTTCACAAAGGGTATGGGTGACTAGAAAATGTCTCTAACAGCAGAAGTGAAAAAGTAATTTTCAAAAAAATCATCCATTGGTTCTCTATTAAAAAAATAGTTGTAATGTGGGAAATATTTTTAAAATGCCATGGTTTATGCTTTTGGGCAGCTGTAGGTTAACACTGACATGATGATATAGAAATATGGGGCTTAAAATCCAAATAAAAGCTGGTTTGAGGACTGCAGGGCACGTGCCCCATGTCTCCTGCTACATAACACTTCACTGCAATAATTATGTCAGTTATTATATTTATAACAACATTCCCCTGGGAGACTGGAATTGCAACATTCCAACTAAAGGCTAAACAATTAATTCATTTTTTGGGGGTGGACAAAACAAGCCAGCACAATCTGGATGAAGATGGCTGAGGGCACACACCAGCAGGGCACTGACCAACCTAAAAGCAAGTTCCAGATGGGTTCTGATGGAGCAAACCCAATCCTCTGGAAATAAAACATGAGAAAAAGAGGCAGAGCTTTTCCTCAACTTTCTTCAAACAGTTTTCACTCAGCTAAGAAGTTTTGTGTTTCACAGAATGGCTTTTTTTTCCTTTCCATTCCAGAGAAGTGCATTGAAAATGTCCCATAATGGGAGGAATTTTGCTGAATTTCATCACTGCTGTGAGGAAGAGTTCAGGAAATGAGACAGGTTTTATAGGACAGGCACCAGTCCCGACTGGACATTTCCAGTGTGTTACCACAGCCTTTCACAACATCACTGAACTGTCCTTAGTTTACAACAGTGGCACAGAAAAGTGTTGAAATAGCAAGAGGATCTTCATAAACAATATTGAAGGAGGTCAATTTTACAAAAAAACACAACACCAAACCCAAGAATGATTTCAGGTGTTGATACGATTTCTCATTATCTTTATTATTTGCTGATATGGCTGAAGATCAGGCCACTGAATGTAAAAACCTTCCACAAATGGTGCATTTATACAGCTAAACAAGAAGCAATCCTTTCACTAATTGAGCTTGCCTTGAAGTCACAGGATTTCTAATGAGCCACCTCCAAGAGAAACTGCTCAGCACTTTTGTAAACAGTTGGACTCAGAAACTCTAAATCAAAGCTTCTTTACTGTAATCAATATCAAGAAAAATGGAAATTTAAATTTCCATTGTCCTCATCATTTTTTATACCCATTCTAACCATAAATGTGAAAATAAGTTGTATTTAACTCCTTGATGTTTCCATGCTCATTAAACAATTTGGTATTTTATCTGCCTCAGCTTCTGGGCAAGTGTCTGTTTTCTCCACCAGAAAACAAAGCCAACTGTATTTTCATTAATTATAATCAGAATCATTATCCTGTTAGATCAGAAAAGGGTTATTATCCCAGGAAACCCTATCCTGAGAGAAGAGCTAAAAGGCTTGAGTAGAGTAGGACAATCCCAAGGAGTTTTCTGCTGAACAATTTCTACAGGATCAGTTCTGCAGCACTGATGGATTTCCATTTTTAACATAACTCATTTCCAGACAGATTTAAAAACCTTTTATAAAAACCTTCCAGACTTTTATAAAAATCCTGTCTAGTTAGTATACCTGAAAGTTCAAGATAAGGAAAGATCTGTAATACTCAGTTTCAAAATCTTGCTAGCAATCAACAGCTTAGATTGAGAGCATTTTTAATTTGAGGAGAATGAAAACTTAAGGAGTTGGTACTTATAATTGATTTCTCTCACTACCATATGCTCAGAACATTTGCTTCTCTCCCAGTTAATGATTGCACAGAACAGTAACTGTCTCACAGGAGTGTTAAAGTACCAGGGCTAAACAAATGTAATCTCGAAAATTAATCCCAGTTCTTTCTGCAGAGCAGGGGGTTCTGGCGCTACCATTCTGCTAATATGATCTGGGCATCAAGAGCCAATAAATTCCCTCTCTGCTCCCTCCTTAAGGATTTAAGCTTTCCAGCTACACTCTTCCTCGAAAGGGGACCCTACAGTAACTATTTTAACACAGGGCTCAAAAATCTGGATACATTAAATGTCATCAAATTGAAGACAAGTGCTGCAGAAAAAGTTGTTTTATTGATGTATTTCTTCCTGCTTTCTCACCTTTGCAAGATGCTTCCACTGTATCCACCCTCCTTTCTACAGCGCATTCCACACAAACATGCAAGCTGCTCAATTTGTGCTCACAGGAATTCTTCGGTCGTTTCAATAAATCTGCTTCTTTGCAGAATTTACCCCAAATATTCCTAGGGAAGTTTTACCACCACACGGGTGGATTGTCTTTATTTTTTTTTTTCTCTTGTGTCTGTAATCATCTCTCTCCAGGAAATTAAATACTCCCACCTCCACCCTCACCTGAATTTTCAATTTGGCAGCTATCTGCAACTCTATCCCTAAAAATCAGTTTGATGTTTGTGGGAGAAGCTTTCTACAAAGAAAGAAGGAACCCAGTGCTATTATTTAAGGATTTAATCAGTAATTAATAACCAAAGCTTCTCCTGCAACTCAAACAAAAAGCCCAAAACCAAACAAAGAGGGATTAGGAGATGTGATGTTGAGATTTGGGTTCATCTGAATATCTGGGAGCACACTCACTTTCCAAAGAGCTGCGTTTGCCTCTGGGAACATGAGGTAAAGATCGAGTGTCTAAAGGCTATGAATGAGTAGCAGATGCTGTTACCTCATCGCTGTCTGTGTCTACCTCCGAATTCCTCCTTTACAGAGGGAGAGAAAGCCAACCTGCACACCACGGCCCATCTGTGAGCTGTGTTTGTCTCACAGGTCCGAAACAGGCGAGGCTTTCTCAGCACAGCACCTCCAAAGGACACAGGGCAAGCAGCACACTCTGCACTACATTTTATATAACTGGATGTTTTAGAAGTCTCTGTTTGAATATCTTCACCAGGGTGGTCACATCAGAGATATTTAAAAGTCATGAGAGAAGGGAGGAGGTGGGAAGAGAGAGACTCTTGCTTTTAGGAGACAAAAGGTATTTCTGTAGCTCTAAGCCTTGCTGTCTTGTGAGAAACTCCTACAGAGCTTTAATCTTTATCACATTCTATCAAAGTGCTACGTTAAAATTAATTTCAGTTAAAAGAAATTAATCTTGGCTACTCTCAGCCTTAAGCAGGAAATAACTCATTTTCTAAGTTAGTTAAAACACAAACAAGGAACGCTTGTTTTCTGCAAAACTTTACCACAAGCAATCCAGCAGCATGAAAGCAGTTTTGCACCTGGAGATGAAACATTTCTTATCAACAGACACAGTTTTTAACATCAGAAACACCAGACTGGGGCTTTGCTGCAGGATAAAGTAGCACAGAACTCCTCATTACCTGGTCCAAGTCTCAGTTTCAGTAGCATTATTTTTCTTAATGGTGTTCTGTTTAAATGTAAAGAGTTTGGCTTGGAAACTCAGGTCCACAAAACAAACCCCAGGCAGGAGGGCTGGGAGTCCTTCCAGAGGGACCAGCACGTTTCCCCTGGCTGGCTCTTCTGTCCCAACAGCTCCTGTGCCCGATGCCACGGGTGACAGCAGGGTGACAGCAGGACACATCACCCCGCTCAGACTTCCTTTCTCGGGCTAAGAGGGCTTTTTATGCAAAGGACTTTCCAGCCCAAGCTTGTTCACATTAACTAAAAAAGCTGCATTAAGAGCTAATTAAGTCGGTAATTCCCCTTTACATTCCAGCTCACCCTCAGACAGTGGTAAAGGGGAAAGAAAGAAAACAAGTTACTTTCATTTACAGAACACGAACCCTTCTCAAACTGTGGCTCCCCAGGGCAGCTGCAGCCGAGTGTGAAGTGAACTCAAACTCTGCCGGCGCCTCTGGGCAGGCAGAGCTGCTGCAACCAGCGCCTGAGATGCCCTTCACCACAGGTGACAGCTCCTAAACAAATCATGAAACAGCAGAAGTCAAAACAATAAAAAATAAGTGTCTCCGGATTAAGATTACCTTCCCCTAGAGACAGAGCACTATTATATCTCATTTTCAGAAGGCCTGAGACATATTCTGCTGTTTAAGAAAGACATCTGTGTTAATGGTTCGTGAGCTTACACAGTTCCACATGGAACTGAAGGTGCCTTTCCATCCAATTTCATACAGTTTCTCTTGGTGTATCTTACTGACTTCAAGCAACCCTCACAGCGGGGGGAAGCAAAACTGCAAGAGGCATTTTGTGTTTGGGATGTGTTTCCTTCTTTTCAAATCTTACCCCAATGTAAGGCTGTGTCCAAGCCGGTACCAGCAGCAGCACTTTAAACCCCATTCTCACCTCGCCGTATGGGGCACATATTTGAAATATGCGTGAATTGATAATCATATTTTCCCTTGTTCTAAAAATAATTTTGAAATGGGAGTGGCTGTCTCATCAGCTAAAGGAGCTGAAGCGACAGAGCAGAGTCCCTGAGCCGTTCCCAAATCGGTGCAGCAGCCACATTCCTCCTGAGCCGGCCGTGAGCGGCCACTGCGGGGAGGGAAGGGCGAGAAATGGGGGAGGAATCGCCTTTCTCCGCTCGGTTTCAGCCCCCGGAGATTGGATAAAAGTAGCCCCAGGTGTTGCTCTCACAGGGATTTGGGGTTTAGCCTAAGGACTAAAAGGCCCAGGAGAGCCATGATGTTTATTTTTATGGATCCTCCTCGAAATAATCACGCGGCAGTTTTTGTTCCCGATCACTTGTGATCATGTGCAGGAGGAAATCCTCAGCTCGCCGTTCCCAGGGCAGGGACTGCTGCCCTGATTTATTTGCTGTGTAGAGATCTGCAATAGCATTTATTAGGTGAGAAGAATTTCTCTGTTCTCAACCCCCCACCCTTAGATAAGTCTGAGAACTTTACAAATAGGGCAGCTCATGCTTTACTGGGCTTTCCGCAAGGGCCACACTGATGTCACAGGTGAGTCCCTGGAACCCTCAGGGGAGCAAGGCAAGTTTTATCTCAACTCCTTTTTAATTGTCAGAAAATCAGCTTTCAAAGAGACCCTGCTCCAGCTGTTTACAAAACTTGCATGATTTAAGGTACAGGCAAAGAGTAGGCAAAGTTAGACAACACTTTAAAAAAATACGTAATCCCTTCTAGTACTTCCCTTCCAGAATATTCCAAATAAGGAACACTGCAGTCTCCCAACAAAACTTGCACAGGGAACCTCTAAACTTAGGGGATCGCTATAAATATATATTTAAAAAATTTTAAAAGCCTTTGCCTGTAAGCTGCTGATTGTCGCTCCAAATTTGTCCAGCTTTATTCCATTTCCCTCCTTCCAGCCTTAAGTGCTTTTTCCTGGACCAGCACATTAATTCTTACTGCTCATTTATCTAAATCCCCTCTAACTCTTTAGATGGCTTGTGAGATACTGACTCATGGGGCAGTTTTGTATCTGAAATATCAGAAAAACTGCCGGATATTTTCAAACTTCATTCACATCAAGAAATTTCTAAGCCAAGAGCAACGTTTTATGTGCAGTAAATCAGGGACCATAAACTGACGAGGGATTGTCAAATGCAATTCCCAACAACTGTATGAGCAGCACCACTAAAGTAAACTGAGAAGGAAAAGCCAAACAAGAGGGTTTTGTATTAAACCAGCAAAACATATTCAGGCCTGTGAGTAAGGCAACAGCTGCAACTCCTCTAGGGAGATCCACACGAGCAGAATGAAATGATGCAGCTTCATTTTCAAAGTGAAATCAGTAGAGCTGTTGCAGCAGGAAGTTTTTATTTTAATGCAGAAAATAAGATATATGTGGCAGTGCAAGCAGAGGAAGAATTACAGCAGGGGTGTTTTGTGAGCTACAGATACTTTATCATGCAGTGATATTTATTCTTTTAGGTATGGAAGTCTAAGACTCTACAATCCCATAAATGTGTAAATTCTTTTATTAACCCCATTTGGGGAAGTACTGCACTACTGTAGTTTACAAAACCATTAATTAAAATTTCTAGGAGTTACTGGATTGCCATTCAGGGGGCACTAAGTTTATCCAGAATCAATCTCAACCTTTTTCATCAGCTATCTTCAAACCTCAGGGAGGGTTTTGAAGTTCATGTCCCTTCTGGAGCTGTTTCTTCCACCTTTTTAGCCCTCATTCCCCAGGCCATATGGTTGGGTTGGTTTCTTAACTCTTGCTCACCTCCCTCAGTAATCATTTGATTAAAAACTTGAAATTTTTAATTCAACAGATGTCCCTTTGTGCTGCACACCACAGGTCCTCCTCTCCTGCTCATCCCAGGGGTTTCATGCCAGTGTATCACCGCTATTTAAATGAATCCCATCTGCAGCCAGCGTGCATGCTAACACTTAGACAGGGAGAGTGGAGGTGTGGGCTTCCAGCACAGCTGAGTTTTCCAGCTGGGGAGTCCCCAGAGAAGGTTGGCCTCCTGTTTATCCTTTCCCTGCTCCATCCCCAGCCATCTGACCCCTTTGTTTTGCCCTGCACAAGCACTGGTGCTGTTCTGACTCCATATGCTGGTCCAGGGAGCAAATCCCTCTGGGGGAGGGAATAAATATTCCCACCGCCTTAGGCCCTTTCAGCAGCAGCCACACTACATCTGCTCAGGGAAATTGTGAAAGATGACTTGGAGCGTGCAACTTCAGAGAAAGAAGTTTTGTTTTGAAGGAGCCATGTGTGCAATCTGCTCCCTCTCCGCTGGAGAGCTGCCAGAAGAGCTCCGGCACCAAGGACAAACGTCAGCGCCGTCCCTCCGAGGCACAGCACACAACCGGCGCTGCTGCAGGACAGCTCCGCTCCTCTACAACACCCAAACCTCGGGCTGCTTGAGCCCCCAGGGCCTTAAGGATTACACGGCACAACTCTGGGCTGCTGTGACAGCGACAGAAACTTCTCTGCGCTGCCAATTATCTCCCCCGTGCCCCTGCCGCGACACGTCCTCTGCACGGCAGAGACCTCCCCTACCACTTCCATCTGCACTTGAGCTGCAATAGTTTTTGCTACGGAAACTTTATGTTCTGGTCCTTTTGCCTTGGCTAAAAAAAAATGGAGTAGAAGTTTAAATATGACACTTTTTCGGCTTGGTAAGCAGCAGGGAAGCATCATTTTGCATTTCTTACTATCCCGAGGTAAAGTAGGTCCCCAAAACCGCTCAAGGAGTTCAAAGTGCCGTTTCAAGCGGGGTTTAAAGCAAACTAAGCCTGCAGTGCCACCGAAAGGGGCAGTCCCGCTGTCCCTGCCACCTCCTGCACTGGCATCAGCTGCCTGCTGCCTGGTCTGCTCCTTCTCCATCAGATCTCTCTCCTTCTGACATTATCCTCGAGATAACAAGTGCACCCAGCCAAGCACAGCAGGATCACTCTTCAGCAGCACACAGCCTCACCCCGCTTTACCTTCCTCATAAAAAAACCCTTCTTATAAAAAAATCATTCCAGATAGATGGTTACTCATTGGGTTAAACCAAGCCTTATCATCACCTGTACTTATTACCTTTAAGGTATTTCCAAAAGGTCCACATCCTCACCTTGCCGCGCTTTGCTTGTTTATCTCAACTTCTATTTATAGGCTTTTTTCTCCCTGCATTAATTACCAGCGAACTCGCCGACTTCGCCGCTCTCCGTCTCCTAGCAAAGTCATTTTTGCCCCGCTGCCTCCCTGCGACCCCCACAAGCAGAAAACCGCCGGGTTCGGGGGGTCCTGCGCAGGCAGGAGTTAACCGCAGGGGCCGGCAGCCTTCCCCGGCGCCGCCGTGTCCCTGACAAGGGACATTGGCCGGGTCACGGCCGAGAGCCTCCGCCGGGAGAACGGGGAGCTGCGGGGAGCCGCGACCCCCCGGCCCCAGCCCGGCCGGACCCTCAGGGGGCCCCGCATGCCCTCGGGGACCCCCGTGACCCTCAGGGAGCTCCCATGTCCCTCGGGACCCCCCAAACCCCTTAAGGGACTCCGCATCCCTCCAGCCCCGGTGGGACCCCCACGCCCCTCAAGGGACCCCCGCGCTCAGCCGGCCGGGACGCGCCGACCTCAGCCCCTGGGTCCCTCAGGGACCCTCAGCCCGCTGGGAGCCCCGCGCCTCCTCAGTCCCGGCGGGACCCCCTCACCGTCCCCGCTCACCTGCGGCCGCCGGGGGCGGGAAAGGGCTCGCTCGCCCCC
>WBMY01003003.1:314860-362971 GCA_013397315.1 Donacobius atricapilla | reverse complement strand
GTCCGGGGCCTCGGCCGCCCGCTGCCCTCGGGGCTTCCCCGCTGCCCTCGGGCACGGCCTGGCCCCCGGCTTCCCGCTGCCCTCGGGGCTTCCCCTTCGAGGTAGTCCCGCTCCCCTCAGAGCATTCCTCCTTCCCTCAGAGCATCCCGGCTCGCTTCGGGGCATCCCCGCTGCCCTCAGGGCAATCCTCATCTCCTCGGAGCATCCCCGCTTCCCTCAGGTCACTTTGCCTTCCCTTCGCGGCAATCTCCACAGCCCTCGGGAAAATTCCTGCTGCCCTCGGGAATCCTGCTGCCCTCAGGGCCATCCCTGCTCCCCTCAGAGCAATGCCGCTCCCCTCAGGGGCAATTCCCGATCCACACAGGGCAATTCCTGCTCCCCTCAGGGCATCCCTGTTCCCTTCAAAGCATTCCCGTTCCCCTCAGGGGAAGGGATGGCACTGGATACCAGGGAGTGCTGATTTCCCCCTTGTTTCGATAAACTCCCGGTAGGTCCAGGATCCAGTGTTCCTGTTGAGGCAACTCCTGGGAGCTCTCCTGCTTCAAAACCAGCAAAATGACAAGCCACACATGAGGGGTTTAAAAGTTTCCAAGCTGTATTAGCACTATGTCCAAGCTTGGAATTCCTCCCAAAGGAAGAGACCAACCCCGCAAGACCAAATCCATCATAGATTCTGGGTTATAATTTCTTTCTCTTGTTCATCACACAGCCTTGGAATTGCCCTTTCTGCAGACAAGAGGGTAATAAAGTAATAAAGAAGATGACATTTCTGACAATAAAGAAAATAGAACTTTAAACCAGCAGTTTAGAGGAGGTTTTATTAGGAAGGGAACCTTTGTACACTGATAGGTAACGTAGTGTAGATGGAACAAGCACACGCCTGTCTGCATTTGATCATTTAGGATACCCCAGAGTTGCTGATACAGACCTAAAAGGAGGGATGGGAAAGTGCTCTCCATGTCCTGGAAAGACCTCTGCTTTAATAGGGCCGGGGGTCTGTGTTATTCAATAACATTCAGTAAATGAGAGAGGAGACCATCTTTTATATAGGGACTGGAACTAAATGATCTTTTAGGTCCTTTCCAATCTAGGCCATTCCATGATTTTATCGCAGTTTTTAAATTAAGTTTCTGTGTTTTGTGTCAGATTTCCTGTAGAGTCTTTCTGGTTCTTTGCTGCCTCATTAATTCATTCTGTTCCCTGTTTTTGCCTGTTGAAGTTTCCAGTGAGGGGCTGTGAGCTGTGCTTGGGAGTGACTCAAGGATCTTCCTGCTGCACAGGTGAGCCTGTAGGGGGTACACAATGTAGTGAAAAAGCAGCAAGGGGCTTCATTATTTTATTTAGATTATTGTTGGAAATCTAATGGAATTGAGGCACACCAGCAATCCATCTATACCCACAAAAGATCCATGTTTCCACAGGATGTGAAGTGTAACATGTTTTTGTAGGGCTCAGCTGAGAACTATGATCCAGCTTTGCAAACCCATCGATTTTAGTTAGGATAAATTAAATGTCAGATAGGATTTCCTCTGAAGCACCAAGGCTGAGGAGGCTGGGTAGCATCCATCAGATCATTGTGAACAAAAAATATTTTAGGAATAAATCTGGAAGTGCATTGCCAGCTCAGACTCGAGCACCAGAACTTGGTGCAGAGACGTCAGGCTGGGTCTGTACCCCAACCTCACAGCTGAGCCTGAACCCAATAATCCAGAACTAATTTCTACTGAACAGTCTGGCCTGTAAACAGGCAAAGCTTAAGCTGAGCTCTGGAGAGCTGGAGAACTCCTGAGGGGAGAGGTTTAAACCTTAGCACAGAGCCATTCCCTCATGTGCAGCTCCAGGGTGAGGACAGGAAATGTGTGGGTGAACATGGGGTAGACCAACCCCAGGGAAATCTCATATGGATGCAAATCTTCAAAATGAGGAATTCTGTCAAGCTAGCACTCGCTGGAGATTTTTATCAGGTATTTCTGAGTGGACACTGTGACCATGAATAATGAAGATCTGGTGAAAGTTTATTGTATAAGCGTGCTGGAATTCTGGTTTGGTTTTGTAATAAAGGAATCCCACTGAGTCATGGCTACTAAATGGACTCATAGAGGACACAGGTCTCTTCTGCAGAGCTAACACAAATGTAAGGAACTGAAATTAATTTGGTTTTTAGCTCAGGCTATAGCAGCCACATCTTAAATAAGGTTTGTCTTGATGACACGAAGGCTTTACTGGTTCCNCCCGGCCTGCGACGGCGGCGAGCGCGGCGCCTCCACCAAGTTTCCGGGCGGGGAAGAAAGTCGAAACCTACGTGAGAGGAGGAGGAGGCAGCNCGAAGGCTTTACTGGTTCCTGCCTGCTCCTGTTCCTGCCCTGGCAACAAGGCACACACCAACCCTTAGCCTGCACAGTGAACCAGATCAGGACACTGATCCAGCTGAAAAACAAACCCGGGAAAAATCGCTATAAATATATTTTATCCTAAATATATAAACACAATTAAAATAGATGGATATATTTTTAAAGCCAGATGGAGCTCCCCAATATAGTTTATAATTCAGAGGTGGAATGGATGGATGAGATTCTTCCCTAGAAATGCTAAGTAAGCAGTCAGAAGAGCAAAGCGGCTAAAGTGGTGAAGAAGGATCCCAAACCACAGCTGAATATTCAGTTTGCAAAGTGTGAATTAATTGTTCCACTGGATGGTTGTGCTGGCAGTTAATGTGCTGTGTAAACCTGAAGAGAAAGCTCAGATGTGTTTTAAATGGAAAACAATCTCAGTACTTGGGAGAGAAATAGTTTCTGGCTGACACTCAAATGGTGACTTTGGTTAAATTGATGTTGGTGAGACTCTCAGTCAGCTGTGCCTTCTCTGGCACCTCTCACAAACCTCACACTCTGGTCTTCATTATGGATTTCACAACACCAAAGTTCTGCACAACTGAAGGAGGTTTTCTTTACTAGCAGTCCTGCTGAATTACTGGTGTAGTTTTGAGAGCTGCCANTTCTTTGCTGCCTCATTAATTCATTCTGTTCCCTGTTTTTGCCTGTTGAAGTTTCCAGTGAGGGGCTGTGAGCTGTGCTTGGGAGTGACTCAAGGATCTTCCTGCTGCACAGGTGAGCCTGTAGGGGGTACACAATGTAGTGAAAAAGCAGCAAGGGGCTTCATTATTTTATTTAGATTATTGTTGGAAATCTAATGGAATTGAGGCACACCAGCAATCCATCTATACCCACAAAAGATCCATGTTTCCACAGGATGTGAAGTGTAACATGTTTTTGTAGGGCTCAGCTGAGAACTATGATCCAGCTTTGCAAACCCATCGATTTTAGTTAGGATAAATTAAATGTCAGATAGGATTTCCTCTGAAGCACCAAGGCTGAGGAGGCTGGGTAGCATCCATCAGATCATTGTGAACAAAAAATATTTTAGGAATAAATCTGGAAGTGCATTGCCAGCTCAGACTCGAGCACCAGAACTTGGTGCAGAGACGTCAGGCTGGGTCTGTACCCCAACCTCACAGCTGAGCCTGAACCCAATAATCCAGAACTAATTTCTACTGAACAGTCTGGCCTGTAAACAGGCAAAGCTTAAGCTGAGCTCTGGAGAGCTGGAGAACTCCTGAGGGGAGAGGTTTAAACCTTAGCACAGAGCCATTCCCTCATGTGCAGCTCCAGGGTGAGGACAGGAAATGTGTGGGTGAACATGGGGTAGACCAACCCCAGGGAAATCTCATATGGATGCAAATCTTCAAAATGAGGAATTCTGTCAAGCTAGCACTCGCTGGAGATTTTTATCAGGTATTTCTGAGTGGACACTGTGACCATGAATAATGAAGATCTGGTGAAAGTTTATTGTATAAGCGTGCTGGAATTCTGGTTTGGTTTTGTAATAAAGGAATCCCACTGAGTCATGGCTACTAAATGGACTCATAGAGGACACAGGTCTCTTCTGCAGAGCTAACACAAATGTAAGGAACTGAAATTAATTTGGTTTTTAGCTCAGGCTATAGCAGCCACATCTTAAATAAGGTTTGTCTTGATGACACGAAGGCTTTACTGGTTCCTGCCTGCTCCTGTTCCTGCCCTGGCAACAAGGCACACACCAACCCTTAGCCTGCACAGTGAACCAGATCAGGACACTGATCCAGCTGAAAAACAAACCCGGGAAAAATCGCTATAAATATATTTTATCCTAAATATATAAACACAATTAAAATAGATGGATATATTTTTAAAGCCAGATGGAGCTCCCCAATATAGTTTATAATTCAGAGGTGGAATGGATGGATGAGATTCTTCCCTAGAAATGCTAAGTAAGCAGTCAGAAGAGCAAAGCGGCTAAAGTGGTGAAGAAGGATCCCAAACCACAGCTGAATATTCAGTTTGCAAAGTGTGAATTAATTGTTCCACTGGATGGTTGTGCTGGCAGTTAATGTGCTGTGTAAACCTGAAGAGAAAGCTCAGATGTGTTTTAAATGGAAAACAATCTCAGTACTTGGGAGAGAAATAGTTTCTGGCTGACACTCAAATGGTGACTTTGGTTAAATTGATGTTGGTGAGACTCTCAGTCAGCTGTGCCTTCTCTGGCACCTCTCACAAACCTCACACTCTGGTCTTCATTATGGATTTCACAACACCAAAGTTCTGCACAACTGAAGGAGGTTTTCTTTACTAGCAGTCCTGCTGAATTACTGGTGTAGTTTTGAGAGCTGCCAAGACTCTGCCATGAAATCCAGCAATCTCAGATAGAGCTTTATCTCCTTTCAGTGCTGATAATTTCCTGTGTGTGATTTGTACAGTAACCACTGTGTGGGAAAGTTTATTGTCCACATACCTGTGCAGTGCATGTGTCAGGGTTAAAATGCAGCTTTCTGGCAAACAGAATTCAAAATATCAACTGACTAAACTTGCATGTTTACAGAGAATGAATTCTTTTATTTCAGAAGATTCAGACAGCTTTTTTTTTTTTAATCTGAAAATAGGTATTCAATAAGCAAAATAATTGGAAAAATAACAGCAGGAAAATTGCATGAGAAAGCAAAGACACATCACATAAAGATTTATAGATAAGTTTAATCCCATTAAAGTTGCATAAAACTTGGTAACTGTGTGTGTGGCTGTCCTCTTGTGGGAAGGTGCAAGGAACATACAACTGCACGGTATTAATTTGGGACTCAACTTTGATGTTTCATCACAAACAAACCGAAATTCCCAACCCACACACAAGAATGTAAACACAATTAAAAAACAAATCCCACAAACAAGGAGAGAGAGTCATCCCAGGAATTTATGATTAAATGCCCTGGAATCTCCCTTTTGTGGAAAGCAGAGCAATGGAAGCACGTGTGCATGAGGACCAAGGGCATTCTGGTGAACCCAAGGTCCCAAACACATTGTTTGGATTCGTTCTGCCAGATTCTATAACTTGTTTTGTTGCTTTCACAGTATTTTGTTACGTTTGCTGCAAATTATAGCTACCTGTGTATTGCATACTGTGTTTTATAGGGAGTAGCCAAAGTCCCGGTGTTTGGAATTCATAAATGGGAGCAAACAGACTATTAAGAAATAAAACACAAGAATCTTGTATGTGCTAGTAATGATTTAGAACTACTTTACATTATCTTTCCTGGTGGTGTTTTATTAACAGCGGGCAGTTATTAACAATGTTGGAGTACTTTGTTTGATGGATCTGTAGGATGTTTTCATTAGATGTAAACAGACTGATTCTCTGCTTCCAGAAAAGTGCCTGTTGGCAGATATAAAGAGGGCATCTGGCTTTTCTTAGGAAAGGAAAAACCCATCTGGCTTTTTTTTGCAGTGGAGCAGCTACGGTAATATAAAGTTAAAAATAAAATACATAAAGAAAATCACTTTCTGGGTTTGCTGTTGTGAATTATGATGCCTGTCCCTTAATTTTTAAATGATACTGTTGAAAAGCTGCAGCTGCTTTGTAACCAACTCAGGTCTTTTCATCATAATGCTGCTGTTGCAGTATTTTCAGTGAGAGTTCAGAAGTACTTCGCCTACCAAAAAAAGATACTGTAGCAATAAATAAAATAATATTCCATTAGGTCGATTTCAGCTCCCACTGAATTCTCCTTTATTATTTTACAGGAGTGGACTTGATCTTAGCCCAGAAACCTGACTCCCTTATTAATTTCTTGAAGAAAAGAGATAAGGTACCAAGTTTCCAGCAATTATTTCTATATAGCAAGTATGGTACTCAATTTACTTTATAGCCTGTAATTACAACAGTATTCTCTTAGTTAGAACTGATAACAGACACTGAGGAGACTTGATCCAATTCAGGAATATTATCTATACCCTTTTGTGCCTGGGAGGTACTGCTGCTCTCTGATACAGTGTCTGTAGCAAATTATGCGCTCCTGAAGGGTTTAGAATTTGACCTCCAGCCACTTTTGTTCTGCTAACTGGTTAAAAACAACCCTGATTTTCTGTCTGTGTTTATGAGCTTCTTGGGCAGGCGGGCCAGAGGAAAGGGCTGTGTGTGTCCAGGGGTGTTATCCTGTCCCTGGCAGGAAACGCTTCCCCTCGGGGTCCCAAGTGAGGCTCCGCAGCTCTGCTCTTCCTGGGGAGGCACGGGAAGTCTGCAGCGCTGCTCCTGGGGCTGGGAGCTCCCTGCCAGGCCTGGCTGGGGCAGCAGCAGTGACCGGGGGGTACAGAGCACAGCGGGGCATTCCTGGAGCATGGTCAGGGCTCGCTCCCTCAGTACTGCAAGGTAGAAGCGCGCCTTTATTTCTCCAGCATATGCAAAATGCTCAGGAGGTGTGAGGTTGGGGGTTTGATTTCATTTGGAGCTGTCTGCCAGAGAATAATGCTTGGCCCAAGCTTCTTCCTGCTTCAGCAAGGGCTGCTTGGCCATACAGTGTGTTGAAGACACCTCTATTTGGAAAAATGAACAGAGATCCCCTTGGTTCATGCCACCACAATAACTTTCAAACCATTTTCAAAAGCGGAATCTCTCAAGGTGTCTCTTTTTTGTGGTATTTCACCCAGCCATACATTTACAGCCCACACCTGGGCTCAAGAAATGACTGCAGCTAGTCCTGAGTGTCAAACCAGCCATCAGCAGTGGGACCAGGAACGTGACAGCTGTGCAAAGATGGTAAAGGATAAAGATAATGATCCTAAAACTCATAAAAACTGACAGGTTCCTCTCATCGCTTCTTCATCCACAGCTTGCTGTGAGCCCTTCAGCACAGCAGGTGCCAGAGCGATTTAAATGTGCATATAGAAAATATCTCCATAGGGATTACTCTTTTGGTGCCTGATTTTCACTCACTTCTGGAACAGAAGAGAGGCTCAGTGTCCATTTATTTAACAGCACCATCCTCCAACAGAGTGAAGAGGCACCTCAGTATCAGGAAATGTCGAGATGTTTGTGAGAGTGGCAAAATATACTGAGATAATTTGACATTCCTCCCTGGAGTTTCCAGTTACTAACGTTGCCTTGGAATACCTTAGGTATTTACCAATCAATTTTTAATAACAGTAATGTACATCCCAAAGGAATGTGGGATGGCTGCAAGTCTCATCAAGCTCTAACACAGATCTGGAGCCTTACTGGTTAAACACACGTTTCTTCAAAACTCTGCTCAGGCAAAGTGACATATTTCTAGTGAGACTGTTCAGTCTACACCAAAAAAATAGACATATCCTGAGGAAAAACAAGATCCATCCGAATAATTGCTGTGTGCTGCAGCTGGAGCTCTGTTTCCAGAAAATAGCTAAATATAAACATTCCCGGCTGGATGGGTGGGAAGCCAAGGCTGCCTTGCAGCACAGATACCCACTAGACAGGATTATCTATTAACAAGCTAATCCACAAGAATTCATTCTGCACTGGGAGGAGATCAGAGAAAGAAGCAATACAGCTGCTTCAAGTACAATTATATAATTAATAAGACTTCTCTGAAAATGCCACTGTGGCCTCTTAACTGAGGAGTTCTTTCTCACATTCCTGGACCAAGCTGCTTCATTCCCAAATCCAGAGGTTACATTTTGTCAGTCAGGAACTCTGCACCATGCCGGGTGACCTGCAGCTCTGGTTTTCCTCTGCTTGCTGCAGTGCCACTGGAGATGATGTGAGAAGGAGCCACAACTTCGGTGCTGCTGTCCCAGATTCCTTGGAAAGGACACTGCAACCCCAGCTGTAGGACTTTACATAATCTTTGTACTTGTACATCACTTCTGCTTTTCTAGGTGACCTCTGAAAGAGAAATCTGAAGTGTCACAACAATAATACAGCTGTAAAAATAGAATAAACCTTTCATAGGAATACTTTAACACAGTTCTGTCACAACTTGGAGCTGGGTTTTGGCAGAGCCAGTCATTAAACCCTTCATGCTTTTGTAACCTGTACTTTGGGCTCTTTTCTGGAGAAAGGTAATTCTGCAGAGTTGCCACCTGAAATTCTGGACCGGATGCCACAGATTTTCTGAGGGTTTTCATGGATGTATTACACGAGTTTGCTGGCCATAATTACGGATCGTTGCAGTAATGAAAGTCCTCTGTCGTGCTTCCCCCTCAAGCTGAATTCAGATGCAAAGGGGCGGTGGTAAGTCCGGTTAAAAACAAAGGTGCTGCATGTGACACAGGACATGCCAGCAGTGATTCTCTTCCTGCCAGTTCTCCCCTGAACGCTCAAGGCATCATCTGCGGACACAAAGGATTTTGTGCTTTTGTCCACAAGACTGTTTGAGGGTATTTTATGGACCCATCTTGTCAAAGGCTGAGAGCAGCCCTCAGAGACTGTTCTGACCAGTTTTAGCGGCCTGCCTTGAATTTAAGCTCTGCATGACTTAGGAAGAACGAGCTCGTTAAATACATTCCAGTGGTGACTTAGCATAAGAAAAAAACACATCTCTTCCGTGCCGTGCTAAATGTGCTGCTAAGTCAGGTGGGGTTTGCCCGTGAATAATGTGCTTGGCTCAAGTTAAGTTTCTGCTGTCTGAACACAATGAAAGAGGCTGGGATGAGGCACGTCTGCCTCCAGCCCAGTCATCCACACCTGTAAAAGGTCTTCAAATACTGAAAGAAATAAAAATAGTTTTGCCGGAAAAATGCAGGGATCTGGTATGAAAGAGTTACTTTCAGATGGAATGTGTCTGTGCAGATATTTTAAATAGATCTTCACCAGGAGAGCTTTCATTTATGTTTTGACCAAGGATGTTCCTATGATGGACCCGAAAAGAGCCTGTGTCGCCCTGATTTTTTCAGCCTTCTCTTCTGTTTCACAGTTTCATGTTTTGGGTTCTTTCTCACGCTCTGGTCTGTAAACACCGGCAATTGTTTATCATAACTTCAAGGTAGTTTACATTCTTTGTCTTAGAGCTATGGACAGCTGATGGACAGTTGTCCGGACCAACGGGATGGGGAGAGGTGTCAGCCTTCTCCCCCAATCCCTGGCCTTTTTAGAGATACTGTATATTGGAGTCAGACTTTCAAATAAAGTAGAGTTTTAGTTCATGCCTGCTGATCAAAGTGTGAGTGTGTGTTTGTGTGTGTGTGACAGACTGTGTCAAGCCTGCTCTATGCCAATACTCTCCTCATTATTGCACAGTAAAACGAGAAGTGTACTCCAGAAATTAATAATAATTTTAATAAAAACTCAAGGGATGTCGGGTGAAATGGAACACAGATCTGTCATATAATATTCACTGAAGTACATAAATTAAATCTGCTCTTTTGGCCATGGCCCACTTTAACTTCTCCTTTTGGTTGAAATGTGGAGGCCAGCTCTGAATTCAGAAGAAATGCAGCAGCTACACTGTTTGTCCTCCTCTGAGAAGGGGTGTTCAGGAACCAGCTGCTCTGGGAATATCTTCTGCTATATCCCAGTGTGTTTGCTGACAGGAAGTGATTTGACAATAAATCTAGTCGAGATCAGAAATCACTGCTCACTTCTAGTGTTATCTTTTCTATATTTTTCAGAAGATTCAATGGTCAATGTAATGATCATTATATATTAAAAACTAAAAAAAAAACCCAAATAAAAAGCCAACCAAGTAAGCAAAAAATTCTATATCCCTGCTTAAGTCAGGGATATCCAAACTATTAATCTGCGTACCAGGCTTTAGCTAGTTAAGAATTTCTTCAGCTATGGGACTGAAATCTATCCCCAAAAATGAATTACCCAAACAATATTTTCTACTGCCTACTCCATCCCACAGATCCAGCAATTCCCTCCTGTGGCTGAAGATGTGTTTTTTTGGTTGTGCAGCTCACAGGACATCTTCTGTCACAGGACATCGTTTGATTTCTGGCCCAGCCGCATTCCTCACCGGCCGTGGCAGTTCCTCTCTGCCGATGAGTCCACTGGCAAGTTTGTCTTCTTTGCTCACAACACTCGGTCTTCCTTAATCTCTTTTTCCCTAATCATCAAAAAGCACTTTGCAGATATTAATGTGCAGATTTGCTTGCTGGCAGACTCCCAGTTTCCAGTTCAGGTTACTGATTTAGAAACTGTAGTTTAGTCACTACAGCACAACAAAGAACATGTTTAATAGAACTCAAGGAGCTGCTTTTTTATTCTTATTTACATCTGCTTCTATTTGTATTTATTCTTTTGCTAATTGTGGAAATTAGCTCAGCTCTCCTCTTGCTTTCTACAAGAAGGAAGTTTTAATTTACTGCTAGGGAGAGGAAGGTTCAAGTGTGGAATTTTGGGAAGAATTCGCCAGATAAGGCCCCAAGTCCATGCCAGGCATGCTATTTTTATCCCTGATATGACTCTGGGCTGCAGTAGTGATGTTACAGTAGCAGTTACTTTAGGGTCCAAAGCAAGGTAAAAGGCAACTTGATACTCTGTAATTTTGTATTATTAAACATTGGTTATGAAATATTACTTCTGAAAAGGCTATTTTGTAAGTACATCACAAGGAAATTCCTTTTTCTTGGCATAGAGATGTTGCTTCCATAGATTTTGGCACAGAGCAGTATGAATCTATCACATTATTGCAATCCAAAGCAAAGGTTGGTTCAAATAAGAGAATAATAAAATGATATAAGGGGAATAATCTTTGTTAATTAGGGTTAGTTGTCTATGCACAAAAATACTGATACCAGCACAGACTTTTCAGTCCAGCAGAACCTCTGCAAACAGGGCTGTTCTCTGCCTGACTACAACAACACTGAAGGTGTGGGTCTGTGTCGTAGGACACGAGAAAATGAATGACTCCAAATACTTTTTCAGAAGGCTTTAAGGCTTTATTATCTAATTTCTTACTACCTTTTATAAGGTGTTCTAATACAGACTTAACATGATTGGTGAATAGAAACAACACCTCTCTAATCCTGTTGGTTAAACTAGAGAAACAGAACTAGAAAGGCAAAATATCACATAGAGAAAAATTGTTTTGAAAAACTAATCCGTTGTTTAACAAGATTGTTTTGAGAAGAAGCTTTCTCGAGATATCTTTCCCTTGGGAAAGGTTAGCAGCTGCTAGGTGGCTAAAATCTCTGACTCAGAAATATCAGGCCCACAGGTGCGGGCAAAGGAGCAGGTCAAAAACCTGTCCCTGGAGGACACCAAGCTCAGGTGGAAAAAGGGTCTTTGAGCCCTTGCTGTGCGTGGTCAGAGTACAACAAATTAAGATGAGGTTACTCTGAACACTGCAGCTTAACTTTAAGCTGGTCTTAAAGGAATAGATCATGTGGCAGCTGAGGCATGAACTTTCTTGCTGCTCTCTGCTCTCAAGCTGCTTTTAGAATACAAAACTCAGTGCTGCTGTCCCTTTTCCCTGAGGAGTGGTTGGGGTTTGGGCTTTCTGCTGGATATCCTGGCCACTCTGAGCTCAGCCCTGTGGTGGAAACAGGCTCTGATGGAGAAGGAGCCCTGCTCAAACCCCAGGTTTTGTAGTGGTTTCACTGCTTCAGCAAAGATATTTGTGGATTTATTTTCAAATCAATTAATGCCTGCATTATTTTAATATTTATTTCATATCAATTAGTGCCTACAAGCATAGGAGGTAAAGTGCTTATATTTATTTTTTTCCAATCTGCATTGTTATGAGCACATACACTGATAATATTACTTACATTTGGACTTTTATTCCCTTACCTGTAACATTTTAGCTACAAAGCATAAAAAAATCCATGAGGATAATTCCATTATTCCAGCTGTTCTGTAATAGTTGTGTCCTTCTGCTTGTCCTGAAAGCCTGAGGGTTAGTTAAAGAGCAGCTTTTTGGAAACAACCTCTAGATCATTGTTTTTGGCAACATTTTCAAAGTTTGATTTATGTTCTTTCCCTTGCTCCATTACTAACGAAGCTCCTTAGTGCCAGGAGAGCATCCCTTCAGTGGCTGTGCTTGTCCCTGGAGGTCCCCTGCTGTCCCCCGGGCCGGCCCTCCCTTGGGAGCACTGCAGAGGTGAAGGAGTACCCTCTGCTGGCACGGTTTGTGCCGGGCTCTGTCCCGCAGCTCTCCAGCCGGCTTCTGGCAGTCCACAGCACATTTCCCAGTCATCCTTACCTCTGAAATTTCATTGAGAGATTGGCATTTTTATACTTTAATAACTTCTACTGTTCTACCTAAATTTGATATTTTTTCATCATAGTGTGATGTTGTCGTTGTAAATAATTTCCTTGCTTGGCTTTCAGGTCCTTGAGTTAAATAGTTTTTCCAACAATCAGCACCTGGACAAAACATTAGGATTTGTTTTTAAGTGCTGATACACTTGATACCGTACATTAAACATGGGATGCTGACAGGATTCCAGATCACATTCCAGGGATCACAGGTAAACAGTAAGAGTCTTGAAGTTTCTACGACAGAAATCTAAGGGGGAGAAGAGTTTTGGTTTCTTTTCAACCACAGAAGTAAATAGCAGAGAAGAATCGCTCTTCTGAGACTGGGAAATAAAAATTGTCCTGGGCTAGAGGTGAATCCAGGCCCAGTTTAGCCACCCTTAGCTGGAATTCTGAGAGGAAATCCTGGGATCTGAGCCCTTTGATGAGTCTTGAATACAATGGACATCAGGCATAGCTGGGAGAAAGGAGTAGCTGCAAATCACGATTGGAAATCCCCTCGAGGCGAGGAAGAAGGAACAGATTGTGCTGCCTGGGGTTTGCCCCGGGGCTGGTTCTGAGCATTCCCTCTCCCAAACGCTCCAGCAGATTTTTTAGGAAAGACAAACCGCAGCTCCCTCGGGCCCCTCACTGTCCTGCTGTGTTTAACTCTGCTGTCTGCCCATCTCTGGCACGGAGGAACCACCTGCCTGCTCGGGGGCCCCTCACAGATGTTTGTAGGCTGCTTTATAGCAGGGGGCAGCTGCCGTGCATTGATGGAAAGCCACAGAAAACCACGGCAGTTGCTCTCTCAGCTTCTTCAGTGACAAGTGTCTAAAGCAAAACCTGGTGCCTCCAGTTCTGTAACATAACAGCATCAGACCCATGCGGAACATCAAAGCTGTCACTGAGCAAGCAGCGCAGGAGACATGTCAAAATCACACAGTAGGCTGCACATAAAATAGTAAATGATTGTATTTATTTTCTATGTTTACTTCAAATAATCCTTTGGAGGCCTGAAACAAAAGCAAGGCAGTGCTCGGTGGGTGTCAGTCCTTTGAGAGACTCATCCCACAGCCCCAGCACCGCACCCATCGGTTGGGTAACAGCTGAGCTGAGAAGGAAAACAACACAGCTGGATTTCCTTTCCTGTCCTTGACACCTGGGGATCTCCGGTGACTGGCGTGGCCCTGCTTGGATGTGTCACCTTGTGAGACAGCACTTCGTGGGGCAGCACCTTCCAGAGATGTTGCATCAAAGAGGAATTCCCTTTGGAATGTCTGTGGTTCTACTGGTTGGTATTGGCTATCAATTAGTAATCACAGCTTTGCACTTTACACTGCAGCCCAAAATTCCATTGTATTCCCAATTCTGTCAAAAATAACCGTTTCAAAATGCTTTGACATCTGCTTTTTCTGGAGAAATGTGATCTTCCTCCTTTCCCTGATAGCTCTGTCACACTGGGAAAGGTAGCTGGGAAATACCTGGTGGGTTACAAAGCCAACATGGCTGTAGGAGTCTGCAAGTCTGAAGCTGTGATTACTGCAGACTGAGAAGTCTGTTAAACGAATAGATTCGGATTTTCCCTTTTTTGCTTTGCTGCTCTGATTCGTATTTAGAGTCAGACATAATTATCACCTCAGCCTCTTCTTTTCTTGGATTCAAAATCTTCGCGAGATTGCAGATTTTTGACTTGAGATCACGTGGCTTCTTTTCTAGGGTCTCTGATTTGACTGATTTGTTTTCGGGAGGCTTTATCTGTCTTTAGCGCTGCTTTGTAAACCGAGGGGCCAGATCCAGCTGAGATCAAAAGGTTCCCATCAGATTAAGGCAGGGAGGGAAATGATACCCTTTCAGAATTCAGAGACACAGACCAAACTGTGTCATTAGCAAACAGACAGTGGGATTTCCCTTCTCCAGCCATAACTGCTTGCCCCCTCACACTCCTACCTGGTTATCAAACTCGTACCACAATAGGATATTAATTTCTCATCCAGTTCCCACTCTAAGTTATGTTGGATAACTGCAAACTACAGGGAGTGTGTTCCTCTGAAGGACAGGAAACAGAAATGGGAAATACCTGGTAAGATATTGGTCCAATAATGCATTTATTATGGGCTTATCTGACAAGGGTAGAAAAAAAGTTTAGTGTTTCTTGGCTTAACACTTTGTAAACTCTTCTTTAATCTCCCTCATCCTCCCAAAAACAACGCTCACCCCAAAGTGCTTTGACTTCAAAATTTCAGTCTTGAAATACAGTTCCATGATTTTCACGCCTCCATCCCCAAAAGTCTCACCCAGATCACCGGAGCTATTTCCTGAGTATATGTATTGAAAATGTTACAACTTTGAAAAATTTTTAAAGTAACTTTAGTCCTGGGTTTGTTAGCAGTTTCTGTGACATCTGCAGACCCACCTCAGGTAAATGAATACGGCAAACTTACAGCAAATTTAGAGATTTGGGCCTGTCCTTGCCCACAATGTAGTGTCACCAGCACACTCCATATTTACCATTTTCAGCTATCACGAAGCACTCACAGTATTTGCCCAACTTCTTGAAATGACCGGAAATCCTTCAACGAATTACATCTACATATTAAATACCTCATGTAGCTGGCGAAGTGGTAATTGAAATAGGCGTAAAGTGCATGGCACGGTGTCCAAGGGCCTGCCACGACCGCCCTGCCTTTCCCGAGGATTCAGCCCGGAGACAGCGAGCGTGTGCGCGTCTGCAAGAGGGTGGGGTGGAATATTCATGCCATTGAAAGGACTCGCGTTGTTACTTAACAACACATTAACCTCCTGTCACAAGTCATGACCTTGTGCTGACCCTGGCCAGCAGAACAGCCCAGCTCTGAAGTACAAAACATGAAAGCGGGAGAAGGAAGGAGCAGAGGAGGAGGAGGAAAGCTCAGCCCTCCATGGAAGAGGCGTCCAGAGGCGTTCAGAGGAAGGCGGAACAAAAGCCGCTGTGCACGGGCCATCCCCACCCAGGCTCGCTGCGCAGGGTTTTCCTGGGGAGCCTTTCCGAGGCAGCTGCAGCCTCACACGAGCTCAGCTGTCAGCTCCCTCTGAATGCTAAAGCGAGGGGAAGCGGCCGAGAGCACACAGACCGGCCTTTAGAGCTCTTGTTTCTGTCCTGCTCTGCTTTGCAGCACAGCCCTGTTTGCACAAGTGCTGCCGGAAACTCATCCCGCCTGGATTTCGAAAATTCGGGGAAGGGGAAAATTTCATTCTCCAAAGATGATGCTTCTCTAGGTTTTTGGTCGCTGGAGCAGTTTTGATAGCAGCAGTGGGAATTAAAAGCCCAGCTCTGCAATGTCAGTATCAGGAAATGGGCAAAGTGACCCCAGTTTTAAGCTAGAAGGAAGAAAGTGGGATCTGATTGGCACAGGTGGAAGGGCAACAGGAATTTGTTGTGCAAAGAACAGTTGGAAAAGTTCCGTGGAGCTGTAAAAGTACTTTGAAGGCAGGCTGGGAATCTCAGCGAGGGCTGTGGAGAGAGATGATGAGAAATTTCTTTTGGTGAAGCGTTCTGAGGGGAAATATCAACTCACAGAACTCACAGAAGCTCAGGCAAAGTGGGTTTTTCCCCTCCTGTTTTCTAACAGAGTAGCAACAGAAGTGGTGGCACCTCGGGGTGGCTTCAGTGAGCCTCGAGGAATTATTCACATGTTTTGCTGACCACAGATTTTGGTCAGCAGACACCTCACTGCTTGGGGAAGTGCTGACCCATCTGACCAGTGGCTCATTTATTCATTTGCCCTCTCCAGCAGATGTCAGGACAAGATGTTTTAGAGGAATTTCCATAAAGAGCCTTGCTAAAATAACCTGCTTCAAAAAGAGGCTCTTGGTGCAAGCAGAGATTGGCTTCTGTTCTGAAGCTTGAGGTTTATGAAAATCTCTATTTCTCTTTGATTTTCCAGCAGTAAATAATTATAGGTTTGACATCCTCAGGCTTTTAAGTATCATGAGTCAGACATCCAGCTATGAGATGGTTCATAAAATTCTCACTAACCTAAAAATAATAAACACTGGGTTGTTTTTGCTTTCTTCCTGGATATGCATCCTTTAGGGTTGCAGGTTTTGGGTTTTCTCCTGTGGCTGTTTAAAGTGTCCTCTTTATTCCGAAGGCTGAGGACTACATGTGCACAGCAAATTCCCGGAGTGAGGTCATCCAGAGAAGTTGGACAGCTCTCGGGAATTGCAACAAAACCCTGACAGCAAGCAAAGGAGCTCTGGCACCAACTCCTACAGGGTAACCGTGTGCCAGGTCAGGAAGCTCCCAAATGTACGCAGGGATGCTGTTCCCCAAGGGCTCTATGTCCTGTTTGATCTCCAGGCGCCAGCAGCAGAGAGCCCTTCCCGTCTGACAACAGCCAGGCCAGGCCAGCTGGGCCCTGCTCCCCTCCCGCTTCCCTCGGCAGCCTTCGGCTCAAAGCTGCTGGCCCAGCTCTCCCTGTTTACATGTTTCCAAATTCAAGGAGGAAAAGGGAATATCAAACAGACCTGGGCTCTTTTGAAGTGGCTGGAGGATGCTATCGGGTCCAGGGGGTGTGTTGTGCCTTTGAGGCTTGTTTGTCTTTCCCTGTTCCTTGTGTGCAGGCCTTTAACCATCCCAGTCTCCAAACCATCCCAATCCCAAAGGAGCTGTAACCATTCAGATTTCCAAAGCCATCCCGATCCCAGGGGAGCAGCCCCGGCACCACTGCAGGGCTGGGGTGGTCTGTGTTGGAACACTTCTCTGCGTGGTTTTCAGACATGGAAGTTTCTTTATTCTTTTGAAATAAATGATTGGACTGAAATAAATTATTGTCTGCCAGGAAGAAAATCAGTGATACTTGATTTGTTTTTTAAGGAGGAGGTTTTGTCCCGTGGCAGAGAACTTCCTCCTTTAATGCCAGCTGCAATGTTTGCCATCTGGAGATCTCCAATCATACCCACACACCGTTAAATAATGGCCTTAAAATCATCCTACTCCTCCTCTCAGCTTTAGCCCTTAACCCAGGAGCTCGCGGCGACTCTGGGCTGCATCCTCAAACCCTGTCTGAGGCTGCTCTCTCCTGGTCAGCGGCTGGAATTGCTGCTCGAGCGCTCAAGATCGGGTCGAAAGGTGAAACTCGAAGCACCTGGGATTTGTTGGGGCTTATTTCAGGACCACCCCACTTTGCCAAATCTCCTTAAATGGGAAAAATCTTTTATAGGTGAAGAAGGGTGCTTTTTTTTTTTTCAATTAGAAAGTAGCGAGGAAGATAAAATTGTGAAACTCCAAATTCTTGAAGTGAGTTACAGTTTTGAATATCAATATTCGGGGAAAAAAAAACCCCAATAGAAATATTTTCAGTTCATTACTAAGAGCTTTTTTAAATACAGGCTCTGATTCATCGAATCTTTTTATAGATTTTCCGGGAACTGGGCTAAAAGCAGCTCAGACGTAGAATCACAGAATAATTGAGGTTGGAAAAGACCCTTAAGATCATCGAGCCCGGCACTGCCAAGGCCACCATTAATCCGTGTCCCCAAGTGCCACATTCACACATCTTTTAAATCCCTCCAGGGATGGGGACTTCCCTATCCAGCCTGTTCCCTCCTTCTGGCACAAATTTATGCTCTGGCCATATGCAGCCAGCAACAGGTTGAAATATCCTCTCTTTGATTCCATGTTCTTCTGTGTTGTGCTACTTGCATAAAAAAAATTGTTAAAATTAATTTTAAAATTTGTTTGAAAACCAAAATGATCAACAATGTCTCTGAAAAAAACACAGAAAGATGAAAATATTTGTTGACTTTTTAAAAGTTTGATTTCCCCTTTGTTTTCACTTTAAAAATATGAAAAGTATCAGTTCTGTTTATATGAATAATTTTAGGTATTTTGGGTTTTAGGCAGCTGCTTAACTGCTATTTCTGTTTGTAGATCAATTAGTTATAGTCTAAATAGAAAGCAGCAGGAATTTTTCATTCTTTTGTGTTCTAGCCAGTGAGTCCAGGTAACCAGGACAGGCAGCAGGGCTGAAGTTTTAGCACGAGCTAGATTCTTTATTATCTGAGCTTTACTCTTCCTGGGATCAGCCTTTTGCTCTCACTTCTCTAGGCCTGGTGGAGGCACAGCTGGGTTCTACCGTGTCCTCCTTCTTCGCTTCCCGGGTTCCCGGGACACCTCTGCAGAGCTCCAAGTGCAGCAATAGGGGGAAATTATCTTTTCTCTTCAGCTAAAATTGGTTTTCACATCCTTTTCCTTCTTCCTGGAAAGAGTTTCCTCTGTTGTTGAAAATCACTGTTCGGTGATTTTTATGTGGGAGCAATTTTCAAAGGTTTGGAGACCTGGTGATTGCAGAGGGTGTCTGGAACAGAAAAAGTCTGCAAGATTCAGATTAAAATGAGCAGAAATCTTCCTGGGAACGTTATGTTCTGGTGTGCTTTGTTCTTAGATTTTGGGGTGTGATGCTTAGGAGCAAATGTTGGAAGCAGCCCGAGATGTCCTGGCCAATCTTCTCTGGGTGATACAGAGGGATTGCAGTGAATCCTGCAAAACAATGCCTCCTGCAGATTGGTGGGCTTCGTACCTGACTGGCTATAGAGCATGGGCAGAGATTAAAGAGTCATCTTGAACTGGATGCCTTTTTATGGTCCAAAAACGTTGTGCGATTTCTTCTCCTTCTGAGGATTGTCTTGTGCCAAAATACTCTCCTTCTCTATCTCCTGTAATTTGTCATAAAATTGCTATCCCAGTCTTAGGGACGTGGTGATAATTTCCATGACAACGCAAAAAGCTTCCAGAAACAGAGATTTCTGACTAAATATATGAAGGTTGTTGAAAAGCACAACTGAGAATTCTGCCTACCCACTGTAAATAACAGACAGAAAAGTTAAGGTTACATGATCTCATCTTTTGAAACTGAAATGTTCTTCACATCATGTTGATTTACTGAATGTTGTGTTTGTTTTTTTTTTTTCAATGGCGTGAACAAGCATCTCTTCAAACAATAGCAATGAGCCCATAATATGCTGATCCACAAAGCCTTGCTCTGTGTCATGGTCTTAAATAAAAATACACAGAACAAATACCCAGAACTGAGGTTTTCTGACAAGATGGCTGGAAACAATTGGAACACTTCTAATCCAGCATTTGACCTG
Source organism: Donacobius atricapilla (assembly GCA_013397315.1). Taxonomy (NCBI): domain Eukaryota; kingdom Metazoa; phylum Chordata; class Aves; order Passeriformes; family Mimidae; genus Donacobius; species Donacobius atricapilla. The sequence continues at coordinate 343,315 of WBMY01003003.1, read as the reverse complement.
AATGTAAAACTCTGTAAAAGTGCAAATGTAAATGAAAACTGTGCTCAGATCCCAGCCTGCAGTTTAAACCCAGGATAAACCAAATCCTAAAGCCTCATGTTTGGAAATGTTCAAAAACAAAGAGACTCCAACCCTGAGCTGTCACTTCCCCTGTTGGCTGATCTGGCTTTGATGGAGAATCCGGTTGTCTTGGTGTCAAATGGGGTTTTATAGCAGTTTTCCAGGATTTTAAGCACCATTCCCTGCCACATGAACAGCACCCCTGTTTGATGCATTCTAAGGCAGGATCAAGCTCCTTCAGCAGTTTAAAGAGAGAAGAAGCCACTGGGCCTTGCCCGGGGGTGCAGAAGGGTCAATTCCATGGAGTTCCATGTTGGGGAAGGAGTCACCTTTTTAATAAATGTATTTATGGGTTTAGAAAAGCTCTCCCTGAAAGGGATGTTGATCATTGCCTGTGTGCTGCACCCACACTCTGCAGTGACTGACAGTTCCTAATTCATGCTAATAACTTCCCAGAGGAAAATGGGAGTGCTTGGCCTTCCAGCCTGCCTTGCTCTTTTACTGTGGTTCTCTTTACAGATCTCAAGCCATGCAATTTAACCTGGTGAGAGAACTGGCCATTCCCACCTTTCTGCTGCCTTGATAAATGCTCCATTTGCATGGAAAATCATGCAAATCAGCTGTTGAATTTTTGCCTTACTCAATTGCAAAGCTGGTTACTGCTCTGTGTAAACAAGCTGATGGTGTTTTGTTTGCTGGCAGGGGAAAAAAAACCCCAACAGAATTGGGACAGTTTATATTTGGCAATGCTTGGTTTTTGTGGGTGGCTTATGGCCTAATCCTGATGGAGACATTTGGTTTCTATTGTGTGCTAGAAAATAACAAGATTTTAGAAAAGAAATCCTGACTCTTCTTGGTGTGAAGTGTTTGATTCAGCCCTGATCCATTTTCCCCCTTCTGTTATATTAATAAAATCTGAAGTAGCAAATGAAAAGGGATTAATTGCATACAGGCATCCAGCAGCTTTGGTTCTGTTTTCCCAATTTTTCTGTTGCTACTTTCATTGCTAAAAGGCTGTAAAATGTTACAATGCTCTGTGGGTGAAATTTCATTTGTTTCCCCTCCCATTTGCAGTGGTGGAAATAATTCCAAAGGGGGAGGAAAAGAGACTTTTGCACGTCAGTTCTTCTGTGTAAAGTCTTGTACCCTGACAAAGCCCAGGAACTATATCCCTATCTATGGCAGAATCCAGGGACACCACCCCTCTGCCCGCAGCACAAGGATAATGCTCAGGATTGGGGCTTGAGGGGGAAAAATCCCTGGGAAGGGATGTGAGGCACTGGCCTCTGCCAAGCAGTCTCAGGGTCTCCAGAGTCAATTCCCACCTTTCCTGGTTTGCTGTCACAGCGTGGCTCAGGATGCTCTGAGTGCTGCCTCTGAGCAGAATTTCAGAGAGTTCCTCTGGAGGTGTCTGTCACATTCCAGGGATTATGTAGTAAAACGCAGCTTGATTTCCCCTGCAGATTTTGTGTGTGTGTGTGTGAGACTCGTGAGATAAATTCAGGAGATTCCCATCTCCCGGTTATCCCAGAAATGGGAGCTGGGCACCTCCACTCAGCTGCTTCAGGACCTGATCCACAGAGAAGCACCTGGCTGGACAAGAGGTAACGACGATGTGATTTGGGGGAAAAAAGGAAATCCGTCTTTTCATACAACAGAATCTTAACTTGGATCAGCCTCTCAGATTTCCAGTGATCCAAAGGACATTAGCTTAGCCCCACGACTCCTTTCCATAACAGCCTGTGATAGGGAATTGTGGGGAGCTACATAAGCCTTGCTGTTCTGGGCCAAAAATAGTTTCACAAGAAGTGACTCCTGCCAAAGAATTGGTTCTCTTAAGTCGCAGACTTTGGCCTCTAAGTGTTGTGGAATGCCATGAGCTCTAAATGCAGGAGGAAAAACATATTTGCAGGCAGAGTTTTCATTTGATTCTATCAGTGGGGACGCCGAGTAGTATAAATAAATGAATTTCAGGAACAGACTGTATCTAGCTCTAATTAAAGGAAGATTTCAGAAATTGCCAGATTAAGTAAATACTGTATTAGCTCTGTCTGTTACAGCCATGGCAAAGCAGCCTGTTTGGAAGCTGAATTGTTTCATGGAGACACATAAGAAGAGAGTATATTCTACATGTTATTTTGGCACAGAAAGTTTGGGATGAGCAAAACACGCCTTTATGACCAAATTAAGAGTCCAAATGCTGCTCTGCAGCCTGTGGTGGTTTTCTGTGCTGGGCAGGGATTGCCCCTCACTGACTGTAGTTACACTGCTCCCAGAAACATTTAATGCAAGGAAAAACTCCTGGGAACTGCTGTAAGAAATTTCACCTCCAGCTCATTTTGCTTCTGGTGTCTCAAACAAGAAGGACCCTGAACCATGGGGAGATTTGATAGAAAAACAAGACAAATAGGATGCAGTTGTACCCCTCATCTGTGACAGCTCCTTGGCACAGCCTTGGCTCAGAGGTTTTGTGCCACAGGCAGAGCCGCTGGAGCTTTGGGCACCCAGTTCTTGTGGGTGTTGTTGGTCCCACTTGAATTTTTCAAAGAGGTAATGGTAAGCATTAAAATAGGTGGGCTCATGAGATCATATCAAACCTATTGCAGCTGAAAATTTAATTTAAAAAATTGTAATCTCTTCATAAAGAGAACTAGCAGGGCCTCTCTTCAGGTCTTTGCCGGAGAATTTCATGCAATGTACAGCAAAGGCTGAGGCAAGAAAATCTCTCTTGTAACATGAGGCCAGAGCTCGTCTCTCCACAATAAATAGGTGCCACACCAGAGAGTTGTCCAAACTCTCCTTACAGGATCTTTTAGACAAGGTCTTATATCTATTGTGTAAGGTTGATATATATGGTGTGTCCAAATAAGGGAAAAATACGTTCCTCTCTGAGGCACGATTCGTCTCACCCTGGCAGAGATATTTCCAGATGTCCAGGATAAGACAAAGTGTGCCCTTCAAGTGCTCACTTCTCCCAGTTGTAGAGAGAAGTTGGAAAACTGGCCCTCAGATATATTTATGTGTGCTCTGGAGAGATCCCGAGGTACTGACATTAATCTGGGCTGTGTACTCTTCAGGGGTGCCAGCAGATAATCCCTCTGTCCAACTCTTTACCTTTTAACAAATACAGAACATTCTCGCCCTGGATTTTCTTTAATGCAAATGAATAATTTCAAGTGTTACAGTCTTAAAAATAATTTAGTGAACTTTCATGATTTGTGCATGGTTGTAGTGTCACCCAGAAATATGTTAGAAAAAGTCAAAGGAGACACTTAAAAATTTGGGACAAATATGAGGAATTCAGTAAGGAACTCTCCACTGGGATTCCTGAGTCGAATTACTTTACTTGGATTTCTTCTGTAATTTATGGCAGCCTGTCCAAGCAGAAATCATTCTGGCAGTGTTCCAGCAGACTGACAGGATACAGGTTAAAACCCATCCAGCTTCCAAAGAGATGGTTCCTCCCTCCCCACTCCCTCTCCTTCCACATTATATCTTCAAAATGAGCAAGCCCAGTGCTGAGTCTGAGCTGAGGACTGAGATTTTGCACAGTCTGGCCGTGTCTCCTGCCTTCCCCTGCCTGGTGAAGTGCTCACTGCACCGCCAGTCCTCCATAGATTTGCTCAAAATCTTCATCTTAAGGTGGGGGAAAAGGAGAGTTTTGAGGGGAATATTATCACTGGCTCTGAGACTTTCCGGTGTGAGATCAAGCTCCCTTGTTCTCCATTGCTGTCTGCATTAGGACTATTTTATTGGAACTGGTGCTTGCTTCACGTCACCAGTTCCGGGGTGATCTGGGCATTACCTGTGACACCTGCAGATAAAGATGTTCACCTTCCAAAGCTTTCAGGGAGCAGGTGTGCTAAGGAGGAAGTTTATGGGTAACTCCTGTCCTGTAGGATAACAGAACCATTAGTGTGGAAACAGAGGAGGGGTCCAGGAGATGTCCGTGCCATCCACACCTGCCTGGGCTGATGGAGAGGAGCGCTGGGCTCCAGTGCACACACTGGCCACACACGGACGGCTCCAACATGGATTTTTCAGCTCAGACCAGGAGACAGAAACTGAAAATGAGTGGTTTGAAAATGTGGCTGAGCAGAGCCCAGCTTCCTGCCCCAGGACATACAACACCACTGTGGGGAACCTTGTGCTGGAAAGCCGGGATATGGAATAAATCTCCGGTCTGGAAGCAAGCAGGCCCAGTTTGGATGCAGGCACATCGTTGGTTACCAGTAGGTGTCATTGCAGGTTTGCAGTCACTGGGGCCCCAGCACTTGTGACAAGCACCCAAACCTCGGCCCTGCTTCTTGAAACTTCACCTGCTGCCGTGGAACCTGCCGGCTTCTAATTCCCACACCACCGGGAATCCATGGGCGCTTCCCTCAGTAATTCCTGCTCAGGGCTGTTCATTAGCTAGCAAATTTGTCTTCAGCACTCCAAGGGGTGTGCAGCAAGCAGCTTTGTTTCTTCTGGGCATACATTCCACACAGCCAAAGAGGGCACCTTTGGGAGGGCCTCTCTCTACAATGGAAATGTGACTTGGCCAAGGCTCCCAAATCACCACCGACCGAGCCAGTCTCAGATTTCAAAGACGCACAGGCTGCCTGACTGTCTGGAGACTGGATCTAGAAAAACCACCTTTGTATTGCTGCTGTATCGTTCTCTGGGTGGCTCCTTTTTCTGCCTCCCTGGCCGGGTGGCTGCAGCTTTGTGTCAGCAGGAGGGAGATGAGCAGCCTGTGGGGCAGAACAAGCAGGTGGAGGTTGCAGTGGGGCCCTACCCCCACACATCCAATCCCACCTGAGCTCCTGTTTCCATGTGCTATCTCACATGGACATGGACCCACTTTTGTACCCACTCCAGGCTCTTTGGATGTCACAGATAAAAAATACAATCACAGCTTCAGCCTCCTGTGATGGCACAGGTTTCCTGCCCCAGTTACTCCTGTCCTACGCTGAGTATGGGTGGGCAGGGCTGGGGCAGGACCAGGGAGGGTCTCAGGCAGCCCTGTAAGGGCCACTGCCACCTCCAGCCCTGCTGTAATTATCCTGCCCTCAGATTCCATTTCCTCTTCCAGAGCTGCAGCGCAATGGCATCCATACATGTGCTGTAATATACTCTGGCCTTTCTCTTCCTGTGTTGCTCCTGACTGATTAGAGGAGAAATTCTTGTTCTCAGTCCCAAGGTATTTGTTCTTGCATCCCATTACCGTGATCCAATTCTCCAGAGGAATGCCATTCTTCCTGTAGGGCACTGTATATTAATGGTGCCTCCCAGCTTTACAGCACCAGCAAGTTTCACTCGTGTCCTGACAATGCGTGCCAGGGTCCTGCAGAAAAATATTTTACAAGAGTGGTTGCAAGTCTGATCCTTCAGCAATTTGAGGAACTGAACCATACCAGTCCAGTCCTTGTTGGTCCATTCTGTTACCATTTATTTTTTAAATAGTTTTTTTATCTACAGCAAAATTCTTACAGCAAGCCTTGTTTTCTGTGGATAACTATGATGTCTCAGCTGGAATTTTGCCAAGTTCTGCCCTGATGTCCACATGGCTCAATTACACACCCCTGGACGTGTGGTGAACTGCCATTCCCTTCCATTCCATCCCAGATGCTTGTTTAGATGCCTGAGTGAAAGCAGTCAAAGCACATAGTTTGGGACTTTGGTAGTGGAAAAATGTTGGCCCTAAATTCTGGTATAAAGAACCTCCCCTCCACACAGCCCTCCTGTCCCTCACAAGTGGCACAACATAAACCGGAGTGTTCAGTGACACAGAAAAGCCTCCATGGAAAGTGTAGGGAGGATGTTACAGAAATGAGGTACAAATGAAGAACCAAGAATAATAACTTACTATAATCGACTTGCAATTATAATATAAGTTATTATAATGCAAAACTAACTTGCTGTTATCCTTCCTTTAAAGCCTGATCTAGCCTAGACTCCCAATTCTCAGATTCTTGGGGCTATAGAGGGCTTTTAGCCCGAAAGAAAGGACTGCCATGCACCTGCCCAGCATTTTCAGCTGGGAGGTTGAAAAACACAGTGTGGTTCTGCAGGGCAGCTGCAGGTCTTTTCTCATGGCCTTGTAAAGCACCAGTGTTCTGAGAAGCACAGCTGTAGCACCAGACAATGTTCCAGCTCCTTTTTTCTCCTTCTTGGAATTCAGGTTAAATTATCTTTCTTAAATGAGGGTGGAATTTCAAGGCAAAAATTTATTCAAGAAGCTGATCGACTGAAATGAAGTGAAAAATCTCATGCACACAGAAGTACTAATAGAAAAACAGGTTGACAATGGCAAAGTTCTTTTTTTTTTTTTTCTCTCTATAATTGCTTGAAATATGATGGTACTAAATTTATGTCTTCAGAATCTTTGGATGCCATGAAGCTCACATAATGGACTGGGCCAAGTGGCTCCCTATAGTTCGTTTTATTTCCTGCTCTTTTCTTCACAGGTAGTGATGATCACTTGTGGAGCATCGGGACTCACTGCCACACTGAGAGGTAAATTTGGTGTGAGGAGTCAGAAGAGCACTCACAGATCTTGGTGCTTATGTAGCTGCCTTCAGCATCAGAAACAGCAGAGGGAGGGAGACACACCAAAGAAGGAACATAACCAGAAAACTGAATTTAAATCGTATGACCCAAATTTTCCATTACCAGTTTCATCAGTATCTCCTCAGTTGCTTTTACGCCCTGCTAAGTAACAGCCCAAGAGAATCCTGTTTATTTTTATGAGAGAGCTTTTTCTGAGACCTGGATTTCTGGGCAGGCACGGCTCCTGCCATCGCTGATGTTGTAATAAATGAAGATGTTTGGTGAGCTGGGATGTTCCCGGGGCACTGCCACATCTCCGATTCATGGCACAGCAAGTGGGCAGCACTTGGAAAGCTGCTCATAGCAGAGGGCATCTTTTAAACACTGCTTGAGCTTTAAAGGCCGGGGAGATGCTGCTGCTGATGGATTCGGGCTTTGTTTCTCTCCCTGAATTCTTGTGGTCAGATTATTTACTTTATTGTGCCATTCAAAAGCAGTGGGGAGGTAATTCTTTGTCTGTGTATTTTTCCATTGATGCTGAGCAGGGCTGGATGATTACATGGGTTGTGTTTTATTAATTATGAGCACTTAGAGAAAAAATCCCATTGCATTGTTGCTGCGGCGGGCGGGTGAGTGTGCAGCCTTTCCAGAACAAATTCCCAGCTGTGCAGCTCCAAGGGCACGGCCACATCACACAATGGAGCGTGGGGCAGCCTGCCCCAGTGAATCCTGACCAAACCAGCTCCCAGACTGGGAGCAGCGGGGCTGTGTTAGCACAGGGCTGCCTTTTGCAGACAGAATTGTTAATTAGAATGCAGATTTCTGCTAATGGAGCTCTGCTGTTTGCAGGGCTGGGCCTGGCGTGGCTGCACTCCCTGGAGGTACCAGCAGGACCCCACGACCCTCTGTACCACACAGAACCTATATCACCTATAAATAATCCATTTGGCTGCTGCTGCAATATCAGATTTGTAATGTGATAGTCCCATGGCCCACGGGTGGGTCAGGGCTCCCCTGTGGCCCTCTGGCACTGCACAAAGGGGAATTGGATATCCCAGAGACATCAACCCCTATCGCCAGGAGTTCTTGGGCCAGGGGGAATCTCACTGGGCTATTCCTGGAAAGTGAATGCCAAATATGCATGAGGAGTTTAAAGCAAAGCAGAGAGGCCACTAAACAGGCAGAGTTTTGTTGACACAGCTCCGAAACTTTTTCCATGTGATTTCATGGAGGCACCCAGAAGACTGCAAGGCTACCCTGCACAACTCTCCTTGCAATTGCAGTTGTACCTTGGGCTGTGGGAGATGGGTGCCCTGCAGAGGTGGAACCGCCTCCCCAGCCTCAGAGATGGCTTTTGCTAGGGATGATTTTCAGTCTGGGTTAGACCCACAGCTAATAGAAGCCTACAGTTGGATTTTTTTTGATCCCCAAAACTCTCGTGGCGCTTTGGCAATTTACACCACTCAAAAATGTGGCTTAGGCACATATTTAAAAAAATCCCAGGCTGCAGAGAGCATTTGCAACAGGAAACCCTGTGTCAGAGCAGTTATATTCCAGATCCCTCCCTTGGAGAATACGCACAAGGTGTAAGAGGAGGCAGCCAGCCAACCTGACCTTGCTTTAATTCAGCTCCCTGTGAGATATCAATCTGGGTTTCTGCTTCTGGGAGTCACTTGCCTTAGAAACAGTTGCTTATTCCTAGGTTTATCCAGAAGCTAGAGAGCTCTTTTAGCTTTTGTTTGTAATTAGGGAGCAAAGTTTAATCCCCACTTCCTGCTCTATTAATAACAAACCATTAGCTCCTCTCCTGCACAAGGGAGCAGCAATTGAATATGGAAAACACTCTGACACCTTGCACGCAGGGGGTTTGTTCAATAGTTCTCAAAACACTTTGCAAAGGAAGGAAAAATCTTTTTCATTTCAGTGGAACTGGAGCACAGGGGAGGGACAACCACTCTGCAATGCTCCTGGCCCCTTGGATTACACTGCAACAGGAGGAAAACATGCCCAACAGACAGGGAATGTGAAGATATGGGATCAGAGAAACTGCTAGTGTCCCATAAAGGACATTCCAAAATACACAGAGAAGCACTAAAAAAGAGATTTAAATTAGGATCTTTCTGTTCTGTTTGAAGGCTGAAGCTGGATGCTGAAAACTGGTGGGTCTGGCCTAGGGAATTTTTATGTGGCCCATTTTAGAAATAGAATGTTTGGAGCTGTGGGCAGGAGTTTGACCTTTTCCTAAATCACTCCTAAAAAGAGTTCTAGACTCCTCCTGCATCTTTGGCCCACATCTTTATCCTGAAAGCATTAGAAGCCGTGTCTATCTTAAAAATAGGATTTGTACCTCTCAGCCCTCAGAAATGCTCACTGTCCAGCTTTTCTGGCTATATCATTCACCACTCAAAATCCACTGTTAGCAGCTGTGTTATTTAAATCTGTCTGAATCCTGGTGACAAACTGGCCTGAGGATTTCCTGCCATGAAAGGAGTTTGTTTTTTTCATGCAGCTTAGGGACGAGTGGTGTTGAGCAAGAAGATTTGTCAGCTGATTCCCTTCAGACATTTGTTATCATTTGGTGGGAAGATGCAGAATTTACTATTCTCAGCCATAGGCTGATCTCCCAAATATCTCTGTGTTCCTGCCATGGGCTGGGGAGGGGGATGTCCTTATCTTTGCTCCTTGGGAGGAATGTATTGGGCAAAAATTGTGGGGTCACTGCACTGATGTGCAAGCAGCCAGTTGGTGCAGCCAGGGGCTGCAGAGGTGACCCCTGGGGGAGACCGTGTTCCTGTCACAGCCCATCCCATGCCAAAACATCATCAGCCCCACAAAGGAGCACGTGGTGCCCTTGCTCAGAATTGTTCAAGGAAGAGAAAGAAGGATTTGGGGTGGGCTAAGTAATTCAGGGTGAAAACAGGGAGGTTGAGGTTGTTGTGCATGGCTGAAGAGAGAGGGCACGTAAAGCATTTAATGAAGTGTTTGTGTAATTGTTTATGTCTTCTTTTTCTCTCAATCCTTGTATCAGTGATTAGAAGTTTATGTTGATGGGCAAAAATTTCAGTAATTCCCCAAATGAAAGCTTTTGCCCCTGGCAGAGAGGTGGAAACTACAAGGAAAAAGAAAAACGTGGTGCATTGATTTGTAGAAATGTATTTTGACATGGAGACAGCCATGATTGAGTGTTTGATACTTGTAAGAGTGCCTGCAAATGAAATCAAACCAGGCCACTCTTGATGTATGTAGTGATAGTTGGTCCAAAAAATCAAATAAAGTTGAAATCTGCTTTAAACTGAAGTTTTCTGCGCTGGGTGGAGCGCACTGGTGCAGGGAATGGACCTGGTTGCATAGGAAAAGATCCACACAGGAAGGGAAAATAAATATAGGCAGCAGCAGCCCCAAAGGAATCCCATCTCCTGCATGTGCAGGGTGCAGGAGGGACTGGAGCTGCACTTTGTGTCTGGGCAGAGCAACTGTGAGAAACTGGAGGCGCATTTTGCAAGGCGCCGTGGGAACCGTGCCTGGAGCCGAGCAGGAGCACGAGGGAGAAGCAGAGGGAGCCCAGAGCAGGAAGCCCTTCAAGTCCCCCACATTTGCCCATGGCTCCACCACAGCTATCCTGGCTGGGCTGAGGCTGCTGGAGTATCCATCTTTTTTATTCCTCTGGATGTGTCTCTCTGGATTTAGCAGCTCACCACTCCATGCTCCCCCTCTCCTCTCTCCATCTCTCCCACACTTTGACCTCACACCATGAAACTGTCAGAGTGAGGAAACAGTTTGAGCTGAAACATTCATTCCACATTACGTGATTCTAGATAAAAAGCAGGAAGCATTTAACCCTTTGAGAGCCTTTTCCCTCGTCCTGCGATGCCTTGGCTTTCAAACTCCTTCCAAACCATTTGTAAGTGGGTGATGAGCATTGATGGTTTTTGGATGTCTGTTATTGTCTTACCAGTGGCTCTTCCCAGAAGCCACAGCACTGGGATTCAGGAGTGTCTGGACTTTGCAAACTGAACATAACCCCTCAGCCCTACTCAACATTTTTGATTCTTCCAGTGCTGAGATGCATTTGCAATGTGGGGAAAATGTGCATTTCCAAATGTACGAAGAGATGAACGTCTGGCTCCATGTGCTTCACTTCATTCCGTGGTTTGAGGTTCAGAAGTATAAATGGCTAAATTTAAAGCTACAAAAATAGATAAAATGAGGACTTTCAATGAGTAGCACTCAGGATTTAGAAACAAAACTTCTTGCTTTCTTTAAAGCTGCCTAATAAATAACTCCCACAGAACAGTATTTACATATAAAATGTATCATTTCACAGGCCTGACACAAATATGTATTCTGGCCTTTAAAAGCTGTTCTTTTGGCAGATCGGGGCTCTCCTGAGAGCCAGCTCCTGCTCTCCAGCACAGACTGATGAACACTTGTCAGATATATTTGGTATCTGGTGCTAACTCTCGGGTTCTGCACTTCATAGGTGGTCCTGGCAGCTAAAAGGGTGGAGGAGAATGGCAACTCCAAGCCTCCATTCCCAGTGTTTGCACTGGGAACAGCAGCGCTGTGGCAGTCCTTCAGGAGCAGAAGTGACTTTGACCTTGGCCTGCTGGAACCACGTGGGCTGGAAGGTGATGGAGACGTGGGGTTTTCACCACTGCTCCAAACAGATGTGGATGGGAAACACTAACGGCTTTCCCAGGCCTGGATTCTGGGTTTCCTTTTCAGCAAAACATCTCCAGATGTACAGTTCGCAGAAACAACATTTTGGTTCAGCCTCAGAGAGCTGATAGCTCTCAGTGACCTTTTCTGGGGCATTTGGGAGGTTCCTACGGATGTTGACCTCTGCCACCATTCCCAGATGGAGGGATTGGAGCACAGACTGTTGAGGCAGAATTGCCACCACCACTTCCTCTCTATCCAGCAGCACCACCAGCCTATCACCCTTCCCAAAGCTTGAGGGAGAGTCAGCCTCCCTTATGGAAAATCAAAGGCAGACAGGAGAGTAATTTAATTTCATTCCCTGATCCCACTGCTCTTTACTGACAGCCACAGAACTCCTGGGGTGTGCCTTGTCCTGCTGGGTAAAGAATGAAGAGTCTTGTTCATTCAAAACCAGGGAGTCATGGAATGGTTTGGGTTGGAAGGGACCTTAAATCCCATCCAGTGCCGCTCCTGCCCTGGGCAAGGACACCTCCCACTGTCCCAGGGTGCTCCCAGCCCCAGTGGCCAACCTGGCCTTGGGCACTGCCAGGGATCCAGGGGCAGCCACAGCTGCTCTGGGCACCCTGGTCAAACACCTTTGCTGACGGAGCATGAGTTTGAGTCCCCAGCAAATGCAAAGCCATGACCTTCATCAAAAACAGGGAGTCAAGAGAATAGGCTGTTACATTATTAATGTGATGTTCCAAATTCATGGCATAGGAAAATACTGGGTTTTGAAGTGAAATACAATGCAGAACAGTGAAGAGTGGTGGCCTCTGCAAGCATCTGGAAACTTGAATCAATCAAAAGTGAAATAATTCAGCTCTCTCTGTGAGAGTTCAAAGGCAACCTCAGAAAAAAATATAACCTCTGCTTATCTGGTGAGCTTTCTAACCAGCAGAGAAGGTACAGAGTGTCTCCAGATTCAGCAAAAAACCCTTAATATCTTTTCCAAATGACCGGTTACTGATTGTGAGTGTTCTGCATTACTGCCCAGAGAGAAGAAAAACGTCCTTAGGAACAGTCTCCACAATCATCCCTCATAACAGCACAGACATGCAGAGTTTCACCCATCATCTCTGGAAAATGTGCAGCTTCCCCTGACCTGCTGGAGGAGATGGGAAGTGTCTGTGTGATGAGATGCAGAGGCTCTGTCTTGAAACCCTTTGGGATAAGAGGGAAAATGTAAAAAATGTGTCTTCTAAAGAAGAGGAGATTGGTGTGACAGCTCCTGAATGAATTGGATCCCAGGGTTTACAGTCTATCAGCTCAGCTCTCTGCTTCATATTTGGTGTTTTTCCATCTGTAGGAAAAAACATTATCATTTAGGATGAACTTTGTCCACTTCATGATGGATAAAATTATTGCACCAGCTACAGATGAAGGGAGATGAGAATTGGGTTTGCTGCATCATTTTCCATGCTCCTGTTTATTCCAAGATCTTCAATAATGGGCTAGAATCTGACAGAGCAGAAAATCACCAGCTGTTCTGAGCTCCTTTTCCACTTGCACAGCTGCTTAGAGAAGAGAATCTGTCTGATTAAACCAAAGGGATTTCAGAGGAAAGCAGCAAAATTTAAGAACTAAACAGGTTTAAGTAAGCAATGACTCTGCAACATTAATAAGCTCAACATTGTAAGTACAAAACAAGGGGAGGAAATATTGGGCTAAGCCAATGGGAGCTCTTGGGGAGAAGTGGCAGGGATTCAAAGCACAGCGTTGTAGCTGTGCTTTAAAATGCTTTCGGTAAATAAGGTCAAAAGACTAAGTAGACACTCTTCTTTTGTTATAAATTGTGTTTGGAGTTTAAATATTTGGGAATAAATTTTAAACTAGCCAGCAAAAGTATGTTTCTAAGCCAAAGGAAGAAGAATCGCAGAAGTTTTTGCTTGCTAAGTAAAATAAGAACAAAGGCATGAATGGAAAGGGGCAAGGACGGCAGAGCCAGTGAGAAATTGTCAAAGGAAGAGTCTTGCTTTGTCTCCATTAGTGATAGATTGGATCATCTTCTCTACCCCATTGTCCCTGCTTTTGAGCTTTTAAAGTGAAGCTGGAGATCTTTTTTAACTTTAATTCCGTGGTTTTCCTGTGTGAGCCCCAGAGGAGACAGGCACAGCTCAGAAGAGCTCCAAGAATCCATGAACATGAAATATTAGCAAGTATTTCATTGTGTTCTGCTGCCTCAGGGCTTTGTGCTGGCTCTGCAAACACAGCAGTGGGATTTTGACCCCAAATCTACTTTGCCAGTGGGCAGAGGGAAATCCAGCAGTAACAATCAGCTGGCAGCCATCCAGCTTGCCTTGGAAAACATTAGACAACTGTTTTCTGGTACAGAGCAAGTTTCTTTTGAAGTCTCAAAAAAGGATTCCTTCTTCTTTATTTATACACCTGACACAAATCCTAGGGGCAGCCAAGTACCCTGGACACAAGTATTTCTTGTCTGAGCTGTTCCCTGAAATCAGGATCTGAATTTTCTGGTTTCATCCTCTGCTCCAGGTGTAAATGTGGGATCCAAACAACAACAGAGTTTTAAAGGAGTGCAGAAGCAAGATGTGAGTTCAGATGTTAATATTTCAGCCATCCCTATGCAAATGGGTGCAAGTCCTTTATTTCTCCTTGGTGATTCTCCCCTGTGGATGGTGAAGTTTGTGACACGTATCTGTGACCGATGGGCACAGTAATTAAGAGATCCGGCCAAGATCATCAAGCAAGTCACAGGAAAAGTTAAAAATAGAACCTGATTTTCCCTTCTCCCAGATCACACTGCATTTCCATGGGGAACCACTGGACATGTGTGAGAAATGCAGCTGACAGGAACACAGAAATAACCATTAACAAATGTCTTCAGTGACTCCCACGCCTGTCTTGGCGTTGCTGTAATTGTGAGGTGCCAGCCTGTCACTGAGACTGCTCAGTCCCTAACACAGCTGAAATTTAAGAGACTTTTCCCAACTTTGAATTACATTCCTGTGCAATACAACTCACTGTGCTTTGTGCATACCTTGAGGGAGGTGTACAGTCTGCGAGTTGTTGTAGAGAGTTGGGAATTAATTACAAAGGACACAGGGTTGGAGCTGCTCTCAAGTACTTGCTCAGCTGTGTAACCTTGGGGCAAATCACTCAACTGCTTTGTGCCCAAGTAAACCCAGCTGTAAAACCATCTTGAAAACCAGATGGTGCACGAAGATTTAAAATGCTCAGGAGAACGGTGAGGGATGAGAAAAAAAAAATTAAAAGAAGGCATTCTACAGTTCACCGCTGTTGGTATTGATTCCAGCAGTTAATCCGGACTAAATCAATAGAACTGAGAAGAGAATTTTCTTTGATATCCAAACGTCACCCCACACTCACAAGTCTTTGATTTCCCTCTCCCCTCTTGACTTTGTGGCAGTACTTTCTCTCTAAAGGGTTAATTTTAAACCTTCAGTAGAATACATGTTTTCCCCTGGCAGCCTGAAGTTTCTAATTCAGGATCAGGTTCTACATGACTAAACTTTGATCTCCTACAGGATTATTTTTAGGCACTGAATTCTATAGCATTCTTTTCTCCCTGCTTTTTGTGCTGCCACTCAGCCTTGCCTCTGGGACACAGTGAGGTGTCCTGGGGCTCAACTGCTGCACCCCAAATAAAAACACTGAGCTTTGTTACCATCTGTAGATGGTTAGTCCTGGCTTAAAACCAGTATTTGTACTCCTGGTCAATGAACAAAGGAAATACTAAAGTTTCTGTAGCAGAATAAATGTTTGCCACATGTTAGTACCCAAGAGAAGACTTAAATGTTTCAATCCTTTTTGGCTTTAGCCAAAATGTAGATTTTTTTTTCTCCCTCACAGGAATGTGGGAATACTTATTTGCATAAGGAATATTTCCAGAGCAGGTTGTCTTAGGTTGTAAGAAAGGAAAAAAAATAGATTTTAGTGTAAACAAGGAATATTTAAATATGACACATAAAGGAGCCATTTTATTTGCTACTCAGGGAAGACCTTGCATGTTTTTATTAATCACTAACAAAACTAAAACATTGACAGGTTTGAATTTTGGTGACATTTCTTCTCAAATCAGAAAGGGTTTGAGCTGAAGGACGTTGCAAACAAATCTACCAAACTGGAGCACAAATTCTCTTAGGTTTTCATGAAAACCAATGTCAGCAAATTGTCTGCAGCAAATTTAGCCCTTGTTATACAGTACTGGAGTGGCAAAATATTTAATTGCTATTCAAAATTGGTGATCATTTTTCTAACACAAAAATAATTCAGTTTCTGTGTGTCTTGCAAACTGCTCTATTTCCTGTTATTGAATCTTTAGACTCAATATTTGAGCCATTGAATCTCTAGATTCAATATTTGAGCTATTGAATCTTCACATTCAATATTTGAGCTGTGCTATTATTAATTTAAAACACTGAAATCCTGTGCCATAAATACCAAAGTGCCTGGGACGATTACTGACACTGCTGAAACACCAAATTGTTAATTAAGCATAAGCCAAAGTAAAAATTCCCTGATATAATTTGAATCCCTTTTTGAATGATCCAACTTTCCCCCTTGTACTATCACTTGAAATTGAATTTAAAAACAGGTGCAGGTTGTTTTTGGGAATGACAGATTCTTAAATGAATCAGAACACAAGACATTCTCAGATGAGCAGCTGTGGAAAACAATAAATACAGCAGAAAGTGAGCTGGAGATAAGGCAAATCCAGGTGATAAAATCATGGCTAGAGCTGTCTAAAATAGGGAAACAAAAAATACAAAGTACATTTTAAAGCCCTGAGCTATACAAATACTCATCAGACTCCATTTCCATTTTTGCTGCTCCTAATGAGGAAAAGGTTGATTTAGCTCAGTCTTGCCAGATGAAACTGCAGCTGGGAGTGTTTTTCCATGTCCATCAAACTCGGGTTTCCCTCCAGTGTCCCTGAGTATAAATCACTGAGCTTGACTGCATTTCATGGTCCTTGAATTGCTCTGTTTGAAGAAGAGGTTGGTGCATCATGAATTTTTCATGGTCCGAGCCCGTTCCTCCCCACTCTGACTGAGAACAGGGTGCTGGGAGCTCCGGGGTGTTGTTATTGGTTCTATAAATCAGTTTATGGGATACAGCCCCAAATCCTTGGACGTGCTGAGGCACAACCAGACGCTGCCACTGGGATATGTCCTGACAGGCTGGGATGCTCTGGGAGCTGTTCAGGGAAACTTGGGTTTAACTCAAACAACAAAATAATGAATTCCCAAAGCCAACAATTTCAGGCATCATAAAACCTTTTCATCGTAAAACCGCAGACAATCTAGTGATGTAAATATGTTTCATGTGAAGATTTTGTTTCTTTAAAAGCATTTTGAACTTGAAGTCTAACTAGTTTAGGGAAAAAAAATTAAGAGATTTAGGTGACCTCCTTGCTCTTGACCAGTGCAGTCCATTTTTTGGCAGGTTTTAAACCACTCTGATCTATTTTTCCTTTTTGCCATGTAAGAAACCTGCAGAAAAATGAGAAATGCCACGGAGAAATTGACTAGAAAACGCTGCCACAAGTTTGTATTTTGCCCAAAAAAGCACTTTCGAAGCAGTCACTGTGCTTTTAAACAAAAATAATGTGAAAAAATAGTGATTTTTAAAAAAGTCTCCCTTTAAAGAGATACTGTAAGGCTTAAGTTTGCATATGAACAAATTGCTCAGAACTCTTTCTTTCAGTTAATATTTTTTGCTATTTATGCTCTTCATTCAAATGAATTAATTCATTTATTTTCCAGTCTTGCAATGAAGCAGCTCTGGTCCATTTTTCTTGTTCAGTACAGCTCCCGTCACTCTCCTCATGTCCTGCTGTAGTTCACTGCCTGTGTTTCAGACCACCACCATTCCCAAGGGAAGTCACATCTCTTAAAAGTAGGATTTCATTATTCTCATTAATAAAACCCACTTTTAACACCAAGATATTTGATGGCACTCCCTTCCAAAAAAAACAAAAAAGAAAAGAAGAAATAATTTGGGCCGATCTCTTTTTTTAAACCACAGTTTCAAAATCCCTGCCCCAGAGAGCAAATTCTGCAAGTTCCTTTGCTGAACAAGCAGGGGTTTGGGCTTTTTGAGAAAGATGTGAAGACAAAACAAAAGAATCTCTCACACAGCCTGACGGATGAGCTGATGCCCCTTTTCCCCAGCTTGTTGCGTTTTTATCCCGAGCTCCGGAACACAATTCCTGGGCGGGCGCATCAAAGCATGGTGGCGGATTTGCCTTTGGAGGTCAGAGCCTGCTTCAAACGCCTCTTCAGGTCCTGCATGTTGGGCGACTTGGGGCGGACGAGGTGGAGGCCTCTCCTCTTCTCCCCGTTGCAGCTGCCGCAGCTCCTGCTGAGCTCCTGGCACAGCTGCTGGAAGGCCTCGTGCACGCCGTCGCAGTTCTCCCGCGCCGACACCTCGCAGTACGTGCCGCCCAGCTCCGCCGCCAGCTGCAGCCCTTCCTTGGAGGAGACCTGCCTGGCCCGCAGCAGGTCGCCCTTGTTGGCCATGAGCAGCAGCGGGATGTTGGCGTTGGGGTGGATCCTGCGGATGTGCTGGTGCAGCGGCCGCAGCACGCGGAAGCTCTCGTAGTCCGTGATGGAATAAACGAACACGAAGCCGTCGGCCCAGTAGATCGAGCGGTTTATCTGCTCCTGGCAGCAGATGCTGTCCGTGTCGTCCTGCAAAACAGCAGTGGGGACGCTGAAGGCAAGAGAGCAGGCGGGCAGCACAGTGCCTGGGTGAAACTAAGTCACGTAACTCTTTCACACTGGCCTGAGAAACTGTGAGGAGGAACTCAAACAGTCCTTGGAGAAGTGAGGCCTGGGAAGGCTGACCTGAAACAGAGACTGGGCAGAGCTAGAGAATAAAGTAGGGATTTATTGAAAGGCCTCCAGGATACACCTTGGGCAGGACAGGAGCCTCACCAAGGCTGCACCCCGGGTGGACTAAGAATGGTCATAAAATGGCTGATTGGTCACGAGGTCTTACACTCTTATAAGTTTTGGTCCATTTGCATATTGTAGTTTAATTGTCCAATTACAGCTGCAGGCTGTGAGGTCCCATCCTTCTTGTTCCTCCCTCCAGCCCACCCTTGTTTGTGCTTTTGAGCCTGAAAGCTGTCCTTGGTGTGCAGCAGGGAAAGGATTTGTTTTGTCTCTACTCTGTGAAGAGAGCTTACCAGCACTTCATATGAGGCTCAGAACTGCACCCCTAGGCAGCACAGAATCTGAAAATATGAAAGCTAAAACTTAAGGCATCAGAAGGAAAACAACCTTTGCAGGTGTTGTTTGTCTCCTTGTTGTTTACTTGCAAGAAATGGTCAAGGGGTGTTGTTCCTAACTGTCCAATGATGGTGATGTGTTGGTTTGATGGCCAGGGAAAGTTTTATCTTTTCAGACCTTTTTGGAGCTGTCTATAAAAAAGGATCTTAAAGAATAAAACACACTCTCTTTTGCAACTAAGCTGGGAGAGTTCGTGTCATCACTCTCGCCGTTCCTAATGCAGTGTGACACAACAGCATTTGCATATCAGGAAACAGCCCCGGACTGAGCTCGGTTTGAACACGGGCCTGTTTGTTCATGTACTCCCAGAAATCCCTCTGGATGTAGCAGAGAAGTTCCCAGGGTTGGGAACCCTGTGCCAGATTGTCCAGCCTGAAGAAAAGGAGATTCAGGGGGGAGTTGGTCACTCCCTACAGCTCCCCGAAAGGAGCCTGCAGCCAAGTGTGGGCCAGGCTCTGCTCCCAGTGACGGGACAAGAGGAAACAGCCTCAAGCTACACCCGGGGAGGTTTAGGTTGGCTATCAGGAAGAGTATCTCCATGGCAAGGGTGGTCAGGCATTGCAAGGGGCTGCCCAGGGAGGTTTGGAGTCCCCATCCCTGGAGGTGTTCGAGGAATGACTGGATGTGGCACTCAGTGCAAGGTGGCGATCAGCCATGGGTTGGACTCAGTCCAAGAGCTTTTTCCAGCCTCACTGATTCCAGGATTCTCTGATCCCATGCTGCAGGAAAGCACTAATGTGGAGTGGAGAGGGGTCAGAGCAAATTGGTTGAAGAGAAAAGCCAAAATACTGCTTTGAAAAGTTAGTTCTGTATTCTCTTGTACCCAACCAGTCAGAAACTCACACTTATTGTGGATAAAATTGTGATGGGCACAGTCAGAGCATTAAAAATCCATCAGGTGGTCACACCATGACAAGTGAACAGTTGGTCCCTTAAGGTGACTTTTAGGGCTTTTTCCAATTCTTTATTCAATGTCTCCATGGACAGAGGCTCTCACTAAGTCTGTTCGGTGAAGCCTGCCAGGTTTTCCTGCCTTGCAGGTCTCCAAATAGTCAGAGGCAAAGTTACTTTGAAAAAAAGCAATTTGTTATCAAGAGCCAATGACTGGAACTGAAAATCAGGTGAAATCTCATTGGTATTTTGTGAAGCAGGGATGGGTTTATATAATTTTTTTTCTGGTCACACATTTCTTGAGTCCATCACCACTCTGATTTAGAGCCCCCACAACCACCAGCTCTGGGAATACAAAGCTGAATACAGCACTGGGGGCTTGAAAAGAGATCAGCTCACTTGTCAGGATGAAGCTATTTCCAGCTAATCCTCTCCTCTTTGCTATCCCTGCTGGGATAGGGATAACCCAGCCAGAGGGGGAGATCCCTGCTGCAGCCATGCTTGTTTTGGAAGAACTGACACTCCTGGCAATATTACATTTCTGCAACGCTGCAATTTTTTTTATATTCAACAAGCATATTCTGTGTGCAGCTCTTCATGAAGATGGTAGGAATTGTATATTTTAAGGGAGGTTCAACATCACAAATACAGAGCTCAATCTTTTATTATTGCTGCTAAATTCTACCCAAGAAATTTTCATCAACTTCTGTAGGCTATTAGAAAACACATTCCATTATCTGTTAATCTACATAATACATATCTGTCATTCACATTAATTCTAACAGAATTTAGTGCTCAGCACTCTCTCCAAACAGGTCACTTTTATATGAATTATAAAGCCTAACTTCAGAGAGCAGAGGTGGAAAATAATGAATAAAACTGGTCAGTTTTCTTCTGGTAGATCAAACAGTAAAAGGACTACAGACAAGCTCTTCTGTGAGGAGGAAGCAGAATTTCTGAAGGGTCAGAGCGTAAATTAGCCTTAAAACTTTCCTCAGGAGTTCTGCCAGCCAAGTGTCCTCTGAAAATATTTCATTATTGTCCACAGAGGCACTGGCTCATCATACCTTGGGGTTTTTGCCCTTGCCAGCTCACAGCTAAATCCTGTGAGCAGGGAGATTGGTCATGAGATGCTCTTGCCACTCCTCCCCATACCCCAAAACAGAACGAGGGAGAGGGACCCTCCCCAGCAGCCTTGTTGGAAAGGTTAATGAGCGTGAACTCCAGCCAGGCCGGGGCAGGCGGTGGGAAGAAGGGCAATTTGCTTCTTGGGGTCTGGGCTGTAGCCAGGCTGGGGATAATTAACCGCTCTCCATGTCCTGGAAGCCTCTTTTCACCAGCAAAACCCTTTCATGGCAAAAATAAACCCTACAAAAAACCAAACCAAAACAAAAACCCCCAAATAACAATAACAACAACAACAAAACCTAATTGCACTGGCAAGCTTTGAAAATGGGTTTGGAGAAGGTGCTCATTCAGAGAGCCCTGACAGCAGAAATTCTCCCTCACTCCAGCTAGGCCCACCCAGTAGTGAGACAGATGGATGGATGGATAATCCCAAGTGGAATGCTTTATTCAGGAAATCAAAGGCTAATGGGCTACTTTTTAAATGGAAATCTCTGCTCCAGAATGAATTTTGAAACACACAGGCCTTTGCAGTGTATAGGCCAAGCAGCAATGAATCACCCAACAAAACCACTCATCTGCTTCTGTTTCTCTCTTACACTTTCACATTTCTGGGGGCTTGAATCCCGAGGGTTTCCGCATGATTTCCTCCTGAAACACTGTATTCAGCCTGCAGAGTGCAGGAAACTCTCTTCCTTAAGGGTTTTAATAAAAAATCCAGCCTTTTCTCAGTCTTAAACTGTTTCAATACAGTCCCTTCAATTACTGCAGATGCATCATTTGGAGCAACAGATACAGGGTGAGATAAGGGTGTCTGTGAGAGATCTTGTAACAGCACAGACCTTGGATTGGGACAAAGAAAATGAAACTCCTTCCTAACTAATTTAAAATCATTTCTCACTAAGAAACCTCAGCTGCTGGCTTGACTGAATTTTATGCAGCTCTGAAGTCGCTGGACTTAATTAAGGACACAGTATTAATTTAAACAGGAAAACAGCAACTATGTGGTCTGAAAATGGGGGTTAAATTATTGCAACCCCTCCTTTCTCCATGGGACAGAAGAGAGAGGGGATTCCCTTTGTTCAGTGTTTCTCAGGCAATCCCAGTGGTGCCCCATCACCCCCCACAGCTCCTCTGTGCAGGGCGAGCTGGCAAAGGCCTTTGTGCTGGTAAATCCCACTTGAATATCTGGAGAGCTTCCACTGCAGCTTTTGTTTGCTTCTGAGTGCCCAGAGCAAATGAGGGCTCCTGCCCTCTGCTCTGTGCCCCCCAGCAGGGCAGGGAGTGGGATTGCAGCAGAGCTTTCCCCTTCAGCCCACTTCCAGCCAGAGCAGCTGGAAATGGGGACTGCGGGAGCTTGGCTTATCCCATTCCGTAAATTCAGGATGGAGGATCCTACGGCGCAGAGGTGCACACGTGGCTCTGTGCAGGTACAACAAGGGGGGCAGGGCTCTCCAGGGCAGCCTGACACACCAGGAGAGATGGTGGTGTTCCCATCCCAGCCAAATCTAAATTTGGACTAGGGTTAAGGCCACACCAAAACTTTAAGCTTGGTGGTGCAGTGAGAACACCTGATTTTATCATTAAATCTCCGCTGGTCTGTAGGAATTATATTCATGGGATTTCCACCATTCATGTAACCCCAAATTTCACTACATTTTCTGTTGCTTTGACACTGTTTTCAGCCTCTTGTTCTGCGTGTGAAGCAGATCTTCAAGGAGAGACAGCATAAACCCTGCTTGGAAAAATATTTCTAGAAAGAGGTTCCTGAGAGAATATTAAATCTAGAATATAATAGAATCATCAAATAATTAAGATTGGAAAAGGTTTTTAATATCATACTAGAATTATAGAATCATTAAGATTGGAAAAGGTCTTTGATATCATTGAGTCCAACTGACTAGAACACTGATAGAAAAAGGAGTGAGATAAATGCTAACGCCTCAAAAAAAAAAGGCATTAATTACATTGAAAACCAGAATAAGGAAAGCAGGGCAAAGCACCATAGCTGGAAATGACAGCTGCTGTGGAGCCTAACCCCTTAGAAAGAAACACCCCTCTAAATCTGAGAGACTTTGGGTGTGGAAGATGCAGGCTGAGCCAGCTGGGCCTCTGGGCAGGTGAGTTTTCTGCCATGCAGGGACAGAAAGCACTTGACAGAAAATAAAATAATCAAGCTGTTGGCAGGAGGGAACTAGATTGTGATTTTACTGCTGTTTAGTAATGTGTTGGAAATAAAATTGTTTTAATTTTGCCTTACTCCTGAAGGAGGCTGATTTAACACCTTCAAGTGCTCATTTTGGTGGAGTTTAAGGGACCTTGATTAGTCTTGGGTTTGAGCCCAGGTATTTTCCTGCTGCTAAGCAGAGCTAATTACAGATGGAAGTGCTGGCAGCAAACAGAAGACAGAAGTGTGTTGAAAAGCACAGAGCAGTTGTTTTACCTCCAATGAGACAAAGGGAGTATCCTGCACCTGCAGAGAGATCTGCTCCCCATCTATGGTGAACTTCCTGGAGTACAAAGCACCTGGGGGAGAGGAAGAGCGTTAGTCAGGGACTGTACCAGGGAACCAAAATTAGAAAGGAAAGGTAAAATGGGACCGTTGAAATTCCGAGTTTGGAGGTTTAGCATGTGGAGCTGCCCGTAGAAAAGTGAATGGCCCTGGAGTGTTTGTGTGGCTGTTTGCTCAGTGAAGTGGGATTGTGTTTGCTGTGTGGGGACATGTTCTGAATGTACAGCCAGCCTGGGGGCAGGGAAAGGGCCGCTCGGGACCCAGTCACATACTCAAAGTGGACACATAAATCCCATTCAGGTTTTCAGTCCATATTGGTAACTTTAAATATAAGTACAGTTCACTTTCTATAATCACAATTGAAGACATCCAGGTGAGGTCGGTGAAAGGTGTGAATGTTTCCTGCTGAATTTTTCTGAATGTCTTTAAAAAAGGAAAGTGCTCCACTTTTGGACACAGAGTGACTGTATACAAATCCCCCAGGTGCTCTTTGGGGTTTGAGTGATTTTAGCAGAGTTTGGTTGAAATCTCCAAAGACTGGACACTTTAAACCTAACTTTGGTTAATCTGGAGGAAACATATTCACAGCCAAGTGCTAGTTCTGCCCACCTAGGCCTGAGCTAGCTCTGAGCTATGAGCGGCTCAAACTGCAGCTAAGATAAGTGATAATGAAAATTTAAGTCCTGCTCTTACGAACTCTGTGGTTGTGACAAGGACAGCTTCAGAGGTTGATGTCATCATCATTTTTCATTAGAACTTAGCACAAGTCACGTGGGCAGTGAAGAAATGCTAATCCACAGCTGTTGTGTACAGCCCTTCTGTCTTGCCCCAGTACAACTGTCACTGCTGCCTCCAGAACAATGTCAAACGTGGAGAAATCCACCCACTGGAGAGTAAGGAATTCAGATTAACAGGGAGCCCAGCTAGTGACAGTAATGCCCTCACTTCTGAAAATCAGCTTTGTTTCAAGGAAACAAGTGATTTTATTCCAGTGGAAAAGAGTCTGAGCTCACAGAGCATTTTCAACACAAGGAAATTTAGCCCTGAACCCCACATTATCATATCGCGGTTTAATACTGTGAGGGGATCCAGCCCTGGTGGGATTTAGTTTCTATTTTAAAACAGACCTGATTCAAAGCTGCAAAGATGGTTTTATGGGAAGACATTGCACCCCTGACCCAGGACCAGACAAGCCCTCGATGCCCCGCGGAACAGAGAGCAGGTGCTGCCAGGCACTGCTGCTGCCCTGCCCGATGATGCCTGGCACAAGGAGAGGCACAGCTGAGGGCTCCCAAGGGCTCTGCCCCCTGTTCCTCCTTGCTGGAGCGCTCAGTGCTCCTGCAGCAGGACCCTGGGAGCTCCATGGGAAAAGCACACGGTGCCAGCAGTGGCCCTGGCAGCAATCACTGCTCAGCTCCCAGGTCTCACTTGATGTACAACCTCCCGGAGAAGAGGTGACAGAAATGAGGGAGCAAAAGTGCAGCCATCCATCAGGGTTACCCGGGGTCAGCCAGGGGGAGCTGGGAGGAGGAGCTTTCAGATTGTATTTCCTCAGATCAAAGGCGTCTTGTGCTGCTCTCTCCTCATCCTGAGCTCAGCAAGCACATCCAAAGTGAAGCATTTTCTGAACTCTCTCACCTTCACCCCAAAACTGTGAGGTGGCCAATGTGTGGGATGTGCAGCAGGGGTGAGAATGGGGCACATGGATCGATCCGACAGCACTGGCCAAATCAGTCAGTGTTTTCCTGGAACAGTTCACATGCACACACCCTCTGGATTAAACAAGAAACAAAGGGTTGCTTTGCTTGTCTGTGAAGAGAAGGCTTCAATTTTCAAGTCTCCCTGGTTATAATAGCCCCTGAAATTAAGGGGATGCACAGAAAAAGTTCAGAACTGCCTTTTGCACCCCTCTGCCTTCCCTGGGGCTGCAGCATTGGGTTTCTGTGTAGGTTGTTCCTTGAACCTGTGTTTCAGTATAGGTATATCCCCAAGCAAACCTTTTATTCCGATCTTTTTTCATCAACTTGGGGAAAAAAACAGCCGAAAGGATCATAAATAATGAGCCTTTGATTTATTGCTTTCATAGCTCGAGGCTATTAACTGAAAATATGCACCTTATGGACATCTAACACCACTTGGCTTCCCTGTAACGTGCACCAGTCACAAAACAGAGCGGATTTCTTTCCCAGCTCTCTGCAGCGCTGCAGGGGAGAGCAGAACTCACCAGTGTTGGCTTCGTAGTCCCCAATAAATCTCTTTGTGAGAAACCGCACGACCAGAGCTGCAAAACAATGACAAAAAGATGGGTCCTTAATGAGAGCCCAGATGCACCTTGGCACAAGTCCTGTGACACCTTCCTGCAGGAAGGAGCCTCACATGAAACCACGTTCATCTCTGGATTGCTCACATGTTATTCTGCAAGTGCTGCTCTCAACACTCAGACAAAGAACTGGGGCCAAGCTGGGGTTCCTAATACAGAGATTTTCACAGCTTGTGTTGGAAATGAGCCCTCAGATTCAGAGCGGCGGCTCAGCGTGGGATAGGGAGGTGGTTTCCCTGTGATTGCAGGTAAAACAATCTGTTCTTTGCTCTGAAATAATTTTGGAAAAGAGTAACAAACCAGTAGACTGCAGCTAATCCAAATTTAAGCATTTTATGTCATGCAAGAAGTGAAGCTGATGGATGAAATGGTTCTTTCCAGTCTTAAAACCCCTCACTAAACACATTAGTGATATCTAATCACAGCCAGCAAACAAACTGTGCACTCTGCACCCTTGAGTCATGCTGGAGCACCCTGGGCCTTCTTATTCACCTTAACCTGAGATGCTTTCTTAAACCCTTTGTTAAGAACATTTTCCTTTTTCTGCATAAAACTTTTAAATCCCGTTGTGGCAACAGCAACATATTCCAGTGGTGCTTTGATCTCAGTAGATTCCTAGTAACTTGCAAACCCTCTTAATTAAGAGTTAAATAAAATGTATTTTATTTAAAAGCAACATTGTTTTATAATAGATTTCATTTCAAGCAATAACTTTTCTCACAGTGATACTGGGTCATCCTTTAGCACCCTTAGATGAAGTTGCCTGTGCAGCTGTCTTCAACAAACTATTTAAAAATAATATGGAGATGTGGCTGCTTCAAAGCCAAAACAATCAAACATTTTGCTGAATCCTGTGGAACCACAGACGCAATAAATCAGTCTGCTTTTAATAATTCCTGAAATCATGGACCAGATATTCAAATGCATTAATGCTCTCTTTAGTTCCTTCTTTTCTTCCCCTCTCCTTTAGAGAATAATAAAGGCACATCTTGTTGGCTGTGATTTGTCTGCAGAGCATAAAACATTTACAGCAGAAGGATGAAAGCTGCTTTTCGGGGGGGTAGAAATTTAGCCACAATTAAATAATTTGCACAAGACCAGCAAGAACCATTTATAAATAATTTGCACAAGACCAGCAAGAACCATTTATGAGTACAAAACTCGCTGCTGGCTGCTCAACGCACCTACAGCAAATCTGTCTCGCAAATTCCCCTGTGCCTTTTCTTTAAAAACAAAAAGCAAATCGAAAGAGTTAAGCTGCAACAAATGTCACAGTTTGGGGTGCGCCTGGGCAGGCAGGAGCTCGGCACCCAGCCGCAGGAAGCACGGGGCGCACACCTGGCTGTGCTTTACCTGGCTGTGCCTGACCTGGCTGTGCCTGACCTGTCTATGCTTTATCTGGCTGTTCCTTACCTGGCTGTGCCTTACCTGGCTGTGCTTTATCTGTCTGTGCCTGACCTGGCTGTCCCTTATCTGGCTGTTTCTGACCTGGCTGTTCCTTACCTGTCTGTGCCTGACCGGGCTGTGCCTGACCTGGCTGTCCCTTATCTGGCTGTGCCTGATCTGGCTGTGCCTAACCTGGCTGTTCCTTACCTGGCTGTGCCTTACCTGTCTATGCTTTATCTGGCTGTCTCTGACCTGGCTGTCTCTGACCTGGCTGTGCCTTACCTGTCTATGCTTTATCTGGCTGTCTCTGACCTGGCTGTCTCTGACCTGTCTATGCCTTACCTGGCCGTGCCTTACCTGTCTATGCTTTATCTGGCTGTCCCTTACCTGTCTATGCTTTATCTGGCTGTCCCTGACCGGGCTGTTCCNTACCTGTCTGTGCTTTATCTGGCTGTCTCTGACCTGGCTGTCTCTGACCTGTCTATGCCTTACCTGGCCGTGCCTTACCTGTCTATGCTTTATCTGGCTGTCCCTTACCTGGCTGTGCCTGACCTGGCTGTGCCTGACCTGGCTGTCCCTTATCTGGCTGTTTCTGACCTGGCTGTTCCTTACCTGTCTGTGCCTGACCGGGCTGTGCCTGACCTGGCTGTCCCTTATCTGGCTGTTTCTGACCTGGCTGTTCCTTACCTGTCTGTGCCTGACCGGGCTGTGCCTGACCTGGCTGTGCTTTATCTGTCTGTGCCTGACCTGGCTGTCCCTTATCTGGCTGTTTCTGACCTGGCTGTTCCTTACCTGTCTGTGCCTGACCGGGCTGTGCCTGACCTGGCTGTCCCTTATCTGGCTGTGCCTGATCTGGCTGTGCCTAACCTGGCTGTTCCTTACCTGGCTGTGCCTTACCTGTCTATGCTTTATCTGGCTGTCTCTGACCTGGCTGTCTCTGACCTGGCTGTGCCTTACCTGTCTATGCTTTATCTGGCTGTCTCTGACCTGGCTGTCTCTGACCTGTCTATGCCTTACCTGGCCGTGCCTTACCTGTCTATGCTTTATCTGGCTGTCCCTTACCTGTCTATGCTTTATCTGGCTGTCCCTGACCTGGCTGTTCCTTACCTGGCTGTCCCTTACCTGTCTATGCTTTATCTGGCTGTGCCTTACCTGTCTATGCTTTATCTGGCTGTCCCTGACCGGGCTGTTCCTTACCTGGCCGTGCCTTACCTGTCTTGCCCACGCCGCTGCCGCCCAGCACCACCAGCTTGAGGATCTTGGCGGGCGCGCAGTCCAGCACGGGGTACTCCGGGATGGGCAGCAGCAGGAAGTTGGTGGAGTACTGAGACATGGTCCCCTCAGGGCTGAGAAGCATGCCCGGAGGGGCGGCTGGCGGAGCCGGTCCGCGGCAGAACAGCCGGAGCGCGGCTCCCCGGCGCCCGTCCTGGGCTGCCTCTCCTGGGAGGGAGAAGCGCTCTCATCCCCCTGCAGCCGCTTTGCCGAGGAACGAGCGCTCCGGGCCTCCGCGGCCGTGCGGGGGCTCAGGCAGCGCCCCGGCACAGCCGCAGGAAGTTTCCGCGGCGCCCCCTGAAAGCCGATTCGGGGCCGGCGCGGCCAATGGCGCGGAGCGGGGATTGCTGCCGGTCCCGGGCACGGCCCGGCCC